>CM038141.1:175462525-175847118 GCA_021437245.1 Aegilops speltoides | reverse complement strand
TTGTAGGTCATGATGCTTTTCAAATCAAGGTAGTCTGGCGCCAACTTGTTTATCCCTTCGATGGTGCTTGCGAAATATATATCCTCTCGAGACAAGAAATCCTGGAGCTCACCTGGTATGGAGGGCGCGTGTATGATGTGGTACACCAACAGATCATCTTCAAGGCACATCTGAAGGATGGCAGTGCGTTGGATCTTCCCAGTGGCACGCTTCGTGTACTCTGCGTCATGACCGATGACCTTCATCTCTACCTTTTCGAGGGAGTTGGATACATTGTTGATCCACTTCCGAACAACCCTTGGGTGGTCGGTGATGGTGGCAACTATGCTCAATGAGCCTTCGACGAGGACATGTTGGATGCTAAAAACCTACATCTGGATCTCTTTCGCCATTTGGAACCGCTGGAACGGAGGGCTATGGTTTGGAGAATTAGGATTAGATGGCTAGTCTAACTGAAGAAGATGATTATTTAAAGGGGCTTCGAAATTACTCCAGGAGTATGTGAAGAGGTTAAAACAATGTGAATGCAGTGTTTGGATGCAAATGAAGATGAAGGAGAGGTGAAGAAGCCGAGGAAAATCGGTTCCCAATGGAGAAGTAAATGGGAGAAGTGGCCTGCAGGCAGTTGATTAGACGGCTAGGTAGACTAAACGAAAAGGCTATGCGGGTAGACTGAGGAGTGGTACCTGTCCGTGTACGTGCCCATCCATCTGGCGCTACATGTGCCACCGGCTAGTTGAGGTCACTCTTTCGAATCACCGTGGCGAAACATTTTATGATTCCTTTTTATTTCTACACCTTTCCTGATAGGTTGAACCTATGCAAACAGATAAAAAATGTGTCGTAGCTGGTTCGGATGGATATTGGCGCGTGCGTGGGATACACAACTTTCTCTAGTTAAGGAATACGCGGTTATCCTCAAAAAAGAAAAAACCCTTCTTCGCGCTTCCGCATGCACGAGAATTTGGTTCTGCTCACAATATGGATGATACCTAGAGGATGAAGTGAATGCAGAGGCATGCTAAGACGCGAGACCTATTTCTGCTATACAGTACTTGAGTACTCATGTTCCTACTACTACTACTACTACTACTACTACTACTACTACTACTACTACTACTACTACTACTACTACTCTGCTGCTGCTACTACTACTACTACTACTACTACTACTACTACTACTATTCATCCAGTCCTCACAGTGAAGTGACAACACCCTGCGCCTGACACTAGTCCAGGCGGCGTGTTCGGGTTACCAAAGTCAGCCTCAACTTGTGCATTGTGTAGTCTGTCACCGCCGCTGTATAGCACATTAGCATGCCTCGCCTCGTTTGCCTCTCCCCTAGCACCACTCCATCTCCATCTCCATCTCCATCTCACTGTGCCCCCGCGTACCCTCGCCTCGCTTGCCTCCCCCAGTACCACTATTCCCTCGCTAGCCGCTCCAGCACCGACAACCTTCTCCCCAGTAAATCAAGCCCCCCAAAGCCCCACCTTCCAAACTCCAACATGGCTGAACGCGAACTGCGCAACATCCATAGGAGCCGCGATTGGAGCAATATCCCAGTGACATCCTCGACCTTTGTTGTTCGTGTATGGATATGTTGAGCGCCATGCGGCTGGCTGCATGCTCGAGGGACATCCACACGGCCATCGTCTAAGTGAGGCCTAAGCTTTTCAGGACACCCTGCTTGCTGCTATCTGGTCTTGCGACATTTGCTCATCATGACACAGAGGCGTACATGATGCCCCTCGACTTCAATTCGAATTCCATTAGCCGAAACTTCTTTGCAGGTATGTAGTGGGTCGCTGTACATCATTTCCCTTGACTTCGATCCAATCACCATCGCCCGAAACTTCTTGGCAGGTATGTACTGGGTCGGCATGAACTCCCACTGGATTGGTGCCGTCAGAGAAGATGGGAGAAAGTTGGTGCTCATGAACTTCCAGACCTCCCATGAGATTATCCTTCCTCTGTTGGATTATATAGGGTTTCACCGTCACGGTCCAAGTCATCTAGATTACCATGTCAGTTGGATGGACCTGGTTTTCCAGAAGATTATAATCTGCCAAGTGCCCAGGCGACATGCGGATTACGTAGACTTCAAGCTGATTGCCTTGTTCGACCGCGGACTCGCTTATCTTTACGCCGGTGCCTTCTTTAGCTGGAGACAACTCAGCTCGCAGTGGATCGTCAAAGCTGATACACAATTCTGTGATGCTATTGAACACAATGGCATCATCTACGTGATCGACAAAGCAGATGGCACCACGTATTGCTGGGACGGCGCATGTAAGTTGTTTCCGTCTGATGTTAATGATAACACCATGACACTGTTTGAACTTTTTGTGATGATTGGCATATCCCTGTTTGAGCAGAATTTGAGTAGAGCTATGACAATGTATTAGAGACACCGTAAATTAGCTATATTTGGAATGAGTTAATTCATGCGATTTTGACCATGTCATTACATCCACTTTGTACCCTTGAATAATCAAATGGTTAGGAAGATATGGATATTCTCCTTAATTTATTCTCCTTGAATACGTTTGTACCTTTGAATTTGAGTATTAATCTATATACTACTAAATATGAGTGTGTATCAATAGCCATGTTAGTTTCCTCATTTTTGTGATGTAGAAACATGCAGCACACTGTTGGTTTCATCTAACCATACATTAGGGAAGTAAATGTGCATATGGAGAAATTTCTATATTTGGAAGTAGTGAAATCCTGTAATGCTTACCATGTGTACATACCTATATTCACCCTTCAGCAATCAATGGCTAGAATAATATCCTCACAAAAAATTTCCCCATAGAACATGAGTATATAACAATGCATGGTCTATTTGTTTCCTTGAAGAATTTGTTTGTGAGGACAGAACATGATTACATAACACGCATGACATGGTAGTTTCCTGTGAAGAATCGATTGCGAGATAACATGAGTATAACCATGCATTGCACTTTTATATTTTCGAACCCAGTATACATTTCCTTTTATTTTCCTCTCAGTTCCAACATGGACATATCAATGCTATTTCTTGCATTATCCTACTCATACTCTGAACAATGCTAATCTTACATTAACAATGCCTGTCCTTTTTGATATGATACAATGTCCCTACAGTTACCGCCCTTTGTAATCACACCACCTTTTCCAAAAACAGGGAAGCACAACTGGTTCCTCGCTCAATCAGATGACGGCAAAAGACTGTTGATCATTCACACACATGAGCCGAAAAACTTATATTGCAAAACCCTCACTTTGTATAAGCACCATGAAATACGTGAGTATCTGGACAGTGGTTGTTACATCTATGAGCAGGATACCAACTTGTTGGGGCCTTCAGGATTTTTGAGTTGGAGGCGGGTAAACAGCCTTGGTTCACACTCTCTATTTCTCGGACTCAATTATCCGATTAGCCAGGAAATCACCGTTGGGAAGGACCTTGATGGCATAGAGGCTCTGTTTGCTATGGAAAACTATGTCTACACGGCAAGCCCTAGGAGTTCAGGAGCAAACTCCCATGATTGTCAACGATACAGCGTGCAGCCAAGAGAAGGTGAGAATGACACAGACATCTGGATTAACTTTGATCCTTGGATGTCTCAAGTCCGACAGGCAATGATGTGGTTCAAGCCTTCAGGTTGATAGGTAATTGGGCTGTTGTGTCGAAAGGGTGGAGTACTGGTGTCTCTGGATCACTAGTGGTTGAAGCAGGGCTACAAATTATGATGGTGTTGGATCATCCCTCTTAGAATGACTTGTTGTCGTTGCTGCTTATTTTGGATGGCTAGTTCTCTCTTTTGTTATGCATATTCCTTGTCATTTGGTCATCCTCGTCTATGTCACTCTTACTATGTAATAGTTGCCTCTATTTAGGATGTCATTCTCGTGTGGATCATGAGAGTGTGAGCACTGCAATGGGTGCATTTTGGTGGTGTAGCAAGACTTCTTATGAACTGTCATGTCTTGCTGGTTATGTTAGTAGTAGTCACTAGTCAGTTTTGAATGTTGTATATATCGTTGTTTCGAACTGTTTATTGTCTCGAACTGCTGGTGGGCTAAATGAGGGCATCACCATTCTCCAGTGCTCAGAGTATATCTCCTTCTTTCAAGTTATAATTTGAGCTCAGTATCTTCTCGATGATGTACACTTGTTTGGGACAGCGAGGTGTCGTTGAATATGGGCCAAGTAGTAACGCAATGCCAAACAGGTCAATTATGATTCTCAGGCCAGGCTCTCAAAAGATCCTAAAAAAGGGCTGGGGTCTCAAAAAAAAGAAAGAATAAGGACTCTTAGCCCTACATGTGGGCGCCACCGGTGTTTTCGTGCGCTTGAGCGCCGAGAGCATATTGGCGTGTGTTTGAAATTCATGCTACCTTTTCATCCCTAATCTCCTGCCCCTCCCCCACCTCTCGAATCTCAATTCCTACTCCAGTTCCCCCAAATCCCCCTCCTGCACTCCCTGTACTCAAGCGCACTATCATGTCGCTGGTCAACACAGATCTCCGAGCCGGAGATCCTGAGGTCCGTCCTGCCTTCGAGTACTACGTGCTGTCGCTCAACAGTGGTAGGGCGGCGCTTGACGGCCAGTTTGCCGCCAAAGTGCTGAAGGTAACCATCTATGGCGACCGACCTCCCGTCTCGCTGGACGACCTTGTCAAAGCTATTGGCATTGTGCACGGCATCCAAATAAGTGACTTGCTTGTCAATGTCTGTCCGCCACCGGTTGATTTCTTCGTCAGGTTTCGGACAACTTTCGACTGCAGTCATGTGTTTGAATCTTCCCAGCGTTTGTTCTGCGATGGCGCGCTGGTGAGCTTTGATCGGTGGCACCTAGGATGGGGCTCAATGCCCTCTGAGCTTGAGTTTTTAACAAAGCTTACCTTCCATGGCATGCCTCGACGTGCTTGGAACAATGAGTCCATGAATGAGCTTATCAATGACCTTGGAGGTGAGCTCGTAAGTATGTTTGTTCCTCCAGACAGCTGGGCTCTGACGGTTATGGCATGGATGAAGAAGCCGTCCACCATACCGAAGGTGATTGGTGTTGAGATACCGGTGCAGGAACCGGGTTGTAGTATTCGTCGCCACCAAGGCCGCCGCGGACCGCGTTAGGGATGTACCTGTATCGAGTGTTCATGCATGTCAAAGAAGTGGTCAATCCATCAATCGAAGTCCTGCCGCCGCCGCTGGTGCCAGGGTCCGTCGACGACATCCATTACATGAGTCAACGTCAGACTTTCCCCGTGTTGCCCGAAATGATGGATGGCACAGGTCCTACTCCATCGTGCGACGGAGGCCACTACTTCTTTGGGAGAAGAGGCAGGGCTGGTTGCCTGGATGTGCTCGAATTTAAGGTAACAACTGAATCTTGGTAGATACTAATTAAATCTGAGCTATCGGGGTGAAGCACTGATGTGCCAATACATTTGATTGTGACCTATTCTATTTTTGTACCTGAACCTTTTTTAGAAAGGGTTGTACATCAACTTAATGTGCTAGCAATACTTATTGCATTGTCAGCATTCAAGATATTTCCCCATCATTGATGAAGACGATGAACCGTTATGTACGAGTTCATTGGTGTCAACATAGCCCTACCCGTAGCGATCCACTGCTTCCACCCTGATTGTGCCACCTTCGTGAAAATTTTGTATGCAAGTTCAGTGTGCTATGATGTCCTATATGATTGTGTCAACTATATAAGTTTATATTGAGCATCAACAATTAATGCATATGGCTGAAAGATGTATTTACGAGCATCGACCGATGGGTCTCTCTCTCTCTCTCTCTCTCTCTCTCTCTCACACACACACACACACACACTCACCCCCCACACACAAGTGGGACCCGTTGA
The DNA here is from genome assembly GCA_021437245.1 of Aegilops speltoides. NCBI lineage: Eukaryota > Viridiplantae > Streptophyta > Magnoliopsida > Poales > Poaceae > Aegilops > Aegilops speltoides. Next base: position 175,841,247 of record CM038141.1, on the reverse strand, counting down.
ATTATTTGTTCGCTCGTGACAACTTTTAATTAGGTTCCACTGTACTCTAACTTTTTTCTTAAGTTATTAATTGAGCTCAGTGACTTCAAAAAGTTCTATAGAAGCCTTGTTTGGGCCTTTCCGGCGTCGTTGAATGTGGGCTGAGTAGCCATGTAAAGTTGTACTGTACTACACAAGCCTTTTCTTTGAACATCAGCAATGCAACTGGGCCGACAGTTGTACACAATATCCTAAAATAAGCGCAACCTAGCCTATATTTCTTTTAATAAAATTCACACCCCACTTCATTTTTTATATAGATTACCTAGCCCAGCATAGTTTTTTTAATAATATTTGTATCTCAATATTATTTTTATACGAAATGCTTAGTCCAGACCATCATTGTTCTTTCACCCATCCTAGAAAATGGGTCCATTTCTACTAAAATCAAATGGCTTGTAAATTATCAAAAATGATAAATGCATTGCCTGTACGTAATATTATTTTTGACCCTGCTCAGCAAATAGGTGTATTAGAATAAATAATCATATGCGTTGTAAATTATCATAAATAGTATTTTTTTTGAGAAATAATTAACATAAATAGTAAATTGGCTATTATTATTATTTTTATCCAACCCAGGAAATAGATTATTTTTTGAGTCATAGCCTAGGAAATAGATGTATTGGCAAACAAAATGAAATGGGCTGTAAAACCTAAATAAATGGGCTACATTCCGGCACAACTTTCGAAGCTGACTTTGTTGGCCCACTAGAGGAAGCCTATGTAAGGTGTTGTCCATTTAGTGGACAAAATGATTTAATGGTATACCATAAAGAGTCAACAAATTATTCTGACATCTATAGTTGTTGGATTAACATCCAACGGCGATCCTGCTTCTTCAATCTCTGATCTAGTTGCTCTTGCTCCAGCCGCCAAAACCATCGCCATTTGGGCGCCAGATCTGCCTCTTGTGGCAGGTGTCTTCTTGCGTGACTCGCCGCCCCACTCTACTCCCAACGGTGGCCAGGTCATACCTGTACTCACCCACACCTTCTGTTATTCTCCAACGAAGGCAGCCTCACCCGACAGCCGAACCAGTCCCTCGTACTCCCCTCCGCCAGGGACTCCAGTGCCCCTTGTTCCATGACTCTAGATCGTTCCCATCTTAGGCCTTGCCGTCGTCCACCGCCTTGGTGCTCTCGGCGCTGCGTGGTCAACGTGGTCAAGGAACGTTTTCCATCGGAAGAGGACTGTACATGGAGAGGCTGACAGTTGGGTCCACGGCCACAGCAAGGAAGTGCCTATGCTCAAAATAATGGTTCCTCCACCTAACAACGGGACCTATCGGAAGGGCCTCGAAAAAAATGATTCCCCAATGACAGCTGGGACCCACCAGCTACATCTTCGTACGCAAGGAAGTGTGTCGTATTACGGGGCAAAAAATGATTCTTCCCCCTGACAGTTGGGACCCACGAACTATATCTTCACACAGAAGGAAGTGCCTCCTTATCCTCCCTGATAGCTTGGACCCACCAGCTATATCTTCACACGGAAGGAAATGCCTCCTTATCCTCCTTGACAGCTGGGACCCATTGGGTCGAACCGTACATCGGGTTCTCTGTCTGGTCGCGATCGTCTACGTGCATACGGGTCGATCGGTCCCTCTGCAGCGATGAACCGTGCTCAAGTAAGGAGATGCACGTGTTGTAGTAGAGGCGTGGACATAGCATGTCACCTAGTCCCGTCTATTTATATCGTGTACACGCACGTACAACCACACTGCAAGAAATTAAATACGGCCACATACGTACATACGGGCGGGGTCTCGAATGCGTACTCACGCATACGTACGGCCAGGGCTCGTGTACATGGAGAGGCAACGGACGGCGGCGACATCGTCCTGTTCATCGGCAGCTAACCGGCTGGGTCAGAATGGAGGAAACAATGTCGTCTTCACCGAGAGCCAAGTGACTGGGTCGGAATGCGTCCTGTTCATCGGGAGCGAAGCCACTGGGTCAGAACACGTCGTGTTCATCGGGAGCCAACCGGCTTGGATGGAACAGCCTAAATGAGGCCTGGCACCGCGGAACAAAGGAAATTGGCCTTCTGTTCGACCGCGTATGGTCGAAATGGGGTCCTGTTCATCGAAGGAAAGTCCGCGTGCCGCCAAAGCGGTGGAAACAGACTTGCTCGAGCTCCTACGATCAAGCGGTGTCTGTTGATCGGGAGGGTGTCGCAGACCGCAAAATGGAGAAGCAGACTTCTCTTTGACCTCCTACGGTCAAGCGGAGTCTGTTCGCCGGGAGGGTGTGGCGTCTTGCAAAGCGGACTCCACAGCTCTTGTTCATCCACCGTCGACTTCCTCCAGCCTCCACCTGCTACTGTTCATCCACCACCGAGTTCCTCCAGCCTCCACCGGCTACTGTTCATCCAGCCCTCCACAGGGTCATGTTCATCCAGCCTCCACCGGCTACTGTTCAACAAGCCCTCCACGGGGTCCTATTCAACCAGCCCCTCCACGGGGTCCTATTCAACCAGCCCTCCACGGGCTCCCTCCACCGGCTACTGTTCATCCACCCCCACCTCCTCGATCGGGGTACTGTTCATCCAGTGGCAACGACCTCTACTACCACGGGATCCTATTCTTCCAACCCCCACCAAGAACTGTTCATCCAACCCCAACCACGTATGTCTCAACTCGTTCAACCAACCCCCACGTTCACTGTTCATCAAGAGGTAGCAGGTTTGATCGGCTTCATTTAGCAGTAGTAGTGAAGGAATCACTCAGGTACAGTTAACAGCAAGGGATCGATTGGGGTTCAGTAACGTAGCTAGTGCAATCGCTTGGGTTCAGTTAGAGCCCAACGCCTCGCTCGGGTTTAGTTAGAGCGCAACACCTCGCACACATGCGCGTACTTGTACGAGAGAAATGCGCAAACCTCCGTGCATCGCTCGGCCCCGACCACCCACCGCAACCGGGAACTCCTCGAAATTTTCCTTACCCTCGCTTATACCATGATTTTTTCCGTCATGGACGACCCAAAGAATGTCATGTAGGTGTGTCTCAGGCCTACCCAGGATGAAAAGCCCGTTTTGCTGTCATGATTTTTGTCATAGAAGTCGGAGCCCACCACATCTATGATGATACCGGGTTTTGTCACAATTATCGTCATAGAAGTGTCATAAGCATGACAGGGAAAAATTTCGTTCAGCCCAAAATGTTATGGATGTGTCTTTTTTTTTGTAGTGTGCACCTTCTTTGGCATCATATACATTTCAGAGTGTTCCGCATGGGAGAGACCTCCTGCGCGAGGGGCTCGTTTGGCGCATAGGAGATGGAACCAGCATGAATATTCATCATGCCAACTGGATCCCTAAGGCGGGATGCGAAGCCGCAGGAACATATGTTCATGGTGGGAATAACCAAAGTGGCCCATATTTTTTCAGCTGATGGAAGGAGCTGGGATATGGGAAGGGTACGTGCTATGTTCTATAATGATGATGCTACTGACATGCAACTAATTGCTATTGGGGGCCCGGGTATAGACGATTACCAAGCTTAGAACCATACTAAATATGGCAATTTTTCTGCAGGTCCGCGTACCACCTGAAGATGGCCATTAACAGGGGGAGGACCGGACATCTGGAGACCTCGAGCTCGGTGGCGAGGCATAAGGGATATATGGTGCTATGGGGACACAAACGTGTCGGCCAAGGCCAAGATCCAAAATCGGTTATGTGGAGAATGACCCAAAATCGGTTAGCCGTTGGGGCCGAACTTCATCATCGTAAGATTAAGCTTGGTTTTTTTTTGTGTTGCATGTGGTCGGGAAGAAACGGCGATTCACCGATTCTGGTCATGCCAACATTCTACACAGTTCTTGTAGCTTCTTCGTTCAGAGAAGGGAGTTTTGGTGGCGACCCCACCAAGTCTGATCGACTCCCAGAGCGCTTTAGCCTGCTAGCTACTTGGTTGGTTCGCTGAGCGTCTGATGATGAGAGGGCGACAATGATACAGACGATGTATGGCATTTGGTTGGCTAGAAACGAAGCTAGGGATGGCAAGAGGATAGCTGCACCACATGAAATTGTAGCTACGATGGTGGCTCATATGGACGAGGGCACGACAGTTCATGGAGTGAACAAATGCCCACCGGCGCCCCAGGTAAAGCAGAAGTGGCAGCACCCCGAGGATGGATGGATGAAGCTCAACTCCGACGGGGCAGTGTCTAAGGCTGGCGACAAGGGTGGAGCCGGTGCGGTGATTAGGGCTCATGGAGGAGCATTTAGGGCGGGGATGTGTCATCACTTCCCAGGCATTTCGAGCCTTGAATCTGTGGAGATCTTGGCCTGCAAAAGAGCACTAGAAGTGGCCCAGGACATCAATGCCGTGAGGGTCCATGTGGAGCTTGATTACCAAAGTGTGGTGCAGATGCTTAACCATCCACATAAGGATATGTCCAGTGCAGGGCCACGAATACAAGAGATCAAGGTGATGCTTGCGTCTTTTGCTGCTTTTAAAGTGTCATGGGCTCGTCATTCTGCTAATGTTGCCACGCATAAATTAGCTAGAGTTGGAGTTGGTGACGAGCCGTGTAAGGTTTCGTTGGGGGCTACCCCGGACTGTGTGCTAGGTGTCATTTCGGACAAGATTTCGAACTTTTATGATTAAATAAAGCGGCAACATTGATCCTAAAAAAAGAGTGCCCATGTGTGCAATAGACAAAATAATTTTATATCCTTAGGGCAACTCCAACACAGACCTGAATGGTCTGGCAGGGTCCGCTTGGGGTAAACGGACAAAAAACACGGCCCACTGCGCGGGCGCAAATGTACCCATGTCCGTTTTCAGTCCGCTTTCATCCTATTCCCGGCCCACCTTTGGGACGTGTTTGTGTACAAACGGCACACACGGACGATCATGGCGCGTGCCCATGTCCTTCCCTGGCCCACTCATCGGGGACACAAAGCGTCTCTTTTTCTATTCCCCTGCCCCCACTCCAGCCGCACCCCCGCCCCACTCCACTCCCATCCCTAGCCGCCACCATCGCCATTTTTATTGGTCGCATCACTGTCCGGCACGAGCGGGCCCCCACACCCTATCCTTGTCGCAACCCTGTTTTCTTGACACCTCAAGCTGTCCAACCCCGGCCACTGGATTTGGAGCGGACGACCGAATTTGAGTGCACCCGACAGCCAGAGGCCGCGTGGGGCCATGGACTGGCTGGGTACCGGACCGCATCGCCTCGGTACGGCACCAGGCCGCATGCAGGTATTGACTCCTCCACTAGCCGCTCGGATCTACCCCATCGCCAGTTCACCGGCAAATACACCAACGATCGTTGTCTGGACTCGATGCTGGCACAAAGGCCCGTCGACACACTGTTGCCGCTCATAAAGTGTGACGAATGTCCACAGAAGGTCGTGCATCGTGTGTCTACAACACCGGAACATCCTGGATGGGTGTTCGTCAAGTGCAAAAACGATGGGGTATGTGCTAGTTTAGCTTCGGTCGTGCTCCCGGATGTGACACGTTTTGGCTAGCTCTATGCTTGTACTCAATTTTTTTGTGTAGGCTAGATGCAACTTTTAGTATTGGGAAGAATAATACATTGATCTATTGATAGAACGAAATTTGATAGATGTCCGTGCACTTTGCTAGAATAGAGGCTAGAGATGAGACTAGATGGGAAGAAGCAATGTCTACTTCTTTAGAATCAAAGAAGAAAGAAGTATGCAAGATCCAGAATCCGCAGATCAACAATGAAGGCATCGAGAAGATACTAATCCAACTTCTGGGAGCAGTTACAAAAATTGGACATCTTTTAAAATGTCTACTGGTGGTTCTTGTTTTCTTTGGTCTTACTATTCTAGTCAAGATATGGTGAATGTACTTCAATGTATCAAAAAAATCATTGATGAAGTAATATAAGAAATGAGGCAAAAAAATGTATGCGGACGAGATGCAACCTAGATGAGGCCGCGCGTTGGGCGCACGACGGGCACATCAAGAAATCCGGAAAGACACCGCCCCATTGCCATCCTCAAACGGATGAAATTTTTGGACAAAGCGGACGTCCAGTTGGGGTCGTGCATTGGAGTTTCCTTTAGTGCATCTTCAACGCCGACTCTCAAACCGCCCGTATCCGTCCAGACGCAACTGTCCGGACTCCGGAAGCCATCCAACACCGACCCCATCGGTCCGCGGAGCAGTCCGGACCACATTTTTCCCGCGAAGTAGAAACAAATCGGGGGCTTTGCAGGAGTCCGAACATGAGCCCACGTAAGACTCCGACACCCCCGAGGCACACCCAAAACTAAGGCAGAGCCCGCACTTTTGTAGTTGCCCATACTGAGGGAGTCCTGGATTAGGGGGTCCTCAGATAGCCAAACTATATGCTTATGCCGGACTGTTGTACTATGAAGATACAAGATTGAAGACTTCGTCCCATGTCCGGGTGGGACTCTCCTTTGCATGGAAGGCAAGCTTGGCAATTCGGATATGTAGATTCCCTTCTCTGTAACTGACTCTGTGTAACCCTAGCCCCCTCCGGTGTCTATATAAACCGGAGGGTTTAGTCCGTAGGACAACGACAATCATAATCATAGGCTAGCTTCTAGGGTTTAGCCTCTATGATCTCGTGGTAGATCAACTCTTGTAATACTCGTATCATCAAGATCAATCAAGCAGGAAGTATGGTATTACCTCCATAGAGAGGACCCGAACCTGGGTAAACATCGTGTCCCCCGCCTCCTGTTACCATTATCCTTAGACACACAGTTTGGGACCCCCTACCCGAGATCTGCCGGTTTTGACACCGACATTGGTGCTTTCATTGAGAGTTCCACTGTGTCATCACCGTAAGGCTTGATGGCTCCTTCAATCATCTACAACAACGCGGTCTAGGGTGAGGTTTTCCTCCCCGGACAGATCTTCGTATTCAGCGGCTTCGCACTGTGGGCCAACTCGCTTGGCCATCTGGAGCAGGTCGATAGCTACGCCCCTGGCCATCAGGTCAGGTTTGGAAGCCTAAACTACACAGCCGACATCCGCGGAGACTTGATCTTCGACGGATTCGAGCCCATAACAGGTGCACCCTACAGCCACGATGATCATGACCTAGATCTGCCAGTGGACGGCATTCAGGAGATCTCACCCGCATCTGCCCTGGCTTTAGATCCAGCACAGATCGTGCCACCCGAGGATGGGAGGATGGACCGCGCCACGGAAGCCGCACACTCAACAACGATCGAGCCAAACACAGATTTCACTTCCAATGAGTTCTGTGTCATCGGGCCCTCGGACTCGTCTCCGACTATAGGCTCCGAACCGCGTGTATCCATGCCCATCAGATCTAACAAGGCACCGATCTTAGAGTTCAGCTCCGCAGACATCTTTCAGCACTCGCTCTTGGGTGATGTGCTAAACTCATTAAAATCTCTCTCCTTGTCAGGAGACTCTTGGCCAAACTATGTCCGGCTTGAGTGGGAAGCGGACGACGAAGGAATTTGTTACCCACCCACCACCCACTTAATAGCCACTGTCGACGACTTAACCGACATGCTTGATTTTGACTCTGAAGACATCGACGGTATGGACAATGATGCTGGAGAAGAACAGGAACCACCGCCCACAAGGCGCTGGACAACCACCTCATCATATGACATATATATGGTGGACACACCCAAAGAAACCAATGGCAACGATCAAAAGGATGCAACGGAGGATAATCCTCATGAGAAGCAGTCGAAGCGCCGACGTCAGTGGCGCCGCTCTAAATCATGCCTGGGTAGAAACAGCGATACCGGCACAAGAGATAATAGCACACCGGATGATGCCGAAGAAGAAAACAATCCCGCCCAGCCAAGCTTCGAACAGGCCGGACGGGAGGACGGGCAAGCTAGCCCCAATGAACAGGCCATGAATGAAGACTCGGAGGATGACAATTACATGCCTCTCTCCAAAGACAAGGTGAGCCTCGGTGATGAAGAATTTACCGTGCCTGAGGATCCCGTCGAGTAGGAGCGCTTCAAGCACCGGCTTATAGCCATTGCAAAAAGTCTGAAGAAAAAGCAGCAGCAGCTTCAAGCTGATCAAGATCTGCTCACTGATAGATGGACTAAGGTCCTGGCGGCCGAGGAATACAGACTCGAGTGCCCAACCAAAAGTTACCCGAAGCACAGGTTGTTACCTCAATTCGAGGACAAGGCACTAGAGCCTATACTACCAGTGCAGGATGCGGCTGACAGACCACCTCGTAGCCGAGACAAAGCGACATATTAGTCCGAACACCAGCCCACACCCCGTCACCAAACAAATAAAAACATGAAGGCCCGGGGCTACACTCATGACCTGCAAGACGAATTGGAAAACAAAACAGGACAATCAAGATCGATCTACGAATTGCAGGGGCGCGTCCCAACGCGTGACGATGACCGCCACGCCGGATATACTAAATACAAATCCGTCCGAGCCGAATACAGTAGACCACATTCATCTGAACTATGTCGCGATGTAGCTCGGCATAGAGGCGCCGCACACCCCCTATGCTTCACCGACGAAGTAATGGAGCATGAATTCCCGGAAGGGTTTAAACCCGTGAACATCGAACCATATGATGGGACAACAGACCCCGTGGTATGTACGTAAGATTTCCTTCTCCACATTCACATGGCCTACGGCGATGATCTCCACGCCATCAAGTACATCCCACTAAAACTCAAGGGACCAGCTCGGCACTGGCTGAATAGTCTGCCGGGAAACTCCATTGGCAGTTGGGAGAACCTGGAAGACGCATTCCTTGACAACTTTCAGGGCACTTATGTGCGACCACCGAACGCTGATGACTTAAGTCACATAACCCAATAGCCCGGATAGTTAGCCAGGAAATTCTGGAATCGGTTCTTAACTAAAAAGAACCAAATCGTCGACTGTCCGGATGCCGAAGCCCTAGCATCCTTTAAGCATAACATCCGCGACGAGTGGCTTGCCTGGCACCTCGGCCAAGAGAAGCCGAAATGCACGGCAGCCCTCACGACACTCATGACCCGCTTTTGTGCGGGCGAGGACAGCTGGCTAGCCTATAGCAACAACGGCTCAAGCAAGCCTGGAACTTCTGCATCCAGAGATAACAACGGCAAGCCCCGATGCAGCAAACACAAGCGTCGAAATAATGGCGACAACGCCGAAGACACGGCCGTCAATGCCGGATTCAGTGGCTCCAAGACTGGTCAACAGAAAAAGCCATTTAAAGAAACAATCGGGGCCCGTCCAGTCTAGACCACATACTCGATTGTCCATGTCAAATCCACGGCACCCCCGATAAACCAGCCAACCACACCAACAAAGAATGTTGGGTATTTAAACAGGCCGGCAAATTAAATGCCGAAAATAAGGAAAAGGGGTTGCATAGTGATGACAACGAGGAGCCCGGCCACCGAACACAGGGGGACAGAAGAAATGCCCTCCCCCCAAGTCAAAACGGTAAATATGATATACGCCACCCATATTCCCAAGCGGGAGCGGAAGCGCGCACTAAGGGACGTTAAGCAATGGAGCGAGTCGCCCCGAAGTTCAACCCATGGTCTTCCTGTCAGATCACCTTTGATCGCAGGGGCCATCCGACCAGTATTCGTCATGGCGGCTCAGCCGCACTGGTCCTTGACCCTATTATTGATGGATTCCACCTTACACGAGTCCTCATGGACGGTGGCAACAACCTGAACTTGCTTTATTAGGATACAGTGCGCAAAATGGGCATCGATCCTTCAAGGATCAAACCCACAAAAACCACCTTCAAAGGTGTCATACCAGGTGTAGAGCCCTGTTGTACAGGCTCAATCATGCTGGAAGTGGTCTTCGGATCCCCGGACAACTTCCGAAGCGAGGAGTTAATCTTCGATATCGTCCCCTTCCGCAGTGGTTATCATGCACTGCTAGGACGAACCGCATTCACTCGATTCAATGCGGTGCCACACTATGCCAACCTCAAGCTCAAGATGCTCGGACCCCGCGGTGTTATAACAGTCAATGGAAATACAGAGCGCTCCCTCCGTACGGAGGAGCACACTGCGGCCCTTGCAACTGAGTACAGAGCAGCCTCCTTAGGCAGACCCTCAATTCGGCAATAAAGCCCTAGACACTGTCAAGCGAGTCTGAACTACTCTACAACAGGATCGTCCGGACCGTCTAGAGCTTGCCTAGCAATTCGGCCTCCTTCCTAGTCCCAGTCAAGCGGTGAAATTCGTGCCGCGTGTACATAATTACGCACTTAAAATACCATGGACATAGATGGAGGCACAACTAGACCGCGGTCCACAATGCGGCCCAACCGCCTCGGGATTCGCATACCTTCACCTTTTTCTTCTTCTTTCAGGATCTTCTCTTCTCGAGGCTCTTCCGATAACCTGATCATCGGACCCATCATGGTACGAATACACCAAGGAAGCAAGGAGCTTTGATGTACAAGGGAATTCCCAGGTGGTCTCTGCTAACGATCGCTATACCTGTTTTACATACCCACACGCAACTCGCTCTTGGTTAGGGCATGTCAAATAGCCCAATTCCTTATCGCTCTACTTGTATACATACGCCTTGACGTATTACTAATGGAAAATAATTTGCAGCGTCAGCTTTTTCCTTTTTTTCCCTTCACTGTTTTGTTTATTACAAATCGCACCCGTACATTCTGGTACGTTCAGTTCGCCAAGGGCTTCAGTGTACCCCATAACACGGCAAGAAAGTCCGAACACTTTCAATAGTGCGGCACCCCGAACTTATATCATTATATGCATTAGCTCCGAATCATGTCTTGGGTCAATAGTTGGGTTGCCGACTCTTGTGCTTCCTACCCTACGTTCCACTATATCGGCTAGGGTAGTAAAGGGAGAACTACTGCGATTGTGTCCCGGTTCTTTCGGACGAGCACCTCAGTAGAAAAAGCTGAAAACTGACTGTCATGATGCGGCGAGAGCTGGTCGCTGTTCGAGAGGTTTCAAATCCTTCAAGATTTTTTCCGCTTTATGCGAGGAATCGGTCTTTGTCCGATTTAGGCGTGTATAGCGCCCAAGTTTGGCCTTCCAAATACAAGGGGCTACGCCAAAATTGAAAATTATAGAACTCCTATGGCTAAGTGAGGGTGATAAAGCCGTATAGTCCGATTGCCTTGTTCGTTGCGCTAAACACCTCCTTAAAGGACCAAAAAACTTGGATAAAGAGTGTTTAGATTCATCCCGAACACCCCTGTACTAGTTACATGGGGGCAGAAGCCGACGACTGGCCAACCCTCAGATTTTATAAACGGCCGCACAGGAGGCAAAATTTTAAATCAACAAGCATTATATTGCGCAAATGAACTTGTTTCATATTATAGGATAAAATGAATGCATTCATTCAAAGATTACATCCTTTGAACATTGCTCCGCCACAAGGCGGGATCCCTTCAGGACACTATCATAATATTGTTTGGGTCAGCAGTGCTCCTTGCCCTTCGGTGGTCCCTCGGTCATCAGCGCTGTGGCGTCCATCTTCGCCCAATGCACCTTCGCACGAGCAAAGGCCATCCGCACACCTTCAATGCAAACCGACCATTTTATGACTTCAAGTCGTGGGCAGGCACTCACAAGCCACTTCACAAGTCCCTGGGCATAGGCTCGGTAGGCCATAGCTGGACTATGAGGTTCTTCATGGCCAGTTCGGCTGCCTTGTGCAGCTCGACCAGTTGCTTCAGCTGGTCGCTCAAGGGCATCGAATGTTTTGTCCCAAGATATTGAGACCAGAACAACTTCTCTGTTGAGCTCCCTTCTTCGGCTCGGTAGAACTCCACGGCATCTGATATGCTGCGCGGAAGATCCGCAAATGCTCCTGGAGAACTCCAAATTCGAGTAAGTAAAAAGAATGTCTCCTTCACATGCTTGCTTTGCATAACAAATGCCTTACCCGCCGCAATCTTCTTGGCCGCCTGGATCTATTGGAGGGCCTTCTGGGCTTCGGCTTTGGCGTCTTGTGTGCTCTAGAGAGCCTTGGCAAGCTCGGACTCTTGAGTCTTAGAGTCACGCTCCAAGGACTCGTACTTCTGGACGAAATCCTGGAGCTCTTGTTGGACCTCGCTAACCCGGGCCTCTTGCTTCTCGCACGCGGCGTGTTCCTTGGCCGCTTTGTCTTTGGCCTCTGCCAGTGCCTTCTTAAGGGCCGCCACTTCGGTCGTGGCCCCTATAAAAGTTCATGACGCTTTTATCAGCAGAAACCACTTATCCTTCATAAGTATACAGGCAGGGTATTACGTACCTTGACTTTCCTCCAGCTGCCTCTTCACGAGGACGAGCTCTCCCTCGGTCCGCTCCAGGTCCCGCTTTAGTCCGGAGACCTCCGCAGTACGAGCGGCAGCGGCCAGCAGTGACGCCTACTTATTTACATAGACATCTTATGTTAGACTCCTGCAAATATTATTTGATCCTTTGTTCGGCTTTTCTTTCCGAACACCAAACAGAGCATCAGGGGCTATTGTCTACACTGTGATATTCTCTCACAATTTTATTTCTTACCTCAAAGCCTGTTAGAAGGCTAGCGCAGGCTTCGGTCAATCCGCTTTTGGCGGACCGGACCTTCTCAATCATCATACTCATAAGAGTACAGTTGTTCTTCATCAATGTAAGTGCCACGAAGCGTTTCCAGCAAACTATCCAGTACCTATGGATGGACAGAGGTCATTAGTACAGGCGGCTCGCCCTCCTTAGGGAGAGGCTTCCTGCCTGAATCCGGAACCACTTGGGTTTCTGGAGCCGTATTCGGCTGGGGGCCAAACTGGTTGCGGCCCCCATTATCAGAGTCCATGGGGGTCTTTCCCCCATGTGTCCGGCGACTAGGGTTTCACTTGGAGGCGACTCCGGAACTGTCTCCCCTTGGCCTGATATCCTTCGAGACAACACCTCAATGTCATCCACGGCCTTGGGGGAGGAGGCTGTCGGGAGAGACTCACTGTTCATCACAGATGGGTCCAGCGATCCCTCCGAAGAGGAGGATATCTCGATGCTGGATTTGGCCGGGCTGCAGGTGCACGTCTGGCGCGTTAAGAAGCGATAAAGCAAACATACCGAAAATACTATTGTGTGTGGATACTTACGACTTAGCCAGGGGCTTGACCCTGGGTTCCCACTCCTCGCCGCTATTGGTGGCTGCGGTGGAATGGTCCGGAAGGAAGGGTTTTTCCCTTCTTGGACACCTCGCTCCCCATGCGTGGCGGCCTTCCTCTTCTTCCTCCCCTCAGTAGGGGGGGATGGATTTCCTCCTCCTCTTCCTCGTCTTTGGTGGAGGAGTGCGTCTTGGTGTCTTCGGACGTCATGTCCGATGCAATCTTGCGTAGGAGATCTTCTCTGGTCCCCGCGGCCGTCTTCTTGGCCTTCTTCTCCGGCACCTCATAGGGCGCCGAAAACAGCATCTTCGTTAGAAGTGGCGATTCTGGATCTTCAGGTAGCGGATTCGGACAGTTAATCTTCTCCGCTATCGCTACCTAGGCCTGTAAGATCGGCATGGAGGCTTAGGTTCCTCCCGCGGATGTGCTGGTAAAAGGCATATCTTGCAAATATGAAAACTTACCGGATTGGCATGGCGTTTCGCGCTGAGTCCGCGATCTTCGATTATGGGCGGTGGTACCTCGTTGGTCCTGAAAAGCACCTTCCAGATGTCTTCGTGCATCGTGCCGAAGAGCTCTCGCAGCGTCTGGTGTTCGGCCGGGTCGAACTCCCACATATTACAAATCCGTCTCTGACACAGAAGGATCCGGCGGAGGAGCATAACTTGGACCACGTTGACAAGCTTGATTTTCTTGCTTATCATATTTTGGACGCATGTCTGAAGTCCGGTCAGTTCTTCCGCTGAGCCCTAGGCTACCCCCTTCTCTTGCTAGGAGGTGAGCCGCCTGGGGACGCCGGATCGGAATTCGGGGGTCGCCGCCCAGTTGGCGTCGCGCGGCTCGGTGATGTAGAACCACCCCGATTGCCACCCCTTCACAGTCTCCACAAAGGAGCCTTCAGGCCAGGAGACATTGGGCATCTTGCCAACCATGGCACCTCTGCACTCTGCTTGTTGGCCGCTCACCACCTTTGGCTTCACATTAAAGGTCTTCAGCCATAGGCCGAAGTGGGGTGGGATGCGGAGGAAGGCCTCGCACACGACGATAAACGCTGAGATGTTGAGGATGAAGTTGGGGACCAAATCATGGAAGTCCAGCCCGTAGTAGAACATTAGTCCACGGACGAATGGGTGGAGGGGGAATCCCAGCTTGCAAACGAAGTCGGAGAGGAATACTACCCTTTCCTGGGGTTTCGGGGTAGGGATGATCTGCCCTTCGGCCGGAAGCCGATGCGCGATGTCTGTGGACAAGTATCCGGCCTCCCGAAGCTTCTTGATGTCCTCCTTATTGACGGAGGAGGCCATCCACTTGCCTCCCGCTCCGGACATGTTTGGATTGTTTTTGCGAAGAAGGTGAAAGCTTGAGCGTTGGAGCTCGAGAATGGATGAGCAGAGGAGGAAGAAGGCGTGGGTGAAAAAGGGGAATCCTTATCTCTTTATAAAGGCGATAGTCATGTGCCTCCCCACTTGCCCTAGAAACTCGCTTATTCCCCAAGCGCCGTGCTAATGGCGCGGTTGGGTTACCCACGCCCGTATTGATGAGAATCCCATGATAAGGGGACACGATCTCTGCTTCGACAAGACATGACAATAAAACCGCCTCGCAAGAAGTGCAGTAGCAGGTTGAGAAAACGGTTCGAATAATGACCGGGCCACGGCATGATGTCACACTATGGAAAAGTTGTCAGCAGATTAGACTCGTGGAATATTGTGCTCTCTACGGTGGTATGTGGAATTTGTTTTGCAGAGCCGGACACGATTCTTGTGTTCAAGATCTACTTTGGAGTATTCGGAGAAGGAACCCGCCTTGCCATGTCGAAGACAATCTGCGCCCCGGACTCATCGTCATTGAAGCGTGGTTTAGGGGCTACTAAGGGAGTCCTGGATTAGGGGGTCCTCGGACAGCCGGACTATATGCTTATGCCGTACTGTTGGACTATGAAGATACAAGATTGAAGACTTCGTCCCGTGTCCGGGTGGAAGGCAAGCTTGGCAATTCGAATATGTAGATTCCCTTCTATGTAACCGACTCTGTGTAACCCTAGCCCCCTCCGATCTCTATATAAACCGGAGGGTTTAGTCCGTAGGACAATGACAATCATAATCATAGGCTAGCTTCTAGGGTTTAGCCTCTACGATCTCGTGGTAGATCAACTCTTGTAATACTCGTATCATCAAGATCAATCAAGCAGGAAGTAGGGTATTACCTCCATAGAGAGGGCCCGAACCTGGGTAAACATCGTGTCCCCCGCCTCCTGTTACCATTAGCCTTAGACGCATAGTTCGGGACCCCCTACCCGAGATCCGCTGGTTTTGACATCGACACATACCGTTTCTACAACAAAATCCCCCCGTCTCTTTTCCATCCCGCCGCTCTCCACCAAATTCCAGTCCTTTCCCCACTCCCTTCTTCCCTCCCACCGCTGACCCATTG
Organism: Aegilops speltoides; assembly: GCA_021437245.1. Classification (NCBI taxonomy): domain Eukaryota; kingdom Viridiplantae; phylum Streptophyta; class Magnoliopsida; order Poales; family Poaceae; genus Aegilops; species Aegilops speltoides. The sequence goes on along the minus strand of CM038141.1, from coordinate 175,825,702 downwards.
ATCCAGAGGAGACCTTGCCAGAGTCGGAGGTGCTGGAGGATTCGAGCATCGCGCTCGCCCAGTAGATCAACTTGACGACATGGCAAAATCGCCACGTCAAAGCGAATGCTGCAAAGGAGGAAAAACTCAAGAAGCAGAAGGCCGGTGGAGGGCGTGTTGGTGACGGATGAGGTGTTGGGCGTGCTGGTCACAGACATGGTGGAGATCGAGGCCCAGGCCATGTGGACTCGCCGATCGTGCAGATGCTGCCATGGTCGTAGCATTACAAGGCCCCAGACTACTATGTCGCCAAGTAGCTGGGTAGGTAGTCCCCGGCATCCCCTTTGTGTCATTCACTCATTCATCGTCAATGTCAACATGGCGCCACTTGCTTTTCTCTGAGTGTTCATCACTGTCGCTTGTCTGTTAGTGGACGTCGGGCATGGAGTAGATGGGTGCCCGCACGCTATTTGCTAGTATGCCTGAAGCGGGAGAGCTGGCGTACGACAACGTGGACACAGAGATGTACGAGGTGATCCACAAGGGAGGAGGCTTCTATGAGGACGGGCAGGTGGATGACTCGGTGCCCACCCAATCTGGCACCTACGACCAGCCGAACACGCAGCAGTACACCCAATTCGACACCTATACTGAGCCAGGCACCTACACCCAGTCGAGCACGCATTAGGACAATATAATGTTCCAGGACAAATATCACAAGGTTCCACGATAATATAAAATACACATACCTTTTTCTCAAACACAAGTGTTGTATTTTGTATTATAAGAAAGCAGCTAGAAGTTGTGAGTCTCACAACCAAAATAACAGATTCTGAAAAATATCTAGAAATATAAAAATGGTTTGTATAGTTACCCTACACGCCAGCGACCAAATATCAATGAAGCGACCATGCAGAGGCAACCAACTTATAGATTTGCCTTAGTTTATTTCCTCCAACAATGCAGAGAAATCTATGTTGACAAAATCAAAGACATATCAGTGCACGCACCCTTGATCTTGCCCAGGCCGGCTTGTTCTGTAGCTGGTTGGAACCATGAATTGAAGGCATCGCCAAGCTGCGGAGACAGCGGCTGAAGAGGGCCATTATCTTAGAACATGGTGTCAAACCTCACTCCAAAGACAATTTCGGTTAGGATATGGGAGATCGACTCCGCTTCTTGATCACAAAGGGGACAGATTGTCCGATATTGCATTTTCTCTACTGCAAACAAAATAGCAGAATAAATAAAATATGAATAAGATTGTGTTGGGAACGTAGCTTGCAATTTCAAGAAAATTCCCAGGCTCACGCAAGGTCTATCTAGGAGATGCATAGCAATGAGAGGGGGAGAGTGTATCTACGTACCCTCGTAGACCGAAAGCGGAAGCGTTTGACAATGCAGTTGATGTAGTCGAACTTCTTCTAGCTCTGACCGATCAAGTACCGAACGTACGGTACCTCCGGGTTCTACACACGTGCAGCTCGATGACGTTCCTTGATGTCTACTATGCAACCTTCTTCCTGTAGACGTTGTTGGGCCTCCAAGTGTAGAGGTTTGTAGGACAGTAGCAAATTTCCCTCAAGTGGATGACCTAAGGTTTATCAATCCGTGGGAGGCGTAGGATGAAGATGGCCTCTCTCAAACAACCCTGCAACCAAATAACAAAGAGTCTCTTGTGTCCCCAACACACCCAATACAATGATAAATTGTATAGGTGCACTAGTTCGGCAAAGAGATGGTGATACAAGTGCAATATGGATGGTAGATATAGGTTTTTGTAATCTGAAAATATAAAAACAGCAAGGTAACTAATGATAAAAGTGAGCACAAACGGTATTGCAATGCTTCGAAACAAGGCCTAGGGTTCATACTTTCACTAGTGCAAGTTCTCTCAACAATAATAACATAATTGGATCATATAACAATCCCTCAACATGCAACAAAGAGTCACTCCGAAGTCACTAATAGTGGAGAACAAACGAAGAGATTATTGTAGGGTACGAAACCACCTCAAAGTTATTTTCTGATCAATCCATTGGGCTATTCCTATAAGTGTAACAAGCATCCCTAGAGTTCATAGTAAAATAACACCTTAAGACACACATCAACCAAAACCCTAATGTCACGTACATACTCCAATGTCACCACAAGTATTCGTAGGTATGATTATACGATATGCATCACACAATCTCAGATTCATTTATTCGAACCAACACAAAGAACTCATAGAGTGCCCCAAAGTTTCTACCGGAGAGTCAAGACGAAAACGTGTGCCAACCCCTATGCATAGATTCCCAAGGTCACAGAACCTGCAAGTTGATCTTCAAGACATACATCAAGTGGATCAATAGAATACCCCATTGTCACCACGGGTATCCCACGCAAGACATACATCAAGTGTTCTCAAATCCTTAAAGACTCAATTCGATAAGATAACTTCAAAGGGAAAACCCAATCCATTACAATAAGTAGAGGGGCAGAAACATCGTAAGATCAAACTATAATAGCAAAGCTCGCGGTACATAAAGATCGTGCCCTATCAAGAACACGAGAGAGAGAGAGACCAAACACATAACTACTGGAACATACCCTCAGCCCCGAGGGTGAACTACACCCTCCTCATCATGGAGAGCACTGGGATGATGAAGATGGCCACCGGTGATGGATCCCCCCTCCGGCAAGGTGCCGGAACAGGGTCCCTATTGGTTTTTGGTGGCTATAAAGGCTTGCGGCAGCGGAACTCCCGATCTAGGTTTCTTTTCGGATGTTTTTGTATTTAAAAGAATTTTTGGCGTTGGTCTCACTTCAAGAGGGTCTCCGAGTCGTCCACGAGATAGGGGGCGCGCCCGGGGGGTAGGGCACGCCCTCCACCCTCGTGGATGGCTCGGGACTCTTCTGGCCCAACTCTTTTACTTCGGGGGCTTCTTTTGGTCCATAAAAAATCATCAAAAATTGGCACGTCAATTGGACTCCGTTTGGTATTCCTTTTCTTTAAAACTCAAAAACAAGGAAAAATAGAAACTGTCACTGGGCTCTAGGTTAATAGGCTACTCCCAAAAATCATATAAAATAGAATGTAAATGCATACAAAACATCCAAGATGGATAATATAATAGCATGGAACAATAAAAAATTATAGATACGTTGGAGACCTATCAAGCATCCCCAAGCTTAATTCCTACTCGTCCTCGAGTAGGTAAATGATAAAAACATAATTTTTGATGTGGAATGCTACCTAACATATTTATCAATGTAATCTCTCTTTATTGTGGCAAGAATATTAAGATACATAAGATTCAAAACAAAAGTTAAATATTGACGTAAAAACAATAATACTTCTAGCATACTAACAAAGCAATCATGTCTTCTCAAAATAACATGGCCAAAGAAAGTTATCCCTACAAAATCATATAGTCTGGCTATGCTCTATCTTCATCACACAGAATATTTAAATCATGCACAACCCCGATGACAAGCCAAGCAATTGTTTCATACTTATGTGTTTTCAAACTTTTCAACTTTCACGCAATACATGAGCGTGAACCATGGACATAACACTATAGGTGGAATAGAATGGTGGTTGTGGAGAAGACAAAAAAAGGAGAAGATAGTCTCAAATCAACTAGGCGTATCAACGGGCTATGGAGATGTCCATCAATAGATATCAATGTGAGTGAGTAGGGATTGCCATGCAACGGATGCACTAGAGCTATAAGTGTATGAAAGCTCAAAAAGAAACTAAGTGGGTGTGCATCCAACTCGCTTGCTCGCGAAGACCTAGGGCATTTTGAGGAAGCCCATCATTGGAATATACAAGCCAAGTTCTATAATGAAAATTTCCCACTAGTATATGAAAGTGACAAAATAGGAGAATCTCTATCATAAAGACCATGGTGCTACTTTGAAGCACAAGTGTGGTAAAAGGATAGTAACATTGCCCCTCCTCTCTTTTTCTCTCATCTTTTTTATTTGGGCCTTTCTCATGTTTTGGCCTCTTTTTTATTTTTATTTTTATTTTTATTTTTCGTCCGGAGTCTCATCCCGACTTGTGGGGGAATCATAGTCTCCATCATCCTTTCCTCATTGGGACAATTCTCTAATAATGAAGATCATCACACTTTTATTTACTTACAACTCAAGAATTATAACTCGATACTTTGAACAAAATATGACTCTATGTGAATGCCTGCGGCGGTGTACCGGGATGTGCAATGAATCAAGAGTGACATGTATGAAAGAATTATGAAAGGTGGCTTTGCCACAAATACGATGTCAACTACATGATCATGGAAAGCAATATGACAATGATGAAACGTGTCATAATAAACGGAACAGTGGAAAGTTGCATGTAAATATATCTCGGAATGGCTACAGAAATGCCATAATAGGTAGGTATGGTGGCTGTTTTGAGGAAGATAAATGGTGGGTGTATGGTACCGGCGAAAGTTGCGCGACACAAGAGAGGCTAGCAATAGTGGAAGGGTGAGAGTGCGTATAATCCATGGACTCAACGTTAGTCATAAAGAACTCACATACTTATTGCAAAAATCTATTAGTTATCAAAACGAAGTACTAGGCGCTTGCTCCTAGGGGGATAGATTGGTAGGAAAAGACCATCGCTTATCCCCGACCACCACTCATAAGGAAGACAATCAATAAATAAATCATGCTCCAACTTCATCACATAACGGTTCACCATACGTGCATGCTACGGGGATCACAAACTTTAACACAAGTATCTCTCAAATTCACAACTAATCTACTAGCATGACTCTAATATCACCATCTTCATATCTCAAAACAATCATAAGGAATCAAACTTCTCTTAGTATTCAGTGCACTTTATATGAAATTTTTTGTTATATCCCTCTTGGATGCCTATCATACCAGGATTAAATTCATAACCAAAGCAAATTACCATGTTGTTTAACACTATAAAAATAATATAAGTGAAGCATGATAGTTCATCTATTTCTTAAAAATAAAACCACCATCATGCTCTAAAAGATATAAGTGAAGCACTAGAGCAAACGACAAACTACTCCCAAAGATATAAGTGAAGATCAATGAGTAGTCAAATAATTATGTAACTATGTGAAGACTCTCTAACCTTTAAGAATTTCAGATCTTGGGATATTATTCAAACATCAAGCAAAAAAAATTAAATAAAATGACGCTCCAAGCAAAACACATATCATGTTGTGAATAAAAATATAGCTCCAAGTAAAGTTACCGATGAACGAAGACGAAAGAGGGGATGCCATCCGGGGCACCCCCAAGCTTAGGATCTTGGTTGTCCTTGAATATTACCTTGGGTTTCCTTGGGCATCCCCATGCTTAGGCTCTTGCCACTCCTTATCCATAGTCCATCGAATCTTTACCCAAAACATGAAAACTTCACAACACAAAACTTAACAGAAAACTCATAAGCTCCGTTAGTATAAGAAAATAAATCACCACCTTTTGTACTGTTGTGAACTCATTCTAAATTCATATTGGTGTAATATCTACTGTATTCCAACTTCTCTATGGTTCATACCCTCCGATACTAGTCATAGATTCATCAAAAAAAGCAAATAACACATAGAAAACAGAATCTGTCAAAAATAGAACAGTCTGTAGTAATCTGTAACTCTCGAATACTTTTGTAAATTTAAAAATTTTGAAATAAATTTGTACTTGAGTAATTTGTTTATTAATCTTCTTCAGAAAGAATCAACTTAAAATCACTCTTCTTTTTAACATAACAATTATTCTCGTGAGCACAAAGTTTCTGTTTTTTACAGCAAGATCACATTAACCTTCACCCAAGTCTTCCCAAAGGTTCTACTTGGCACTTTATTGAAACAAAAGCTATAAAACATGATTAATACAGTAGCTTAATCATGTGGACACGCAAAAACAGCAAGGGTAAATATTGGGTTGTCTCCCAACAAGCGCTTTTCTTTAATGTCTTTGTAGCTAGGCATGATGATGACAATGATGCTCACATAAAAGATAAGAATTGTAACATAACGGGAGCATCATGAAGCATATTACTAACACATTTAAGTCTAACCAAATTCCTATGCATAGGGATTTTGTGAGCAAACAACTTATGGGAACAAGAATCAACTAGCATAGGAAGGTAAAACAAGCATAACTTCAAGATTTTCAACACATAGAGACGAAACTTGATATTATTGCAATTCCTACATGCATATATTCCTCCCTCATCATAATTTTCAATAGCATCATGAATGAATTCAACAATATAACCGTCACATAAATCATTCTTTTCATGATCTACAAGCATAGAAATTTTTGTACGCTCCACATGAGCAAGTTTATTCTCATTCATAGTAGTGGGAGAAAACTCAACAAAATAACTATCATGTGATACTTTATTCACATAATCAATTTGAGCACTAAAATCATGATGACAAGTTTCATGGATATCATTACTCTTTATAGCATAGAAGTCATCACAATAATCATCATAGATAGTAGGCATTCTTTCATCATAATAAATTTGCTCATCAAAACTTGGGGGACAAAAAATATCATCTTCATCAATCATAGCACCCCCAAGCTTGTGGATTTGCATATCATTAGCATCATGGATATTCAAAGAATTCGTACTAACAACATTGCAATCATTCTCATCACTCAAAGATTTAGTGGCAAACATTTTAATGCATTCTTCTTCTAACACTTTGGCACAATTTTCCTTTCCATCATTTTCACGAAAGATATTAAAAAGATGAAGCATATGAGGCACCCTCAATTCCATTTTTTTGTACTTTTCTTTTATAGACATAACTAGTGATAAAACAAGAAACTAAAAGATTCAGTTGCAAGATCTAAAGATATACCTTCAAGCACTAACCTTCCCGGCAACGGCGCCAGAAAAGAGCTTGATGTCTACTACGCAACCTTCTTCTTGTAGACGTTGTTGGGCATCCAAGTGCAGAGGTTTGTAGGACAGTAGCAAATTTCCCTCAAGTGGATGACCCTAAGGTTTATCAATCCATGGGAGGCATAGGATGAACATGGTCTCTCTCAAACAATCCTGCAACCAAATAACAAAGAGTCTCTTGTGTCCCCGACACACCCAATACAATGATAAATTGTATAGGTGCACTAGTTTGCCGAAGAGATGGTGATACAAGTGCAATATGAATGGTAGATATAGGTTTTTGTAATCTGAAAATATAAAAACAACAAGGTAACTAATGATAAAAGTTAGCACAAACGGTATTGCAATGCTTCGAAACAAGGCCTAGGGTTCATACTTTCACTAGTGCAAGTTCTCTCAACAATAATAACATAATTGGATCATATAACAATCCCTCAACATGCAACAAAGAGTCACTTCAAAGTCACTAACAGCAGAGAACAAACGAAGAGATTATTGTAGGGTACGAAACCACCTCAAAGTTATTCTTTCCGATCAATCCATTGGGCTATTCCTATAAGTGTCACAAACAGCCCTGGAGTTCGTAGTAAAATAGCACCTTAAGACACACATCAACCAAAACCCTAATGTTTCCTTCATACTCCAATGTCACCACAAGTATCCGTGGGTATGATTATACGATATGCATCACACAATCTCAGATTCATCTATTCGAACCAACACAAAGAACTCATAGAGTGCCCCAAAGTTTCTACCAGAGAGTCAAGACGAAAACATGTGCCAACCCCTATGCATAGATTCCCAAGGTCACAGAACCCGCAAGTTGATCACCAAAACATACATCAAGTGGATCAATAGAATACCCCATTGTCACCACGGGTATCCCACGCAAGACATACATCAAGTGTTCTCAAATCCTTAAAGACTCAATCCGATAAGATAACTTCAAAGGGAAAACCCAATCCATTACAAGAAGGTAGAGGGGAAGAAACATCATAAGATCCAACTATAATAGCAAATCTCGCGGTACATCAAGATTGTGCCATATCAAGAACACGAGAGAGAGATAGATGAAACACTTAACTACTGGTACATACCCTCAGCCTCGAGGGTGAACTACTCCCTCCTCGTCATGGAGAGCGCCTGGATGGTGAAGATGGCCACCGGTGATGGATCCCCCTCCGACAGGGTGTCGGAACAAGGTCCCGATTGGTTTTTGGTGGCTACAGAGGCTTGCGGTGGCGAAACTCCCGATCTAGGTTTATTTTCAGGGGTTTCTGTATATATATAGGAATTTTTGGCATCGGTCTCACGTCAGGGGGGGTGTGTGTGTCTCCAAATCATCAACGAGATAGGGGGCACGCCCAGGGGGGTAGGACGCGCCCTCTACCCTCGTGGATGGCTCGGGACTCTTCTGGCCCAACTCTTTTACTTCGGGGGCTTCTTTTGGTCCATAAAAAACCATCAAAAATTGGCACGCCAGTTGTACTCCGTTTGGTATTCCTTTTCTGTAAAACTCAAAAATGAGGGAAAAAATAGAAACTGGCACTTGGATCTAGGTTAATAGGTTAGTCCCAAAAATCATATAAAATAGCATATAAATTCATATAAAACATCCAAGATGGATAATATAATAGCATGGAACAATCAAAAGTTATGGATATGTTGGAGACGTATCATTCCTCGCCCTCTTGATCCAGCAACGTGTTGAGTAAGTAGATGAGTTCCATCAGCACGATGGCATGGTGATGGTGATGGTGAAGTGATCCGTGCAGGGCTTCGCCTAAGCACCGCGACAATATGACCGGGGGTGTAAACTGTGGAGGGTGGTGCCACGCACGGCTAACAGTTGATGTTGTGTGTTCTATGCGCCCCCTCTTCATGTATATATAGGTGGGAGGGGGAGGGGAGCAGCAAGGGTGTGCCCCAAGTAGGAGGAATCCTACTTGGGGTCCTCCCCAATTCGGCCTCCCCCCTTCCATATTTGCCGGAGGGGGAAAAGGGAAGAGAAAGGATAGAAGGAAAGGGGGGCGAATCCCCTCTTTACCTTCTCCCACTCAGCCTCCTTCCTTGGGAGGGGGGGCGCCACCCCTTGTGGGATGGTGTGCTGCCCTCTTTATGCCCATATGGCCCATATCTTTCCCCCGGGGGTTCCGGTAACCCCTCCGATACTCCGATATGTATCCGGCACACTCCGAAACACTTCCGATATTCGAATACTATCATCCTATATATAAATCTTTACCTCTTGATCATTTCGAGACTCCTCGCCATGTCTGTGACCTCATGCGGGACTCCGAACAACACTCGGTCACCAAATTACATAACTCATATAATACAATATCATCATCGAACGTTAACTGTGCGAACCCTATGGGTTCGAGAACTATGTAGACATGACCGTGACACCTCTCTAGTCAGTAACCAATAGCGGAACCTGGATGCTCATATTGGCTCCCACATATTCTACGAAGATATTTATCGGTCGAACCGTTATGACAACATGCGTTATTCCCTTTGTCATCGGTATGTTACTTGCCCGAGATTCGATCATCCGTATCTTCATAACTAGTTCAATCTCGTTACCGGCAAGTCCCTTTACTCATTCCGTAATACATCATCTTGCAACTAACTCATTATCACTTTGCTTGCAAGGCTTCTTATGATGTGTATTACCGAGAGGGCCAGAGATACCTCTCTGATACTCAGAGTGACAAATCCTAATCTCGATCTATGCCAACCCAAGAAACACCTTCGGAGATACCTGTAGAGCATCTTTATAATCACCCAGTTACATTGTGATGTTTGATAGCACACAAAGCATTCCTCCGTGTCGGTGTACTAAGGTAGGGGTACCTCAGTACCCCAACTTGTGCACGGGCAGTTGCGGCTCCCCGCGGCAAGGTTTACCACGTGCTCGCCGGATACCTTCCTGCTCCATGTTAAGCCATTCAAGAACAAAGTGTGCAAGACAGAAGATCGAGACCCCGGCAAGCGGAGCTTGCCGGGAAGGCCATTTCAGGCTCAAGACTACATCACTCACGCAAGGCCCCGGCGAGAGGAGCTCGTCGGGAAGACTAGAAGTTTACATCATAGAAGACACGCCTCGGCTGCATGCCCGGCGAGGGCCCGGGAGCGGCAAGTTACTGAGCCGGCAAGCTCCGGGCCGGCAAGGTCAAGCCCCGCAAGGTGCTTGCGGAAGGAGTCTGTTGTGTGCTGCGCTCCAGCTCATCCGCCCAGCGCCGCCTGGGTCTGTCCAAGAAGCAGCGTGGCGGATGGTCAGGCAGCCTGGGGACACGGTGGCATTTCACGGTGGTGGATCCATCGCCGTGGCGACGGAGACGCAAGGCGGGAGCTTTTGGGGTCGACGCGACGGGCATTAAATGCCCTTGTCCCCTCTCGTCAAAAGTAGGTAGAAACCACTGTTCATGCCATCAGGCTGCACTTGTTCCGCTTTGCTCCAACTACCACCTCTTTTACCTTTTTACCCCTTCCTCCTACGTTGACACCTGTCGGTGACCCCTTGCACTATAAAAGGAGGCCCATGCACAACGTAGAGGGGGTTCGGAGGTTCGGCCAGTTCGACTCATTCCACGCCACCATACGATCATTCTCTTGAGCAAGATCAAACACAAACACAAGCAGCAGTAGGGGTTTTATCTCTCCGGAGAGCCCCGAAGCTGGGTAAAAATCCCGCCCGCGTGCTCGCCTCGATCTGCTCTCTGTGCCTCCTCCGCCCTCGTACCGCACTCACGAAGGGGCCCCCGGCCCCATAGGTGCCGCGGCGGGCAGGATTCCCCCGGCATCTTTGGCGCGCCAGGTAGGGGGCGTCGAGGTGGTGCGGACCTGATCCGGCGTCCGCGCGGTCGCACTCGTCATCAACCTCTCCAATTTCATCACCAACTTCGTTAACAACCACGCCATGGCCCCGAAGAAGAAGCCTTCGGAGGTTGGGGGCCCGTCTGCGTCTCTTCCGCCACCACCGGAGCCAACGGTGGGCGGCGGAGACGCCGACGGAAGGGTGGTCGCCGCCAAGACACTGCATGGCGCCACTAGATCAAGGACGGGGCGGGTGATCGCGCTTCGGTCTCCGTGGATCCACGCCCATCTCAGCAAGACGACAACCAGCAGCGCCATACCACGGGAGGTGGTATCCGCTTTCTTTGGGACAAGGACAAGCCGGGCTCGCGGATGCTCGAGCCAACATCCGGACGCGAAGCAAAGCGGCGCGCCGGCAGGATCCTGCTCCTTCTAACACTGTTAGGAGTCCGAGCCTGCCCCGCTCCTCGCACCGCTCGCTCCCGCTCCCCGCCACTCCGGCAGAAGCGCTTGTAAGGGCACAACTGCTCCTCGACTTCCCTCCGGCGGCGACAAGGTCAAGACCGGAGGGCTACCATCAAGAGCCTGGCCGCCGCCCAACAACGACCCTTCACAGCAGCCGGCGACCTCGCGCCGCGGCAAGCCGAGAAGGCGGCGCTAACGGCGACAAAGCCGCCGGGTGCAACCTCGGTGCACTCCCGCCGCGAAGCGAAGACGCCGTCCGCTGGAACAACGCCGACGACGGCTCCACGGCGTCGTCGGATCCGCTGGGCTCGTCGGGATCAGCGCCAGTCCTCGGCGATCCGGCGACAAGAAGACGCCGGACCACGATCGGCGCGCCGCCGAAACTCGGCGACAATCGAACCAGAGCTGGAACGCTGCCGGCAGCGTCGCGCTGGTGAACCAGGCGACTTGCCGACGTGGCAGGCTGCCTGCGTTCACCCGCGAAGCTGCGGCGCGCCCAAAGGCTCCAGCATGAAGAACTTCAAGCCCGACGCACGAGAGAGAAGTACGACGGCAAGACGCACCCTCGGAGTTCTCGGTTCACACCATCGCGGTGCGAGCTGCCGGGCGCGACGACAAGATTCGGCGAACTATTTCCGCCGTGCTTAAGCCGAACGCTCGTTCTTGGCTTATGCACTTGCGGAAGGTTCCATTTCTTCTTGGGCCGACCTTTGCCATCGTTCGTTGGCGCCTTCACCGGCGACCACAAACCCCACGGCCGGAGAGTGATCTCCACATTTTGGCCCGTATGAAGGAGAGTCCTGCGCAAGTATATCCAACGCTTCACCCAGTGTGCAAAGACAACATCCCTCGATGTCCACCACCGCAGATTATCGCGTGTTCCACGAACGTCGCGAATCGCCGCGATGCGTGAAGAGATGGCGATGACCAAGATTCGGGATGTCAGCGAGCTCTATGCTCTGGCCGACAAGTGCGCACGTGCGGAAGAGGGGAGGAGACTCCCCGGGGAGGATGCTGGCGCAGGAGGAAGTGATAGCGATGACACCGCCCCGGCAAACAAGAGCCGGCGGCGGAACAATCGAAGGAAGAACAAGAAAGAGGTGCTTGCCGCCGAGAAGCCCGGCAAGGAGGCTCCCGCCAAGCAAACACAGGGTTGCTTCTCCGGCAAGGAGCCTGCCCCTGTAGCGGCAGCCGACAAGCAGGGCGGCTCCGACAAGCAATACTGCAAGATCCACCGCACCAAGGGCCACGATCTCACCAACTGCAAGCGCGTCGTGTACCTCGTCGAGCAGCAAAAAGCTGAGTACGAGAGGCGCGACAAGGAGAAGGCCCAGGGTGGCGGAGGAGAGCCAAGCAAGAAGCGGCCGTTCAATGGCCGGGGAGGACGTCGCGACAAGGCTAAGCAGCGGCAAGGTGATCGGCCTCCCCGGGGCCGCGACAAAGACGAAGAAGATGACGATGAAGAGATGGAGGATGAGGATGACAGTGAGCAGGAGTTCCAGAAGGCCACGGAAGTTCTGTGAAGAAAACGAAAGCCAAGTCCGGCGAGTGCTCTGGTGCCCGCTCCGGCAAGCGCGCTCTCCGGAGCACTGCGCTGCCGAGGACGCGCCATCGAGCTCCACCGCAAGCCAAGTCCGCGAGTGCTCGGTGCTCGCCCGCAAGCGCACCTCTCCGGAGTGCGCGCGCCGCTGAGGACGCGCCATCGAGCTCCACCGCAAGCGAAGCCCGCAAAGAATAGCTCTGGGGCTACTCCGCAAGCGCACCTCTCCGAGTCTTCGCGCCGCCGTCGAGGACGTGCCATCGAGCTCCACCTGCCAGTAGGGCAAGAAAGGTAACAAGAACAGCTCTGGCGCTCGCTCCGACAAGCGCACCTCTCCGAGTGCCACCGCCGAGGACGTGCCATCGAGCTCTACCAGCCATTTCAAACTTTTGAGTTGTATTCCTGAAATTTCGTACCTTGTATGGAGAACACATGCGCATGGGGGTCGAGTCGTGGCTAAGTGCGCCCTCGATCATTTCGAGTCCGCCAGCGATGAAAGCGCTGCAACTAGCCCGACAAGTTCTTCTGCCGGAGGCAACACCGCCAATGGCTGCTGATGTTCCGTGACTCAGCAAGTGTGTTTGCGCCGGCAGGTTCCCTGAAAGCGTGAGGGTGAAAACATACGAGGGAGAAAATCAAGGGAGAAGCGCGGCCTCGCCAGTTTGCAGAAGGCAGAAAAGCTAAGTCGTCCGAGCTTTTGTACAGAGCGCTCCGTAGTTCAATGCTTTTTTCCATGTTATGTCCCTCGTGCGTTCATCCTTTGTACGCAATACCTGTGCGCAGAGGAACCTACCCGTAGAAAGCCGCACCCTTACCTTGTTTCCGAGCACGCTCAACGATTTAAGTGAGCAGCGACAAGTGTCGCGCCCTTGTTTCGTTTCCGAGTCCGCTCAGCAAGCTAAGTGCGTCGCGACTAGATGCGGCAAGGTTGCTTGCCCGTAAGACCTTGGCCAGCAGGCTGCTTCGAGTTCAGCACTCAGCGCTCGCGACAAGGGCTCCTTTACCGGCAGCTTCCCTAGAGGCGTAGGGAAAAAGCGTACAAAGGATGCAAAGTAGAGGGTGTAACATAGCGAGCCCTGCCGTAAGATGCCCTTCGTATGAAAAACTTGTGCGCTGAGGAGCTGGTCGTGGCCCGATTAAGCCCTTGGTTTGTTTCCGAGTCCGCTCAACAAACACAAGCGCTGAATCGCCCGCAAGGTTGCTTGCCGGAAGCAACACCGCCAGCGGGCTGCTGATGTTCCGCACTCAGCAAGCGTGTTCGCGCCGGCAAGCTTCCCGAGAGCGTAGAGTGTAAACATACGAAGGGCAAGGCACGGCATCGCGTTGCAAGTTACACAGAAAAGATTCGTATACATATACATGTAAATAACGAAACTGTTGCGGACATATCTCAGCTGTTTTCATGACTGAAATTACAGCGACAAGGAGAAACCAGAGGAGCACGCCAGCACCTGGATTTTGGCGAGGCCAGAGTCGCCGGGGGCTGCGAATGCCAAGATTCCTCCCCGGCAAGCTAAGGTCGCCGGGGGCTGCGGGATCAGATAAGTTTTTCATCCCTCGTCATGCATCCTCTCATGGACCGGGGGAAGCGGAGTTGCGTCTTTGAACGAACGTGTCTTGTAAAACCCATGCGCGGAGGAGCCAAGTCGAGGTCCAGTTGCGCCCTTGTTTTATTCCCGAGTCCGCTCGGCGAACACAAGTGTGCTGCTGCACCCTTATCTTGCTTTCGAGCACGATCAACGGTTAAAGTGAGCTGCGACAAGCTTCGCGCCCTTGTTTCGTTTTCGAGCCTGCTCACAGAAGATAAGTGCAAGAATCGCCCGGCAAGGTTGCTTGCCGGAAGCAACACCGCCAGCGGGCTGCTGATGTCCCGCACTCAGCAAGCGTGTTCGCCCCGGCAGGCTCCCCGAAAGCGTAGGAACATGCAAGGCACGAAGTCAAGTAAAAGACGCGGTCCGACAAGCATTCCCCTCTTTTCATTAAAAACATCCTAATTTAATACAAGTCCATGGAGGATGAAAAACATGATAGAGAGGATTACATATTTTAAATGCAACTAAGGCCCGAGGGCTTACAAATTGAAAGATAAGATGCCCGTGATCCCTCTCCTGTTTCTCTGTTCAGGAGTTCAGGAGGTAGGTCAAGGAGTCCCCGGCAAGAGGAGCTTGCCGGGGATGGCAAAAGGGGCGCCTAGGAGAGAGTGGCGTGCCCTCAGGAGCTGCGCAAGGTGACGGGCACGGGGAACGCGTCCCCGGAGAGCCACGGGTGCCAGAAGACACCCAGAGAACTTCCCGGGGGCCGGCCAGGAGCTTGGCGGAGACGGAGGCGTCGGAGGCAGAGCTTGAAGACGGGGTGGTGGGACGTCAGCACGCTGTCGAGGGCTCCTCGCCCTCGTACTCCGATTTGACGGCCTTGCCGCCACCCCCTCTTCCTCTTCCGCAGCCTCTCACGCCACCGCCCCAAGGAGACGGCCCGGGGGAGTTGAAGGCAGCGACCAGAAGATGGGGTCATGGGTGGCGACGAGGCACCGCGTCCGACACCTAGTCGGGCCCGCCATCCTCGCCGCCGCTGCCGCTCTCCTCCTCGTCCTCTCGCCGAGGAGGAACCTTCGCTATCCGAGGAGCTGTCCACACACAGCATCTCGCCGGGTCCCGAACTCCCGAAGACCTTGACGGCGAGAAGGTCGCCCTCCATTAACTTGAAATGGAGGGTAAACCCCGCCATCAAGCTGTGGATCCGGCGAACGCCTTCCACCTCGGTCGGCACATCACGCCGGGCTGGGGACACGACACTCACTCGAGTGCCGCTGATCCCGCAGCCCTCATGCGCAACTCCATCACGTCCGGTGGATCCGGTCCCATCGCGTCCGCATGAACGGGCCGGCAGCCGGAGGCGACGCCGAGGCGCCGGGCGAGCTCGATGAAGAACTCCCAGGATCGTCTCGGTGTGGACCGCCCGAGGACAGGAGCGCCCGGAGGGGACGGGAGGCACGCGCCGCGACCGCCCCTCCCCCGTCCGCCTCGACCACACCCTCGGCCTCGTCCGCGGCCTCGCCCTCTCCCTCTCCCTCTCCCCCTCGTAGCCGGCTCCGCCGCCACGGGTGCGAGGTAGGGAGAAGTGCGCTGCCTGGAGGCAACCCTCGCTGCCACCGTTGAAGAGCCGGGATTTCCTCTTTCCATGGCAGAAAGAAGAACAGAAGCTGGAGACGAAGGGAGAAGATGAAGTGTGAGACCATTGTGCTCCCCTTCCGCCCTTTTTAAAGGGCGAGGTGGGGGCTCAACCGCCCTGCCCAGCCAATCGGGAGGCGAGGCGGGCAGAGGAGCGGGGTCGACTCATCGTCTCCGCCCGTGACGGCTCGGTCTCCCACCTTCGCCGCCCACGACCCCCGTGCATGAGGGCCGCGTGGCGAAAAAGCGGAGCCGGAGCGACGGGTGAGGTGACCTCGCCCTGCGCCACGATCACGGGCGTGGATGCCTTAAAGACCGCATGCGCCGCCCACTTCTCCCACGACGCCGCAATCGACGCGAGCCGTTACAAGGGGGTGCTGTAGATGCGGAAGTGGATTCGGCACGCCACGGGCCGCGTGTGCCCGTGCACTGTTTTGGGCCTGGCCCAACAGCGCTCGGCACCGTGTGTGGCCCAGGCCCGGGGGCTCCTGTCGGTGTACTAAGGTAGGGGTACCTCAGTACCCCAACTTGTGCACGGGCAGTTGCGGCTCCCCGCGGCAAGGTTTACCACGTGCTCGCCGGATACCTTCCTGCTCCATGTTAAGCCATTCAAGAACAAAGTGTGCAAGACAGAAGATCGAGACCCCGGCAAGCGGAGCTTGCCGGGAAGGCCATTTCAGGCTCAAGACTACATCACTCACGCAAGGCCCCGGCGAGAGGAGCTCGTCGGGAAGACTAGAAGTTTACATCATAGAAGACACGCCTCGGCGCTGCATGCGTCCCGGCGAGGGCCCGGGGAGCGGCAAGTTACAGAGCCCGGCAAGCTCCCGGGCCCGGCAAGGTCAAGCCCCCGGCAAGGTGCTTGCCGGAAGGAGGTCTGTTGTGCTGCTGGCTCCAGCTCATCCGTCCCAGCGCGCCGCCAGGGTCTGTCCAGAACGCAGCGTGGCGGATGGTGTGCAGCCTGGGGACACGGTGGCATTTCAGTGGTGGATCCATCGCCGTGGCGACGGAGACGCAAGGGCGGGAGCTTTTGGGGTCGACGGCGACGGCATTAAATGCCCTTGTCCCCCTCTCAAAAGTAGGTAGAAACCACTGCTCATGCCAATGTAGCTGCCTTTGCTCCCGCACTGTTCCAACTACCACCTCTTTTACCTTTTTACCCCTTCCTCCTACGTTGACACCTGTCGGTGACCCCTTGCACTATAAAAGGAGGCCCATGCACAACGTAGAGGGGGTTCGGAGGTTCGGCCAGTTCGACTCATTCCACGCCACCATACGCTCATTCTCTTGAGCAAGATCAAATACAAACACAAGCAGCAGTAGGGGTTTTATCTCTCCGGAGAGCCCCGAAGCTGGGTAAAAATCCCGCCCGCGTGCTCGCCTCGATCTGCTCTCTGTGCCTCCTCCGCCCTCGTACCGCACTCACGAAGGGGCCCCCGGCCCCATAGGTGCCGCGGCGGGCAGGATTCCCCCGGCACTCCGGTATCCGGGAGTTGCATAATCTCATAGTCGAAGGAATATGTATTTGACATGAAGAAAGCAATAGAAATAAAACTGAACGATCATAATGCTAATCTACCGAATGGTCTTGTCAATCACATCATTCTCCTAATATGTGATCCCCTTATCCAATAACAACTCATGTCCATGGTTAGGAAACCTTAACCATCTTTGATCAACAAGCTAGTCAAGTAGAGGCTCACTAGGGACATAGTGTTTGTCTATGCATTCACACATGTATTTAGGTTTCCGATCAATACAATTCTAGCATGAATAATAAACATTTATCATGAATATGGAAATATAAAATAACAACTTCATTATTACCTCTAGGGCATATTTCCTTTAGTCTCCCACTTGCACTAGAGTCAGTAATCTAGATTACATTGTAATGATTCTAACACCCATGGAGTGTTGGTGCTGATGATATTTTGCTCATGGAAGAAGCTTAGTCAATGGGTCTGCTACATTCAGATCCATATGCATTTTGCAAATCTCTATGTCTTCCTCCTTGACTAGATCACATATAGAATTGAAGTGTCTCTTGATGTGTTTGGTCTTTTTGTGAAATCTGGATTCCTTCACTAAGACAATTGCTCTAGTATTGTCACAAAAGATTTTCATTGGACCCAATGCACAAGGTATTACACCTAGATAGGATATGAACTCCTTCATCCAGACTCCTTCATCTACTGCTTCCGAAGCAGCTATGTACTCTGCTTCACACGTAGATCTCGCCACGATGCTCTGCTTGGAACAGCACCAACTGACAGCTCCATGATTCAATATAAATACGTATCCGGTTTGTGACTTAGAGTCATCCGGATCAGTGTCAAAACTAGCATCGATTTAACCATTTACGCCAAGCTCTTTGTCACCTCCATAAACGAGAAACATATCCTTGGTCCTCTTCAGGTACTTCAGGATATTCTTGACCGCTGTCCAGTGATCCAGTCCTGAATTACTTTGGTACCTCCCTGGCAGACTTATGGCAAGGCACACATCAGGTCTGGTACACAGCATAGCATACATGATAGATTCTATGGCTGAGGCATAGGGAATGACTTTCATTTTCTCTCTATCTTCTGCAGTGGTCGGGGATTGAGTCTGACTCAATTTCATACCTTGTAACACAGGCAAGAACCCTTTCTTTGACTGATTCATTTTGAGCTTCTTCAAAACTTTATCAAGGTATGTGCTTTCTGAAAGTCCTATTAAGCATCTTGATCTATCTCTATAGATCTTGATGCCTAATATATAAGCAGATTCACCGAGGTCTTTCATTGAAAAACTTTTATTCAAGTATCCGTTTATGCTATCCAAAAATTCTACATCATTTCCGTCAACAATATGTCATCCACATATAATATTAGAAATGATATAGAGCTCCCACTCACTTTCTTGTAAATACAGGCTTCTCCGAAAGTTTGTATAAAACCATATGCTTTGATCACCTCATCAAAGCGTATATTCCAACTCCGAGATGCTTGCACCAATCCATAGATGAATTGCTGGAGCTTGCACACTTTGCTAGCACCTTTAGGATCGACAAAACCTTCTGGTTGCATCATATACAACTCTTCTTTAAGCAATCCATTAAGGAATGCAGTTTTGACGTCCATTTGCCAGATTTCATAATCATAAAATGCGGCAATTGCTAAGATGATTCGGACAGACTTAAGCATCGCTACTAAAAGTGCAACTATCCCTAGGTGGTTTTGGTAATGATTAACAACATATAGCTCATTGAACTAATGCTATTTAAAGATGAATATCTCAGGAAAGTTCAATGATTGGCATGGCATTGATTAGGAATGTGGACCCCTCAAAATGCTGAGGACAAATGATTGGCTCAAGCTCTAAAGATCAAGACTCTACATTTTACTTTTAGTGATCCAAGATCACATTGAGTCTTTAGGAAAAGCCAAAACAATTAAAAGGGGATGAGTTGTTGCTTAATGGCTTGCTTGCTCAAAATGCTTTGTGATATGCTCCAAAAACCCTCAACCACTTTCTCATATCCACATATGTCCCAAACCAAAAGTCAAACTTGGCCCCACCGATTTGATACATCCGGCGCCACCGAGTTCATTTGACATAGCCATTGCCAGAAACCCTAGTCACTTCGATCTCCCCGATAGGGATCTCGGTCTCACCGAGATGGGATTGCAAACTCTCTGTTTCCCTTCATATAGTTTCGGTCTAACCGAGATGAGTGATCGGTCCCACCGAGTTCGCAATGCAAACTCCCTGTTTCCCTTTCGTAACGTTTCGGTCCCACCGAAATGAGCGAATCGGTCCCACCGAGTTTACCTGACCAACTCTCTAGTTAGCTTATTACCAAAGTCGGTCCCACCGAGTTTTTAAATCGGTCTCACCGAGATTACGTTATGCCCTAACCCTAACAAAATCAGTTTCACCAAGTTGACGTGTCGGTCCCACCGAAATGCCTAACGGTCACATTAGAACTGAATCGGTCCGACCGAGTTCTATGATTCAGTCTCACCGAGTTTGGTAAATTGTGTGTAACGGTTAGATTTTGTGTGGAGGCTATATATACCCCTCCACCCTCTCCTCATTCGTGAGGGAAGCCATCAAAATGTGCCTACAATTCTAGCATTCATTTTTTGAGAGAGAACCACCTACTCATGTGTTGAGGCTAAGATATTCCAATCCAACTGTCGGGGATATACCCCGTGGCGTAAACCGGCCGGGAGTGTAAACCGGCCGGACTGGATGATTCACTGGTAACCCGCCCGGAGCTTGGCGGTTAACCGGCTACCCGCCCGGTCTTGGCGGTTCATTGGTAACCCGGCACGCGGGTCAGATGGATGATGAGGCCCATGGCCCAGAAGGCCGGTTCATACTATGGTGGGCCGGTTTAAGAGGAAAGGCATGAGGAATATTTACCTTACAAGGAGTTAAGACCAGGACTTGTATCCGGTTTGTATTAGAGATAGACTAGTCCTAATCCTAATAGGACTCCACATGTAAACCACCCCTTCAACATATATAAGGAGGGGCAGGGCTCCCCAAAGGGAGAGAGGCGAGAAGAAACAATCTCAGGGCTAGACACAAAGAGGAGAGCCGGTTTACAGCGACTCCCTCGTGATGATAATAAGACCTAGCCTCAAACAGCATGTAGGGCTATTACCGGATGATGTTTCCCGGGGCCCGAAGCTGTCTAAATCCTTGTCTTGCATGTTGATCCGCCCTGCATCTCTCGTCCCACTCAACCCCTCTCAAGCTACCACATAGATGCGTTGGCCTCGCGACTAAGTCCTCACACTAAGGACATCTGCCGTGACAATTCCACGACAGTTGGCGCCCACCGTGGGGCTGGACGCACGGTTGGTGATGAGTTCTTGGAGGGATTTATCCAGGGATCGAGAAATTGCAAGTTTCCGGATGAAGAAGAACCAGTCTGGAAGAAATTTACGTGATCTGGGATCGCGAGATATGGGTTCAAAAGAAATCAACAGTCGTTCGTCTGGATCAGCGATCAAAAAGAAAAGTCGCCGAGACCAGCGTTTTCGCCGGATCGTAAGTTGCGAGCGACCACTTCTATCAAATCGGGACCGTCAAGTCATGCGTCTTCGAGTTGTCCAAGGACTAGGGTTAGCCGAACTGAAGGAAGACCCGGTTGAGGATTGGTTAAAGTTGACCACGGTCCGAAAGATGTGGTTGAGCATGGAATCAGACTCCGAGCCGCGGCGATGAACAGAGCACGCCTCGGGACGACCCTCTGCCGCCTCGCTGCCGGAGTTGGCCCTCTGCTCCTCCGCTGCCGTCCCGTGCTGAGTCGCCGGGCGGCCTCGCCTTCTCCTCTGGAGCTACCTCGCGGCTGGAGTCAAGCCCTCCGCTCTTTTGCTGCAGCCGGTCGAGCCGCCTTGCTGCGGGCCTCCTCTTCAACCGCAGGCCGCCTCTGCCTCCGCGGGTGTGATCCCGCTTCACCTGCCGCCTTGTACACACCGGCCTCCCTCGATTCGCCGGCCGTGCCGTAGCTACGTGGCCGTAGCCTCATTGGGGGGCCATGCCTCAATCCGCCGTCACCAGCGCACCAAGTCACCGCCGTGACCCGACCGAGGACGGGCCTCCTCACCAGCCGTGGAAGCCGCCTCTACCTCACGCTCACAACTCGGTCGCGCCTCTGCAAACCGGCGTCGAATTGCATCCACTGGCCTCGCCCTCTGCTGCTCTGCTGCCATGGTTTCTGTCTTTATTACAGCTGCAACAGTGCCCCGTGCCACCCGGTTTGCCTTGGCCGTTGACCCGCCGACAGCAGCGCTTCGCCTCGTCGGTGTCACCTTCGAGCCGCCGCCATGGAGAGCCGCCCCGTGTGCCTCAAGCCGCCGACTGCCTCCGGTCGCTGTTTGCCTCCGCGGCCTCGCCGGCGCGAGCCGTCTGCAACCTCACTGCGAGCTACTGCTTCGCGAGCCGTCTGCTACAACAGCCTCCCCTGCCTCGAGCCGCCGTCGCTTATTCCAAGTCCGCCGGCCGCCCACATCGCCAGCCCCGTTGAACCGTCGTGGGTCGCCCCCGCCTGCAAGCCGAGCCGGCCGGTGTGCGACCTCGTCCCCGTTGCAGGCTCAGCCCGTCGCCCTCGCGGCCTCAAGGCACCCTGCCTCCAAATCGCCAAGCCGCCGCAGTCACGCCTTGCCTCTACTCCGTTGCGCCAATCCACCAGCTGCACCCCACGCCTCGACCCCAACAGCACCGGGCTGCTTACACCAGATGTCGTTCGTCTCAATTATAGCGGGAGAGCCGCTGACTCCGTTGCCCTCGCTCTGTTTTTCCTCTGAAAATGTTGCGCCCCTACATCTCTCCTGCTGGCTACTGCTTGAGGAAAGGGGGATTGGAGAGCTGATTGGAACGGCGAGAGGCTGCTGCTAGGTTGCCTCCAGCTCGACTGCTTTCACTTTGATCACTTTGAGCACTGCTTGTTCGATTTGATTGAGGGCGTAATTCAAATGTTTGGTGGCCGGGTTGTATATTGGGGACGCTTGTTACTGGAGACAAGCGGCTGACGGCGGAGTGGAATTCTGATGAATCATATGATGACTAGCAGAAAGAAGTGTTTACAAGGATTGACGCTATATTGGTTCGTGTTTTGCTCCTCAGGAAGTTGTCCACAATGAACTCCCAAGAAGATTGAATCGGTCACTGCTGTGCTGCATTCACGGAAGTCATGGCCAAGTACTAGTGGTTGCACGGTTTACAAAGTCTGTTCTGATTTTTGGAGCAGTAGTACTGCTACTTTTAGTACATGAGTTCTAGCAAGATCAACTCATATTCATCACGTGAAGACACCATAAGCATTAAGGGAAGATTCCAGCGTGCCATGATTGAACGAGCCACCAAGGCAACACTGAAGGAAATATGCCCTAGAGGCAATAATAAAGTTATTATTTATTTCCTTATTTCATGATAAATGTTTATCATTCATGCTAGAATTGTATTAACCGGAAACATGATACATGTGTGAATGTATAGACAAACAAGATGTCACTAGTATGCCTCTACTAGACTAGCTTGTTAATCAAAGATGGTTATGTTTCCTGACCATGAACAAGGAGTTGTTATTTGATTAACAAGGTCACATCATTAGAAGAATGATCTGATTGACATGACCCATTCCATTAGCTTAGCACACGATCGTTTAGTATGTTGCTACTGCTTTTATCCATGACATATACATGTTCCTGTAACTATGAGATTATGCAACTCCCGTTTACCGGAGGAACACTTTGGGTGCTACCAAACGTCACAACGTAACTGGGTGATTATAAAGGAGTACTACAGGTGTCTCCAAAGGCAGATGTTGGGTTGGCGTATTTCGAGATTAGGTTTTGTCACTCCGATTGTCGGAGAGGTATCTTTGGGCCCTCTCGGTAATACACATCACTTAAGCCTTGCAAGCATTGCAACTAATGAGTTAGTTGTGAGATGATGTATTACGGAACAAGTAAAGAGACTTGCCGGTAACGAGATTGAACTAGGTATTGGATACCGACGATCGAATCTCGGGCAAGTAACATACCGATGACAAAGGAACAACGTATGTTGTTATGCGGTCGACCGATAAAGATCTTCAGTAGAATATGTAGGAGCCAATATGGGCATCCAGGTCCGCTATTGGTTATTGACGGAGGCGTGTCTCGGTCATGTCTACATTGTTCTCGAACCGTAGGGTCCATGCACGCTTAAGGTTTCGATGGATGTTATTATGAGTTTATGTATTTTGATGTACGAAGAAGTTGAGTCCCGGATGTGATCACGGACATGACGAGGAGTCTCGGAATGGTCGAGACATAAAGATTGATATATTGACGGCTATATTCGGACACGGAAAGGTTCGGAAGTTTCCGGAGAAAATCGGAGTCTTGGGAGGGGTTACTGGAACCCCCGGGGAAGTTATGGGCCTTAGTGGGCCAGAGGGAGAGAGAGGGCCGCACCAGGAGGTGGCGCCCCCCTGTGGGAGTCCGAATAGGACAAGGAGGGGCGCGCCCCTTCCTCTCCTCTCCCTCTCTTTCCTTCCCCTTCTCCTTCCTAGTTGGACTAGGAAAGGGAGTCCTACTCAACTAGGAGGAGGACTCCCCCTCCTGGCGCGCCTATAGGGGCCGGCGGCCTCCCCCTCCCTCCTTTATATCGGGGCAGGGGGCACCTTGAACACACAAGTTTGATCTACGGATCGTTCCTTAGCCGTGTGCGGTGCCCCCTTCCACCATATTCCACCTCGGTCATATCGTCGCGAAGCTTAGGCGAAGCCCTGTGCCGGTAACACATCAAGATCGTCACCACGCCATCGTCTTGTGGAACTCTCCCTCGACACTCGGCTGGATCGAGTCGAGGGACGCCATCGAGCTGTACGTGTGTCAAGAACTCGGGCGCCGGATGCTTGGCGCCGGATCGGTCGGATCGCGAGGAGAACGTCGACTACTTCCTCTACGTTGTGATCGCTTCGCCGGGTCTCACGAGGGTACGTAGACAACACTCTCCCCTCTCGTTGCTATGCATCGCCATGATCTTGTGTGTGCGAGGAAATTTTTGAAATTACTACGTTCCCCAACAAAGTGGCATCCGAGCCTAGGTTTTATGGTTTGATGTTTTGCACGAGTAGAACACAAGTGAGTTGTGGGCGATACAAGTCATACTACCTACCAGCATGTCATACTTTGGTTCAGCGGTATTGTGAGATGAAGCGGCCCGGACCGACATTACGCCAGACGCTTACGCGAGACTGGTTTCACCGTTACGAGCACTCGTTGCTTAAAGGTGTTGGCGGGTGTCTGTCTCTCTCACTTTAGTTGAACTGAGTGTGGCTACGCCCGGTCCTTGAGAAGGTTAAACGGAGTCTATTTGATGAAGTATCGTTGTGGTTTTGATGCGAGGTGAGACTGGTTCTTGCTTAAGCCCGTAGCAGCCACGTAAAATTTGCAACAACAAAGTAGAGGACGTCTAACTTGTTTTTGTAGGGCATGTTGTGATGTGATATGGTCAAACGTGATGCTATATTTTATTGTATGAGATGATCATGTTTTGTAACGAAGTTATCGGCAATGGCGAGAGCCATATGGTTGTCGCTTTATTGTATGAAATGCAATGCCCTGTAATGCTTTACTTTATCACTAAGCGGTAGCGATAGTCGTAGAAGCATTAGATTGGCGAGACGACAACGATGCTACGATGGAGATCAAGGTGTCGCGCCGGTGACGATGGTGATCATGGTGGTGCTGCAGAGATGGAGATCACGAAGCACAAGATGATGATGACCATATCATATCACTTATATTGATTTGCATGTGATGTTTATCTTTTATGCATCTTATCTTGCTTTGATTGACGGTAGCATTATAAGATGATCTCTCACTAAATTATCAAGAAGTGTTCTCCCAGTATGCACCGTTGCCAAAGTTCGTCGTGCCCGGATACCACGTGATGATCGGGTGTGATAAGCTCTCGTCCATCTACAACGGGTGCAAGCCAATTTTGCACGCAGAATACTGGGTTATACTTGACGAGCCTAGCATATGCAGATATGGCCTCGGAACACGGAGACCGAAAGGTCGAGCGTGAATCATATAGTAGATATGATCAACATAAGATGTTCACCATTGAAAACTACTCCATTTCACGTGATGATCGGTTATGGTTTAGTTGATTTGGATCACGTGATCACTTAAGATGACTAGAGGGATGTCATCTAAGTGGGAGTTCTTAAGTAATATGATTAATTGAACTTAAATTTATCATGAACTTAGTACCTGATAGTATCTTGCTTGTTTATGTTTGATTGTAGATAGATGGCTCGTGCTGTTGTTCCGTTGAATTTTAATGCATTCCTTGAGAAAGCAAAGTTGAAAGATGATGGTAGCAATTACACGGATCGGGTCCGTAATTTGAGGATTATCCTCATTGCTGCACGTAAGAGTTACGTCTGGATGCACCGCTAGGTGCCGAACTCTTCTTTGGAGCAACACCGGATGTTGTGAACGTCTGGCGAGCAAAGTGATGACTACTCTATAGTTCGAGTGTGCCATGCTTTACGGCTTAGAACCGGGACTTCAACGACGTTTTGAACGTCATGGAGCATATGAGATGTTCCAGAGTTGAAGTTAATATTCCAACAGAATGCCCGGATTGAGAGATATGAAGTCTCCAATAAGTTCTATAGCTGGAAGATGGAGGAGAATAGTTACGTTAGTGAGCACATACTCGTAATGTCCGGGTACTACAATCACTTGACACAATTGGGAGTTAATCTTCCGGATGATTGTGTCATTGATGTAATTCTTCAATCAACGCCACCAAGCTACAAAGGCTTCGTGATGAACTATAATATGCAAGGGTTAGTAAAGACTATACCGATCTCTTCGCAATGCTAAAGGCTGCGGAGGTAGAAATCAAGAAGGAACATCAAGTGTTGATGGTCAATAAGACCACTAGTTTCAAGAAAAAAGGCAAAGGGAAGAAGAAGGGAACTTCAAGAAGAACAGCAAGCAAGTTGTTGCTCAAGAGAAGAAACCCAAGTCTGGACCTAAGCCTGAAACGAGTGCTTCTACCGCAAGCGGATCGTCACCGAAGCGGAACTGCCCTAAGTATTTGGCGGATAAGAAGGATGGCAAGGTGAACAAAGGTATATGTGATATACATGTTATTGATGTGTACCTTACTAGAGCTGATAGAGCACTGGTATTTGATATCTGGTTCATTGCTAATATTTGCAACTCAAGCAGGGGACTACGGATTGCTTAACACCGCAAAGGACGAGGTGACGATCGCGCGTGGGAAATGGTTCCAAAGTCGATGTGATCGCGATCGGCACGCTACCTCTACATCTACCTTCGGATTAGTTTTAGACCTAAATAATTGTTATTTGGTGCCTGCGTTGAGCATGAACATTATATCTGGATCTTGTTTGATGCGAGACGGTTATTCATTTAAATCGAGAATAATGGTTGTTCTATTTATATGAGTAATATCTTTTATGGTCATGCACCCTTGAAGAGTGGTCTATTTTGATGAATCTCGATAGTAGTGATACACATATTCATAATGTTGAAGCCAAAAGATGCAGAGTTAATAATGATAGTGCAACTTATTTGTGGCAATCGCCGCTTAGGTCATATCGGTGTAAAGCGATGAAGAAACTCCATCTTGATGGACTTTTGGAGTCACTTGATTATGAATCACTTGGCACTTGCGAACCGTGCCTCATGGGCAAGATGACTAAAACCCGTTCTCGGTACTATGGAGAGAGCAACAGATTTGTTAGAAATCATACATACATGATGTATGTGGTCCGATGAATGTTGAGGCTCGTGGCGGATATCGTTATTTTCTCACCTTCACAGATGACTTAAGCAGATATGGGTATATCTACTTAATGAAACATAAGTCTGAAACATTTGAAAAGTTCAAAGAATTTGAGTGAAGTTGAAAATCATCGTAACAAGAAAATTAAGTTTCGCGATCGATCGTGGAGGTGAATATTTGAGTTACGAGTTTGGTCTACATTTGAAACAATGCGAATAGTTTCAAGAACTCACGCCACCGGAACACCACAACGTAATGGTGTGTCCGAACGTCGAATCGTACTTTACTAGATATGGTGCGATCTATGATGTCTCTTACAGATTTACCGCTATCGCTTTGGGGTTATGCTCTAGAGACGGCCACATTCACCTTGAATAGAACACCGTCGAAATCCGCTGAGACGACACCTTATGAACTGTGGTTTGGCAAGAAACCAAAGTTGTCGTTTCTTAAAGTTTGGGGATGCGATGCTTATGTGAAAAAGCTTCAACCTCGATAAGCTCGAACCCAAATCGGAGAAATGTGTCTTCATAGGATACCCAAAAGAAGCAGTTGGGTACACCTTCTATCACAGATCCGAAGGCAAGACATTCGTTGCTAAGAATGGATCCTTTCTAGAGAAGGAGTTTCTCTCAAAAGAAGTGAGTGGGAGGAAAGTAGAACTTGATGAGGTAATTGTACCTTCTCCCTTACTTGAAAGTAGTTAAATCGCAGAAACCGGTTTCGAGACATCTACACCAAGTAGTGAGGAAGTTGATGATGTTGATCATGAAACTTCAGATCAAGTTACTACAGAACCACGTAGATCAACCGAGTAAGATCCGCACTGAGTGGTACGGTAATCCTGTTCGGAAATCATGCTACTAGATCATGATGAACCTACGAACTATGAAGAAGCGATGGTGAGCCCAGATTCCGCAAAATGGCTTGAGGCCATGAAATCGAGATGGGATCCATGTATGAAAACAAAGTATGGACTTTGGTTGACTTGCCCGAGGGTAGGCAAGCAATAGAAAACAAGTGGATCTTCAAGAAGAAGACTGATCTTGACGGTAATGTTATCTACAAAGCTCGACTTATCGCAAAGGGTTTTCGACAAGTTCAAGGGATTGACTACGATGAGACCTTCTCACCCGAAGCGATGCTTAAGTCTGTCCGAATCATGTTAGCGATTGCCGCATTTTATGATTATGAAATTTGGCAAATGGATGTAAAGACCGCATTCTGAATGGATTTACGGAAGAAGAGTTGTATATGATGCAACCAGAAGGTTTTATCGATCCAAAGGAGCTAACAAAGTGTGCAAGCTCCAGCGATCCATTTATGGACTGGTGCAAGCATCTCGAGTTGGAATAAACGCTTTGATAGTGTGATCAAAGCATTTGGGTTCATCTGAGACTTTTGGAGAAGCTTTGTATTTACAAGAAAGTGAGTGGGAGCTCTGAGCATTTCGATATTATATGTAGATGACATATTGCTGATCGGAAATGATATAGAATTCTGGATAGCATAAAGGATACTTGAATAAGAGTTTTTCAATGAAAGACCTCGGTGAAGCTGCTTACATATTGGGCATTAAGATCTATAGAGATAGATCAAGGCGCTTAATTGGACTTTCACAAAGCACATACCTTGACAAAATTTTGAAGAAGTTCAAAATGGATCAAGCAAAGAAAGGGTTCTTGCTCGTGTTACAAGGTGTGAAGTTGAGTAAGACTCAATGCCCGACCACCGCAGAAGATAGAGAGAAAATGAAAGATGTTCCTATGCT
Organism: Aegilops speltoides; assembly: GCA_021437245.1. Classification (NCBI taxonomy): domain Eukaryota; kingdom Viridiplantae; phylum Streptophyta; class Magnoliopsida; order Poales; family Poaceae; genus Aegilops; species Aegilops speltoides. Next base: position 175,796,744 of record CM038141.1, on the reverse strand, counting down.
TCAGCCATAGGCTCTATCATGTATGCAATGTTGTGTACCAGACCTGATGTGTGCCTTGCTATAAGTTTAGCAGGAGGTACCAAAGTAATCCAGAGTGGATCATCGGACAGCGGTCAAGAACATCTGAAATACGAAAAGGACTAAGGATATGTTTCTCGTATATGGAGGTGACAAAGAGCTCATAAATGGCAGTTACGTTGATGCAAGCTTTGACACCGATCCGGACGATTCTAAATCGCAGACCGGATACGTATTTACACTAAACGGAGGAGCTGTAAGTTGGTGCAGTTCTAAACAAAGCGTCGTAGCGGGATCTACATGTGAAGTGGAGTACATAGCAGCTTCGGAAGCAGCTAATGAAGGAGTCTGGATGAAGGAGTTCATATCCAATCTAGGTGTCATACCTAGTGCATCGGGTCCAATGAAAATCTTCCGTGTCGGTGTACTAAGGTAGGGGTACCTCAGTACCCCAACTTGTGCACGGGCAGCCCCAGCTCCCCGCAACCAGATCCATCAAACGCTTGCCGGAGACCATCTCCGCTCCACACCAAGCCGTTCAAGAACAAAGTATATAAGATAGAAACTCAAGACCCGGCAAGAGGAGCTTGCGGGAAGGCCATTCGAGGCTCAAGGCTATATTACTCCTGCAGATCCCGGCGAGGAGGCTCGTCGGGAGGACGAAAGATCACATCACAGAAGACACGCCTCGGCGCCCCTTGGCCCGGCGAGACCCGAGGCGGCAAGTCACGAGCCCGACAAGCCCGGGCCCGCAAGATCAAGGCCCGGCAAGGTGCTTGCCGGGAGAGCTATGCTACGTGCCGCACTCCAGCTCATTTGCCCACGTCGCTTCGGCCTTCTCCGAGAGCGTGGCGGGTGGTCATCTTTGCATGAAGAATGCGGTGGCACTCCACGGTGGTGGCCGCCGCCGTGGCGAAAAGACGAATGGCGGGGAGCTTTTGGGGCGGCGGCGACGGGCATTTAATGCCCTTGTCCCCTCTGTCAAAAGTAGGTAGAAAGCACCAGCTGACTGTTCCCCGCTTGTTCCAACTACCACCTCTTTTACGTTTTTACCCCTCTACCTCACGTTGACACCTGTCGGTGACCCCTTGCCCTATAAAAGGAGGCCCATGCACAACGTAGAGGGGGTTCGAAGGGTTCGACGGCTAGCTACTCTCGCGAAGGGTTCGGCGACTAGCTACTCTCGCGAGGGCTTCACACACCACTCCACCGTTTTGCTCGCATTCTTGAGCAAGATCAAATACAACACAATGCAGCGAAGAGGGTTTCTGCGACCATCGCGGCCGAAGCTGGGTAAAAATCCCAGCGCATCGCCTCGATCTGCTCTCCGTGCAGCCTCCGCCCGCATCGAACACGAAGGCCCCGCCCCATAGGTGCGCGCCACCCATCGGCGCGACATCTCTCGCGCGCCGGTAAAGCGTCGAGGTTGTCGAACTCTGATCCGGCGTTCGCGCGCGCCAAAGACTCGTCAACCTCTCGGCCGTCACAAGAGCTTCGCCGGCAAGCTGCGTCATGGCCTCAAGACGAGAGCTCGAGGGTCGCAGACCCATCTCCGTCTTTCCGCGCCGCCGAGCCGACGGGCGAAGGGGAGACGCCGATGGAAGGTGGACACCGCGAGGGCGCTTCGCGGTGCCACCGGATCAGGGCGGAGACGGAGGACGCGCCTCGGCCTCCGTAGATCCGTGTCCACTCCAAGCATATAGCGGCCCGGCGGCGACATACCGCGAGAAGGTGGTATCCGCCGGTGGGGCAAAAGCAGCGAGGGGGTTCGCGGGGCGCTACGGACTGCTGTCCATGCATGAGCAAAGCGAAAGAGGTCGAGGCAGGATTACGCTCCCCTAACATTATTAGGGACCGAGTGTATCCGGCCCTCGCACCTTCGCTCCCGCTCCCCTCGGCCCGCAAGCGCCTATCCTTGGGCGTTACGATGTCGTCGAAAAAGCGCTTATCGAGCTCTAAGTCCGGCAGGGCGGCTCACGGTGCTCCACCGACAAGCGTACCTCCTCGGGCGCGGTAAGCCCGGTGAGGACAGCTTTGGTGCTCGCCCCGACAAGCGCGCCTCCCGGGCGCCGCGCCACCGCCATGGACACACCATTGAGCTCCACCAGCGGCGCAAAGAAAAGAAAAGCTAAGTCGCTCGAGCCTTCGTGCGAGCACTCTGTTAATTTCATACTTTTATATGTTATACTCCTCGCGCATTCGTCCTTTGTGCGCGAAACACATCTTGAGGAGCTCGCTTGTGGATGGTCGCACCCTTACTTCGCTTGAACACGCTCAGCGAGTTAAGAGTAAGCCGCGACCAGCCAAGCGCTCTCGTTCGTTCGAGCCTGCTCGGCAAGTTAAGTCGTCGCGCCGACAGGGCAAGGTTGCTGCGGGCGACACCGATAGCCAAGCTGCGGCGTTCCGCACTCAGCAAGCGTGTTGAGCACCGGCAAGTTACCTAGAAGCGTGGGGTGAAAGCACACAAAGGGTGTAGAGGCGGAGGGTATAACGTGGCGAGGCATGCCGTGAAAGCGTCGTCCGTATGAGAGACTTGGGCGCAAGAGGAGCCAAGTCGTGGCCCGATTGCGTGCTTGTTTTGTTTCGAGTCCGCTCAACAAACACAAGTGTGCTGCAGCACCTTATCTTGCTTCGAGCCACGCTCGACAAGTTAAGCGTCGTGAATGGCCCGACAAGGTTGCTTGCGGAGGCGACGCCACCAGCGGGCTGTCCCTGGATGCGCTAAGCGTGTCGCCCCGCAAGCTCCCCAAGCGTGAAGTACAAACATCTGAAGGACAAAGCCCGGCATCGCATTGCTTAGCCAAGATTTATATACATACACATACATGTGCGTTGAGCAATTGCATATCTACCTCGAGATATTTTCATGGCTAAAATTGCAGCAACAAGAAGGAACCAAAAGATCGCACCCGCGCTGGGGCCCGCGAGTCGTGGTCATTTGGGGCTGCGGATGCCAAGGTTCTTCTTGGCGAGCCAGCCTCGGCTGGGGCTGCGACATCGAGATTCGTCTCCGGCGAGCTAGTGTCGCCGGGGCTGCGATTTCAGATAAGTTTTCCATCCTCATCATGCATCCTCTCATGGACGGGAGATGCGGATCTGCGTCTTTGAGCGATCGTGCCTTGTAAAAACCCGTGCGTGGAGGAACCGAGTCGTGACCCGATTGCGTGCTTGGTTTGTTTCGAGTCCGCTCAACAAACCCAAGTGTGCGCTGCACCTCTATCTTGCTTCGAGCCTGCTTTCAGCAAGATAGGCGTCATAGCCCGGCCCGACAAGGTTGCTTGGGAGTGACACCACCAGCTGAGGCTGTCCATGATGTCGCTAAGCGTGCCCGCCCGGCAAGCTCCCGATAAGCGTAAGAACACACAAGGCACGTGATCAAGTAAAAGACTCGATCCGGCAAGCTTCCCTCTTTTCATTAAAAACATTCAATTTAGTACAAGTCCATAGAGGATGAAAAACATGATAGAGAGGATTACAAGTTCTTAAATGCAGCTAAGTGCCCGAGGGCTTACAATCTGAAAAGATAAGGTGCCCGTGATCCTCTCTTGTTTCTCTGTCAGGGAGTTCGGGAGGTAGGTCAAGAGCCCCGGCAAGATAAGCTTGCGGGGAGAGAGACCCCGCAAGAGGAGCTTGTCGGGAAGGGCGAAGGAGCGCCTAGGAGGCGTGGCGGTGGCGCGCAAGGCCGCAGAGCTGCGCAAGGTGACGGGCATGGGGAACGCATGCCCGGAGAGCCGGAGCGACAGGTGAAGCGACCCCGGCCTGCGCCACGATCACGGGGTGGGTGCCTTAAAGGCTGCATCGCCGCCCACTCCTCCCACGACGCCGCAATCAACGCGTGCCGTTGCATGGAGGGAGGCAACAGATCAAGCAGCAGATTCGACCGCGCCGTGAGGCTTCAGCGCCCGTGCCTTTGTCTTGGGCCTGGCCCAACAGCGCTTCGGCACCGTGTATGGCCCAGGCCGGGGCTCTGTCGGTGTACTAAGGTAGGGTACCTCGGTACCCCAACTTGTGCACGGGCAGCCCAGACTCCCGCAACCAGATCCATCAAGCGCTTGCGGAGACCATCTCCGCTCCACACCAAGCCGTTCAAGAACAAAGTATATAAGATAGAAACTCAAGACCCGGCAAGAGGAGCTTGCGGGAAGGCCATTCCAGGCTCAAGGCTACATTACTCCTGCAGATCCCGGAGAGGAGCGTCGGGAGGACGAAAGATCACATCACGAAGACACGCCTCGGCGCCAGCGCTTGGCGAGGACCCGGGCGGCAAGTCACAGAGCCCGACAAGCCCCGGCCCGCAAGATCAAGGCCCGGCAAGGTGCTTGCAGGGAGAGCTATCTCGTGCCGCCTCCGGCTCATTTGCCCAGCGTCGCTTCCGGCCTTCTCGAGAGCGTGGCGGGTGGCTGTCTTTGCATGAAGAATGCGGTGGCACTCCACGGTGGTGGCCGCCGCCCGTGGCGAAAAGACGCAATGGCGGGAGCTTTTGGGGCGACGGCGACGGGCATTTAATGCCCTTGTCCCCTCTGTCAAAAGTAGGTAGAAAGCAGCATGAGTGCTGCCTTTGTTCCGACTTGTTCCAACTACCACCTCTTTTACGTTTTACCCCTCTACCTCACGTTGACACAGTCGGTGACCCTTGCCCTATAAAGGAGGCCCATGCACAGCGTGGGGGGTTGAAGGGTTCGACGGCTAGCTACTCTCGCAAGGGTTGGCGACTAGCTACTCTCGCGAGGGCTTCACACACCACTCCACCGTTTTGCTCGCATTCTTGAGCAAGATCAAATACAACACAATGCAGCGATAGGGTTTCTGCGACCATCGCGCCCGAAGCTGGGTAAAAATCCCAGCGCATCGCCTCGATCTGCTCTCCGTGCAGCCTCCGCCCCGTACCGAACACACGAAGGGGCCCCGGCCCCATAGGTGCCGCGCCACCCATCGGCCGCGACATTCCGTGACAATACTGGAGCAATTGCCTTAGCGAAGGAATCCAGATTTCACAAGAGGACCAAGCACATCAAGAGACGCTTCAATTCCATCCGGGACTTAGTCCAGGTGGGAGACATAGAGATTTGCAAGATACATACGGATCTGAATGTTGCAGACCCGTTGACTAAGCCTCTTCCACGAGCAAAACATGATCAGCACCAAGACTCCATGGGTGTTAGAATCATTACTATGTAATCTAGATTATTGACTCTAGTGCAAGTGGGAGACTGAAGGAAATATGCCCTAGAGGCAATAATAAAGTTATTATTTATTTCCTTATTTCATGATAAATGTTTATCATTCATGCTAGAATTGTATTAACGGAAACATGATACATGTGTGAATGTATAGACAAACAAGATGTCACTAGTATGCCTCTACTAGACTAGCTTGTTAATCAAAGATGGTTATGTTTCGACCATGAACAAGGAGTTGTTATTTGATTAACAAGGTCACATCATTAGAAGAATGATCGATTGACATGACCCATTCCATTAGCTTAGCACACGATCGTTTAGTATGTTGCTACTGCTTTTATCCATGACATATACATGTTCCTGTAACTATGAGATTATGCAACTCCGTTTACGGAGGAACACTTTGGGTGCTACCAAGCGTCACAGCGAATCGGGTGATTATAAAGGAGTACTACAGGTGTCTCCAAAGGCAGATGTTGGGTTGGCGTATTTGAGATTAGGTTTTGTCCTCCGATTGTCGGAGAGGTATCTCTGGCCCTCTCGGTAATACACATCACTTAAGCCTTGCAAGCATTGCAACTAATGAGTTAGTTGTGAGATGATGTATTACGGAACAAGTAAAGAGACTTGCGTGCGAGATTGAACTAGGTATTGGATACCGACGATCAAATCTCGGGCAAGTAACATACCGATGACAAAGGGAACAACGTATGTTGTTATGCGGTCTGACCGATAAAGATCTTCGTAGAATATGTAGGAGCCAATATGGGCATCCAGGTCCGCTATTGGTTATTGACGGAGGCGTGTCTCGGTCATGTCTACATTGTTCTCGAACCGTAGGGTCCGCACGCTAAGGTTTCGATGGTTGTTATTATGAGTTTATGTATTTTGATGTACGAAGAAGTTGAGTCCGGATGTGATCACGGACATGACGAGAGTCTCGGAATGGTCGAGACATAAAGATTGATATATTGGACGGCTATATTCGGACACGGAAAGGTTTCGAAGTTTAGGAGAAAACCGAGTCTGGGAGGGGTTACCGGAACCCCCGGGAAAGTTATGGGCCTTAGTGGGCCAAGAGGGAGAGAGAGGGGCGCACCAGAGGTGGCGCGCCCTGGGAGTCGAATAGGACAAGGGAGGCGCGGCCCCCTTCCCTCTCCTCTCCTCTCTTTCCTTCCCCTTCTCCTTCCTAGTTGGACTAGGAAAGGGAGTCCTACTCAACTAGGAGGAGGACTCCCCCCTCCTTAAGCGCCTATAGGGGCGGCCGGCCTCCCCCTCCCTCCTTTATATCACAGGCGGGGGCACCCTTGAACACACAAGTTTGATCTACGGATCGTTCCTTAGCCGTGTCTGGTGCCCCCTCCACCATATTCCACCTCGGTCATATCGTCATGAAGCTTAGGCGAAGCCTGCGCCGATAACACATCAAGATCGTCACCACGCCATCGTCTTGTGGAACTCTCCTCGACACTCGGCTGGATCGAGTCGAGGGCGTCATCGAGCTGTACGTGTGTCAAGAACTGGGGCGCCGAATGTGGCGCCGGGATCGGTCGGATCGCGAGGAGAATGTCGACTACTTCCTCTACGTTGTGATCGCTTCGCCGGGTCTCACGAGTGCGTAGACAACACTCTCCCCTCTCGTTGCTATGCATCACCATGATCTTGTGTGTGCGTAGGAAATTTTTTGAAATTACTACGTTCCCCAACAAACACCGGCCTCGTGTGCCTTTAGCCGCAGCCTCGCCGCGCTAGCACTTCCACCTTGGTTGACTCGCCGTGCCAGGCTACTTTTGCCGCGTAGATCCGCCTTAAAAGTGAAGAACATCTGCCGGATCGCGACCCGCGCCTCCGTGTTAAGCATCCACCAGGCCACGGTCGCCGTGAGTCATCCCGGTGCTGTGCTCGCCTCGGTCCAAAAATCAGGGAACTGAAGGTTATACCTGTCGGAGAAGCAACTCCGTAAGTCTAATAATACCATAAGGAGGAGCGCCTGATTCTGCAGGTTTCAATGCTCTCATAAGAGCTTTTACTCACCAACCTCACCTCTGCCTCGGCCTCGAGAGTGGTTAAATCGCCACTGACATTATTGGAGGGGATCCACGATGACGCTATATGCAGCTCATCTCTCGTCCGGTCAACAGGTGAAATCCATCCGGTCTATTTTTTGATACATTTTTTATTCTTTAAAAGAACAAATTACTCCTGCTTGCGATATTATTTATGCAGGAGCTATTATTCATCACAAAAGCTATGGCCGTGTCAAGGATGTATAGCCCGCGCCACCATTATAATGCGCTAGCATCTGACCACAACATCAAGCTCGGTGAATATATCTGCAAGCCGCCATTCTATAGACCAGTTTACATCAACATGGTGTGGTTAACTCGCCCGTCCGCACTGGTTCACAACGCCGCGGCCGACTCATCTGTCGGAGCTGCCTCTGATGCTGCGGTCGTCTTTGCTGTCCGTCTCTCACGGCCCAGTCTACATCAACACACTGGGCCGCACCTGTCTGCATGAGATATTTGAGCAAGTCACAGCTTGGGTAGCCCGGTTTTCTTTCAACAAAATGGAGGCAAATCATCATATACTATCAACCGCCGCCCGCACTGGATGGCTCAATGGGCAGGCGCACAAGTCGCCGCCACTACAGTTTGGTTATCTTCAAATCACCAGTTGGAAGGAACCATTGGCGAGATTCTTGACACGGCTCATACGGGATCATTTATAACCCGCCGCGATCACCTCAATCTTACGTGGATTCACATCGGACTATCAACACCGATGATATACAACTTATGCCGGTTTACATCACGGTCACATATGGAGAATCTCAAGCCAACTCCTCGAGTCACCTTGAGACTCGGGGGCTATGATGATATGACGCAACAAGTCTTGCCAGTTTCAGCAAATTTAAAAACCCCAGGACAATGGAGGAAAGATAACCCGGTCCGGAGGCTATGTTATTTGAAGGCCGTCGAGAAAATTTCCGGCTTAGAAAGTATATGACAATTACAAAATCCGGCTCAATGAAGAAGTTCGGGTCATCGAGAAAAAGATTCGATTTAAAATCCGGCTCAAGGAAGCCGGTCTCACTGAAGCTCTCAAATCCGGTTTAAAATTTCCGGTTCAAAAAGGAATTAACTTCTCGCAAGTTTGAGTTTAAAGGCCGTCGAGAAAATTTCGGTGAAAATGAAGATTCGGTTTAAAATCCGGTTAAAGGAAAGAAGTCTCCCACAAAGCTTTGAAGCTCTCCATATCCGGTTCAAGATCCGGTTCAAGAAGAATTTATCTCTTGCAAAAAGTTAAAATTACGAAGAGGACCTGCTGCCATGATGCGCGGTTCAAACATGGATATCCTGCCTTATTGGCCTAACATATTGATCACATGGGGGCTTCTGCTTCATAAAGCGGGGTCTCTGTTCTTTTTTACATCATGCGTGGTTACATGGAGGTTCTGTCTTAAAGCGGCCTCCGGTTTACCCCTTGAAATTTGCTTTTTATATCACTTGGGGCCTTGGTCGTGTCCGAACCAATGTGACACCTTTTGATAGGCGAAAGCCACCAGATCACTTGGGGACATGGTCAAGTCTGAACTAGTCACGCCTCTTGATCGGCCTAAGGCCACAAAATCACTTGGGGGCTTGGTCGAACCCGAACCATTGCCACGCCTTTTGATTGGCATATATGCCACGGTTTCATTTGGGGACCTGGCTGGCTTGAACCATTGTCACTCCTATTGGGGGCTTGGTCCTGTCCAACCACGGTAACACCATCTGAACAGCTCAGTATAGCATGTTTTTTGCAAATGGTTTTATCATTGCCTTTGCTTGAAATTTTCTTTAATAAATATTTCTTCTTTGTTGCGTTCTTAAACTGACAAAATTCGCAGACCGGTTTGACTGTCAATTTACGGAACACGGTCAATTCTTAATCCGGAGATTATTTGCCCGGTTTGATTTTTTTGATTTTATGTTACCATCTTATCATGGAGTAAACCGGTGTCCATTAACCCGGCTTGGCTTTCAATTACAAGCTGTCAGTACACGATTAAATCATAATCCGGAGACTATCAGCCCGGTCTGGTTTCGACTATAAGTCGCCAGCATATATTTGGATTGCACCATTGGAATCATGCGCTCATAAATCATTGGATTATATTATTCAAATCTTCAAATAGCCAACATGGCTGGATTTCTATTATGGTTATCAGTAACCTGTATTATGATTAAGGTTTTCAAAGTCGCTTTAGCGCAATGGCTATCATATTGCCAATGGATATGGTTTTATTCTACAATTGAAGGAATAGTCGAGTTCTTTGCGGGCTTACAACCCGACACTTGGGGCTACATTATTCAAGTTGAGATTATATCAAATATGCAAGTCTCATGTCGCTGCAAGCATGCACCATGATACTTGGGGGCTAATGCAAAGTTATTTTTACTAGTCTTATTGAAGACCCGACTCATCATATTATAATGAGCCGGCCCTTGGGGGCTACCAATTGCTCCTGTCAACAATTAAAGGTACACAACTTTTCGTCCATAATAGTGAAGGATTCATTGCTCAGTTGGTAAAACACAAAACTCTTAACCTTGTGGACGTGGGTTCAAGCCCTACGATGGAAGCTATATTATAAGGCGTTATTTTCATTGAAGTATATAATCAAGTCCTAGTTCAGTATTATTTTACTAAGCCGGCCCCTGGGGGCTACACATCACTGCTCAAGTCTACATGATTATATTTATAAAGTCCCTGCTAATTATTGCATAATGACCCGGCACTTGGGGGCTACACTGATTGAAGTTTTTAAGCAATTACAAGTCCCAGGTTGCTGCAAGCATGACAACCCGGCACTTGGGGGCTACATATATGGAGTATTCAGTTTATATGATTGAGATGAACAAACCGGATTTCTTCAAGGTTGAAACACTTATTGGAGCAAGTCTTAAGTTATCACTATGTTCTCCTCTTAAGACTTGGGGGCTACAGGTATTATGCATATAAAGGAGGAACATCTTCTTTTTATCAGTTTTGAGCAAATCAGGAAGATCAATTACATGACCCGTTGTTGATAACAATTATGACCTGGTGCCATCAATATTTATAAACCGGCCATTTTTGGTAATATTAAACCGGCAAGTTTTACATCTTCAAACCGGCTGAATATCAGATAAGTATTTTCAGACCCATATTTCTTAAATCGGCGCTTTGGGAGCTGAGTCAAAGGAGTTATTCTTCATAATATTTCTCGGTGACAAACCAATGTCGGCAAATTGATTATGAAGTTGGCTTATTGACCTAGATTTTCTAGAAGAAGGAAATGGCAAGGAATTAAGGATGCTCAGATGCCAGTTTACAAGAATTCTTAACCCGGAGCATAATCTATCAAATTTGTTCTTGCACTTGTTTTACAGGATCAGTTTAACATGGATAAATCCAAATTAAACTGGGGGCTAATGTCGGGGATATACCCCGTGGCGTAAACCGGCCGGGAGTGTAAACGGGCCGGACTGGATGATTCACTGGTAACCCGCCCGGAGCTTGGCGGTTCACCGGCTACCCGCCCGGTCTTGGCGGTTCATTGGTAACCCGGCACGCGGGTCAGATGGATGATGAGGCCCATGGCCCAGAAGGCCGGCTCATACTATGGTGGGCCGGTTTAAGAGGAAAGGCATGAGGAATATTTACCTTACAAGGAGTTAAGACCAGGACTTGTATCCGGTTTGTATTAGAGATAGGCTAGTCCTAATCCTAATAGGACTCCACATGTAAACCACCCTTCAACATATATAAGGAGGCGGGGCTCCCCAAAGGAGAGAGGCGAGAAGAAACAATCTCGGGGCTAGACACAAAGAGGAGAGCCGGTTTACAGCGGCTCCCTCGTGATGATAATAAGACCTAGCCTCAAACAGCATGTAGGGCTATTACCGGATGATGTTTCCCGGGGCCCGAAGCTGTCTAAATCCTTGTCTTGCGTGTTGATCCGCCCTGCGTCTCTCGTCCCACTCAACCCCTCTCAAGCTACCACATAGATGCGTTGGCCTCGCGACTAAGTCCTCACACTAAGGACATCTGCCGTGACAATTCCACGACACCAACCATATGAATCTTGATCTCTAGCCTTCCCCAAGTTGCTTTCCACTCAAATCATCTTTCCACCAAACCAATCCTATGAGAGAGAGTTGAGTGTTGGGGAGACAATCATTTGAAGCACAAGAGCAAGGAGTTCATCAACAACACACCATCTATTACCTTTTGGAGAGTGGTGTCTCCTAGATTGGTTAGGTGTCACTTGGGAGCCTCCATCAAGATTGTGGTGTTGAACCAAGGAGTTTGTACGGGCAAGGTGATCTCCTACTTCGTGAAGATCTACCCTAGTGAGGCAAGTCCTTTGTGGGCGATGGCCATGGTGGGATAGACAAGGTTGCTTATTCGTGGACCCTTCATGGGTGGAGCCCTCCGTGGACTCGCGCAACCGTTACCCTTCGTGGGTTGAAGTCTCCATCATGCATGTACGATAGCACCACCTATCGGAACCACACCAAAAATCTCCGTGTTAACATTGCGTTTGCTTCCTCCAAACTCATCCCCTTTACCTTCATATGCAATGATTTACATTCCGCTGCTATACTCTTAGAATTGCATGTGTAGGTTGATTGCTTGACTTGTGCTAAGTTGCTAAAATCTGCCAAGAACTAAAATTGGGAAAGGCAAGATTTTTATTTGATCAAGTAGTCTAATCACCCCCCCTCTAGACATACTTTCGATCCTACAACTGGTATCAGAGCTACGGTCTCCATTTGCCTTGATTTCCATAGCTTTTGGTGATCATAGCCTTGGTTTCACAACCTAGGAGAGTATGGCATCTAGCGAGGGAAATCACCACCGTAGAGGTCCTTACTTTGATGGTACTAATTTTGCTAGTTGGAAGCATAAGATGAAAATGCATATTCTTGGACATAACCCCGCCGTCTGGGCTATTGTGTGTATTGGTTTGCAAGGTGAATTCTTCGATGGGAGAGAACCGAACCGTGAAGCTACCGCGGAAGAGTTGAAGATGTTGCAATACAACGCTCAAGCTTGTGATATTCTCTTCAACGGATTGTGCCCCGAGGAATTCAATAAAATCAACCGCCTTGAGAATGCAAAGGAAATTTAGGATACTTTGATTGATATGCACGAAGGTACCGACTCCGTCAAGGAATACAAATTGTATGTGCTTCAAAGTCAACTTGACAAGTTCAAAATGAAGGATGGTGAAGGTGTCGCTGAAATGTACTCTAGGCTTGCTCTCATCACAAATGAGATTGCCGGCTTAGGAAGTGAAGAGATGACCGATGGATTCATCATCAAGAAGACCCTAAGAGCCTTTGATGGAAAATATGATACCGTGTGCACATTGATCCAAATAATGCCCAATTACAAAGATCTCAAGCCAACGGAAGTCACTGGAAGAATTGTTGCTCATGAGATGTCATTCAAGGATAAATAGGAACTTCACAACAAGTCAAGTGGTGCTTACAAAGCCTCATGTGATTCTCCTACATCATCATGTGAGAAACAAACCTTCAATGAAGAATTGAGCCTAATGGTGAAGAACTTCAATAAGTTCTACAAGAGTAGAAGCAAGGAAAGAAGTTCCAAGTCAAGGTCCTACAATGACAAAAGATCTTCAAGTCGTGAACGTAATTGCTACAATTGTGGAAGACCCGGACACTACTCCAATGAGTGTACGGCTCCCTACAAAAGGAGAGAAGATTCAACCAAAGAAGAAGTAGAAGAGAGGAATCGCCACCAAGAGAAAGAAGGAGTAGAGATGATCGTTATGAACGAATAACCTCCCGTAAAAGCAAGGATTCAGAAAGGAAGGACAAATCATCAAAGAGCTACACAAAGTGAAGACATCAAGCTCATGTTGGTGAATGGGTATCTGGCTCCGACTCCGACCATCCGAGAGAAGTTATCACTCCGACTCCAAATATACTCAAGATGAAGGTGTTGCCGGTCTAGCACTTGTGTCAACCAACTCCTATGACATATTTGACTCACCAAATGAAGGAATTGGAAGATTCTTCATGGCTAAAGGCCCAAAGGTATCGCACCCCGAGTATGTTGATTTCAATTGTGATGAAGATGATTTGTTAGGTGATGATGATTTACTTGTTGACAACTCTAGTGATGAATACTATGATGAAACGTCAATTAATCATGCTAATCAAGATAAAACAAATGACAATGATAAGAAGAAGATTGAGTGTCTAACTAAAGAACTAAACATTCTGAAGTTAGCTCATGAAACTACTTTGGAAGATCATCAAGAACTTTTAAAGACTCATGAGAAGTCAGGCTTTGAAAAGCTCAACCTAGAGCAAGAGCATGAGTTTTTAAAGGCGATCAATGATGATATCCGCAAGAAAAGTTCTTCTTACATTGCCAAGCGTTTTCTCTTATCTACTTACATGCCACAAGTAAAGTCTAGCAACAAGAGTAAGAAAGATTCTTCTTCTAGTAGTAACAATAATCATGCTAAATCCAATGTTGTTGCTTCTAGTAGTTCTCTTGATTTCACTAATGATTCTCTTAGCCAAGTTACACTTGAGCAAGAAAATAGCTTATTGAAGGGAATTATAGAGAAAGGTGTTTACAAGAGCCTTGCCAGGAGTAAGCAATTTGAGGAAATTGTACGCAAGCAAGGAAGGCACCGGAAGAATCAAGGTGTTGGTTTTGAACGAAAGTTCAATGCCAATGGAGTTGAGTGGGAAGAAGATCAATACCCCAAGACGAAGTTTGTTCCTCAACAAGAGAAGTATGATCCTACTTCTTTCCAAGGGACACAAGCTCAAGATGATCTTCCACCACAAGACCACAAGCAAAAAGGCAAGGACAAGCTTCAAGAGGAGATTGATGCATTTGAAGAAGCTCCCAAGGCCTTGGTCAAGTGGGTTCCCAAGACTACATCAAGTTCTACTTCATCAAGTATGACTACAACCCCAAGGATTCCCACCAAGATGATGTGTATCCCGAAGAAGAAGAACTAGAGAGTTCTTGAGGGTGACTCCGCCAACACACTTCACTCATATCATTTTGGCAAGAACAAGTGCAAACTACTTCCATATCCTGCACTAGTTCAAGGAGTCACAAACCCTCTTGTTGGTAAGACAAGGGACAAGGTAACCTAATGCTTTCATGGACATCATCTTGTGTGTGCAGCATTCTATGTCTATGGATATCCTTGTTTGTTCCTTGTGGGACTAACCCATGTAGGTATTGAAAGTGCAACTCACTCTAATGGATAGCTCCGAAAGATCTACATCAACATTGAGCATCCACATCTTCAACACCTACATGAAGTCATCATCGACAAAACCCAAGGTTAGTTCATCCCTCTTAGGGGGGATATCACATCTAGGGGGAGCTTTACTCTAAGACTTGAGCTAAATCAACTCTAATGGTGTGAACACAACAATGCTTTATGTAAAAGTGGTAACCCCACTTGTGCTTAAACGATGAATATGACCTATGATCGAATGTTCTCATTTGACTCCCAAGTGAATATACTCATATATAGATGACCTAGTCATCGCAAATTGCTTGATAGATACTAGAGTGATTGTGCATGCTTTGCCACATATTTCAGTTGCTATTTTATTGTGTGAGCATGTTGGTTGCATATTTTACACATTCGAGGACATCCACCTATTGTTTTGATTGTTTGGCTCTTTCTCTTTTGCCAAGTGGATGGACAAGAATGCCTAAGAACCCTCTCTAGCTATCTATACTTTTCTCGTCTCATACTTTATTCATGCTACATCACAAAGTTTGATCAAGTCAGATTCGAACCACTCTGTGTGAGGAGCACTCGGAGTCCCCGATTCGTCATAGACTTAAACTTCCAAAACCTCTTTGTGCATTTCGGTCTGGCCGAGTCATCCATTTCGGTCAAACCAAGATCACTAAGTTGATCTAGGTTTTCATCTCGGTGCTACCGATTTGAACACTTCAGTCACACCGAGTTGCAGCAACCGCTTGCGATTCTGCAATCTCGGTGCCACCGTTTTGTTCCACTTGGTCACACCGACAGGGTCGGGATATAAACACCCACGAGTGAGATTTGGAAAATTCTTCAAAACCCCTCAGCCCGCGCGTGTCCTGCTCTGCCTCCTCGGGTCTCCGGGTCGCCTCCTCGCCACCGCGACCTCCCGCCACTGGTTTCTGCCGCCGTCAACATAATCTTCTCCGCCATTGCTGCCGTAGCGAACACCCGCCAAACTAGGGTATGTGTTCGACCCCTTGTGCCATCTATTTTCCTCCGATTCTTAGCACGAGGACAATGCCATGATTCTTGCCACGAATGAAATCGATCTATACAGCTAAATCTTCCTTAGGCTTAGTTTGATTTGAAAATTTTAGGGTTAGCTCTCCGCAGAACTCATCTCGGACAGACCGAATCGTAGAAATAGGTCTCATCGATTTTGCTTAGGCCATTGCACATGCGCTTTTCGGTCTGACCGAAAACTGCAAATCGGTGTGACTGAGTTCAATTCTCTGTGAGACCCTAGCAATCTTGGTGCCACCGAACTGTGACTTGGTCTGACCGAGTTCACTAGTTTAGGTTCCAAATGTTGCTTCAGTATCACCGAGTTTATCAATTCGGTAGCTCCGAGATCATTTCTGTAGAGAACTAAAACTAAGTTTTTTGACTCATTTGTTTTGCAAAATCTCTGTACATTGTGATGCTCATCTACTCTACCTCATCTATAATCTATTCACAGGATTTGCTATCAGTTTGCCTGCCAAGATGTCTGACTAATGTGATAGCCAGAATAAGTCTGAAGAGAAAGTGCAAATGAGTGAGGGCACTAGTACCTCAAGCAGCTATGATGAGGGCAGCAGGAGCATGCCTAGTAACTTGCCCAAGGCAGCCACTAGAGCAAGGAAGAAGAGAACCTCAAATTCTGAAGATGAGGATTATGTTGCAGCTGAGGATGAGGCCATCTCAAAGAGGAAATTTGTGAAGAAGGAGTTTGGCACTGCTGCATCTACAAAGCCTGGCATGAACAAGAAGGCACCCGCTAGGAGAATCCCAACATCCAAGCCAAGAAAAGTTGCCACATGAGAAACCATGAAGTTCACTCTAGAATCTGATGATGGAGAGGCAGCTGGTGATGACAAGAAGAAGAAGAGGGAAAGAACCACTACTGCTAAAGTTCTTGAAAAGTCAACCATGGTGAGAGATTCTGAAGAGGAAGAGGAAGAGGATGCTACTCCAGCACCCAAATCCCAAAATCTTATGGGAGATGCAATCAAGTTAGGGGCTGCTCCTAAGCCCAAACCTGCTCCCAAAGCTGCTGCTCCAACCACCAAGTCTGCACCCAAGAGAAGCACAAGAAACATTCCTGCTGAAGAGAAGAACAAGGCCCCAGTGCCTGAAGCTGAAGAAGAAGAAGCTAAAGCCTAAGTGCTGAGAAAGCTCAAACCAAAGATCCCAGACCACAATGACACTCATCCAGTGGTAGAGGACATGAGCATCAGGAAGGATGCAGGTCTGAGAATTTGGAGGAAAAGTGATCCTTATGCTATGAGAAGGAGAACTGCTGTGGATTACAAGTTCCACACTAAGGAACAACAAGACTTCTGTGAGACAATTCTGCTTGACAAGAAGCCTATTGTTTGTGACATGAGATGGGTTGACTGGACATACATCAGAGAGAATGAAGATAACTTCCCAGGTGTATATGATAGCTTCAAGGCTTGTGGAGTTGACAAGTTTGTTGGACATAAGCTCACCAAGTGGAATGATGAGCTGATCATGCAATTCTACTCCACTGCCACTTCTATCCTGATGGAAGGATAGTATGGGTGTCTGAAGGTACAAGGTACCGATCAACTGTTGATGAATGGGCCAAGTTGATAAATGCCCCAGCAGCTCATGAGGATGACTTGTATGTGTATGCCAAGAAGAAGAAAGACCACAACTCAATGGCAAGTATCTACAAGGAAATTCCTGATGATGCCCTGGAAACTCATAAGTTGGGCTCTGTGAAATTTCTGTTGTCTGGTCTGCCTACAATCAACACCATCCCGAGGCATACTCTTTTGCCCAAGTCTGGAGATCACAGGATGATAAGAGGACATTCAATCAACTTGCTGCCCATTTTTTATGTTCCTCAGAAATTCAAGGTGATGAGTCTGATTGTAGAGACAATCAAGAGGACAGCTGCTGATCAGAAGAGGTCTTGTGGGTATGCTCCACAAATTCAGGTGCTCATCAACTCAAAGATGGGCATAGGCACTTATTTGTTGGACAAGGAGCACTTACATCTCAAGCCAGATTTTGAAGACAACACAGTGGTCATGGATGAGAATGATCCTTCATCAGTGCAAGCACATGAGAAGAGAGCAAAGGCAAGGGCAGAGAAAGCTGCAAAGATGCCAAGTACGGAAGAGGCATCTCAGGTGTTCTTGAAGAGCAAACAAGATCAACTTGGATTTCTGATCCAATCTACCTTGAGGATTGAGAAGGGCTTGGCCACCCTGACTCAGAATCAGGAGAGCTTGGAGAGGATCATTGAGCAAAAATTCTATGATCTTGATGTAAAAGTAATTGAGATTCAGTTAGTAGTTGAGCAGCTCCAGGAGGAAGCAGAGGAGAAGAAAGACAAGGCTACTACAGAAGCTTTTCAGTGTGTGCCAAGAGGTATGAGGTCTGCTGCAGTGCCAGTTCCAGATACACGAGCTACTACATCCGCACTAGCAGCCACAGCTTCAGTGCCGCCTCCAGCAGCCACTCCAGCAACTCCAGCTACATCAACTGAAGCTTTCGTTCTTGGAGTCATCACTACCCCACCTCATGGAGGCCAAGCCTGAGAGACGCATAACACTATGCATATTTGAACTTTTTGGTAACTTGTTGCCACAAGTGGAGAAATATGTATACATCATAGTCTTCGAGAGAGAGAGAGAGAGAGAGAGAGTGTTGCCTTTTGTCTCTCTTGCACTCTATTTGGTGGAACTTTAATGTGTGTTTGCTTGATACATTATGCCTTTTGTGAGATACTTGGATGATCATGTGTTTGATCATATGCTACTTTAATGAGTGCTTGAATGCCATTATCTCTTGTATCCATATATGATCATTCACTTTGCTTGGTGATGAGTGCATGCTTTTAATTGTTATCATTTTGAGCGCTCCACCAAGATGTATGTGACATGGAAGAGTAACCCATGATACTAATCGATTATGCATTTGCATTCAAAAGCAAATCTTAAATAATGCACAAATTTAGGGGGAGCTCTTGCTTATCACATAGTTCTCAAAGCGACGGTGTATTTCAATCTTATTATTTGTCGAAGCTTTGATCAATATGTTGTCATCAATTACCAAAAAGGGGGAGATTGAAAGTGCAACTATCCCTGGGTGGTTTTGGTAATGATTAACAACATATAGCTCATTGAACTAATGCTATTTCAGGATGAATATTTCAGGAAAGTTCAATGATTGGCATGGCATGGATTAGGAATGTGGACCCCTCAAAATGCTAAGGACAAAGGATTGGCTCAAGCTCTAAAAATCAAGACTCTACATTTTACTTTTAGTGATCCAAGATCACATTGAGTCTTTAGGAAAAGCCAATACTATAAAAGTGGATGAGGTGTTGCTTAATGTCTTGCTTGCTCAAAATACTTTGTCATATGCTCCAAAAACCCTCAACCACTTTCTCATATCCACACATGTCCCAAACCAAAATTCAAACTCAGCCCCATCGATTTGATCCATCTGGCGCCACCGAGTTCATTTGACATAGCCACTGCCAGAAACCCTAGTCACTTCGGTCTCACCAATAGGGATCTCGGTCTCACCGAGATGGAATTGCAAACTCTCTGTTTCCCTTTGTAACGTTTCGGTCTAACCGAGATGAGTGATCGGTCCCACCGAGTTCACAATGCAAACTCCCCATTTCCCTTTCGTAACATTTTGGTCCCACCGAAATGAGCGAATCGGTCCCACCGAGTTTGCCTGACCAACTCTCTGGTTAGCTTATTACCAAAGTCGGTCCCACCGAGTTTGTGTAATCGGTCTCATCGAGATTAGTTATGAACTAACCCTAACAAAATCGGTTTCACCGAGTTGACATGTCGATCCCACCGAAATGCCTAACGGTCACATTATGAATTGAATCGGTCCGAGCGAGTTTTATGATTCAGTCTCACCGAGTTTGGTAAATTGTGTGTAACGGTTAGATTTTGTGTGGAGGCTATATATACTCCTCCACCCTCTCCTCATTCGTGAGGGAAGCCATCAGAACATGCCTACACTTCCAACATTCATTTTCTGAGAGAGAACCACCTACTCATGTGTCGAGGCCAAGATATTCCAATCCAACCATATGAATCTTGATCTCTAGCCTTCCCCAAGTTGCTTTCCACTCAAATCATCTTTCCACCACATCCAATCCTATGAGAGAGAGTTGAGTGTTGGGGAGACAATCATTTGAAGCACAAGAGCAAGGAGTTCATCAACAACACACCATCTATTACCTTTTGGAGAGTGGTGTCTCATAGATTGGTTAGGTGTCACTTGGGAGCCTCCGTCAAGATTGTGGAGTTGAACCAAGGAGTTTGTACGGGCAAGGAGATCGCCTACTTCGTGAAGATCTACCCTAGTGAGGCATGTCCTTCGTGGGTGATGGCCATGGTGGGATAGACAAGGTTGCTTCTTCGTGAACCCTTCGTGGGTGGAGCCCTCCGTGGACTCGCGCATCCGTTACCCTTCGTGGGTTGAAGTTTCCATCAACATGGATGTACGGTAGCACCACCTATCGGAACTACGCCAAAAATCTCCGTGTCAACATTGTGTTTGATCCCTCCAAACTCCTCCCCTTTACCTTCATATGCAATGATTACATTCTGCTGCTATACTCTTAGAATTGCATGTGTAGGTTGATTGCTTGACTTGTGCTAAGTTGCTAAAATCTATCAAGAACTAAAATTGGGAAAAGGCAAGATTTTCATTCGGTCAAGTAGTCTAATCACCCCCCATTAGACATACTTTTGATCCTACAGCTACGAGTGAGAAAGTCTCATCATAGTCAACTCCTTGAACTTGTCGAAAACGTTTTGTAACAAGTCGAGCTTTATAGACAGTAACATTACCATCAGTGTCTGTCTTCTTCTTGAAGATCGTATTTATTCTCTATGGGTCTCCGATCATCGGGCAAATCCACCAAAGTCCACACTTTGTTCTCATACATGGATCCTATCTCAGATTTCATGGCCTAAAGCCATTTATCGGAATCTGGGCTCATCATAGCTTCTTCATAGTTCATAGGTTCACCATTGTCAAGTAACATGACTTCCAGAATAGGATTACCGTACCACTCTGGTGTCGATTGTACTCTGGTTGACCTACGAGGTTTGGTAGTAACTTGATCTGAATTTTCCATCATCATTAGCTTCCTCTCTAGTTGGTGTAGGCATCACGGGAATGGATTTCTCTGATCAGCTACTTTCTAAATTGAGAGAAGGTACAATTACCTCATCAAGTTCTAGTTTTCTCCCGCTCACTTCTTTCGAGAGAAACTCCTTCTCTAGAAATGTTCCATTCTTGGCAACAAAGATCTTGCCTTCGGATCTGTGGTAGAAGGTGTACTCAATTGTTTCCTTAGGGTATCCTATGAAGACACACTTCTCCGATTTGAGTTCAAGCTTATCAGGCTGAATCCTTTTGACATAAGTGTCGCAACCCCAAACTTTAAGAAACGGCAGCTTAGGTTTATTACCAAACCACAGTTCATATGGTGTCGTCTCAACGGATTTAAACAGTGCCCTATTTAATGTGAATGCAACTTTCTCTATTGCATAACCCGAAAATGATAGTGGTAAATCGGTAAGAGACATCATAGGTCACACCATATCTAATAAAAGTACGGTTACGGCGTTCAGACACACCATTACGCTGTGGTGTTCCAGGTGGCATGAGTTGTGAAGCTATTCCACATTGTTTTAAATGAAGGACAAACTCATAATTCAAAATATTCACCTCCGCAATCAGATCGTAGAAACTTTATTTTCTTGCTACAATGATTCTCCACTTCACTCTAAAATTCTTTGAAATTTTCAAATGTTTCAGACTTGTGTTTCATTAAGTAGATATACCCATATATGCTCAAATCATTTGTGAAGGTCAGAAAATAACGATACCCGCTGCGAGCCTCAACACTCATCGGACCGCATACATCAGTATGTATTATTTCCAAAAAGTCATTGGCTCGCTCCATTGTTCCGGAGAATGTAGTTTTAGTCATCTTTCCCATGAGGCATGGTTCGTAAGTATCAAATGATTCATAATCAAGTGATTCCAAAAGTCCATCTGCAAGGAGTTTCTTCATGTGTTTTATACCAATATGACCTAAACGACAGTGCCACAAATATGTTACACTATCATTATCAACTTTGCATCTTTTGGCATCAATATTATGAATATGTGTATCACCACAATTGAGATTCAAGAGAAATAGACCACTCTTCAAGGTTGCATGACCATAAAAGATATTACTCATATAAATAGAACAACCATTATTCTCTGATTTAAATGAATAGCCGTCTCGCACTAAACAAGATCCAGATATAATGTTCATGCTCAACGCTGGCACGAAATAACAATTATTCAGGTCTAAAACTAATCCCGAAGGTAAGTGTAGAGGTAGCGTGCCGACGGCGATCACATCAACCTTGGAACCATTTCCGACGCGCATCGTCACCTCATCCTTAGCCAATCTTCGTTTAATCCGTAGTCTCTATTTCGAGTTACAAATATGAGCAACTGAATTGGTATAAAATAACCTGGCACTACTACGAGCACTAGTAAGGTACACATCAATAATATGTATATCAAATATACCATTGTTCACTTTGCCATCCTTCTTATCCGCCAAATTCTTGGGCAGTTCTGCTTCCAGTGACAAGTCCCTTTGTAGTAGAAGCACTCAGTTTCAGGCTTGGGTCCAACTTTTGGCTTCTTCCCGGGAATGGAAACTTTCTTGCCATTCTTCTTGAAGTTCCCCTTATTTCCCTTGCCCTTTTTCTTGAAACTAGTGATCTTGTTAACCATCAACACTTGATGCTCCTTCTTGATTTCTACCTCCGCAGCTTTGAGCATTGCGAAGAGCTCGGGAGTTGTCTTCTCCATCCCTTGCATATTATAGTTCATCACGAAGCCTTTGTAGTTTGGTGACAGTGATTGGAGAACTCTGTTAATAACACTATCATCTGGAAGATTAACTCCCAGCTGAGTCAAGTGATTATGTTATCCAGACATTCTGAGTATGTGTTCACTGATAGAACTGTTCTCCTCCATCTTGCAGCTATAGAACTTGCTGGAGACTTCATATCTCTCAACTCGGGATTTGCTTTAAATATTAATTTCAACTCCTGGAACATCTCATATATTCCATGACGTTCAAAAATGTCAAGTCCCAATTCTAAGCCGTAAAGCATGGCAAACTGAACTATCGAGTAGTCATCAGATCGAGCTTGCTAGACGTTCATAACACCAGCATCTGCTCCTGCAGCAGGCCTTTCACCTAGCGGTGCATCAAGGACATAATTCTTTTGTGCGGCACTAAGGATAATCCTCAAGTTACAGACCCAGTCTGTGTAGTTGCTACCATCATCTTTCAACTTAGCTTTCTCTAGGATCGCATTGAAATTCAAGGGAATGGTAGCACAGGCCATTGATCTACAACATAGATATGCAAATACTATCAGGACTAAGTTCATGATAATTAAGTTCAATTAAGCAAATTACTTAAGAACTCCCACTTAGATAGACATCCCTCAAGTCATCTAAATGATACGTGATCCAAATCAACTAAACCATGTCCGATCATCATGTGAGATGGAGTAGTCATCAATGGTGAACATCTCTATGTTGATCATATCTACTATATCATTCACGTTCGACCTTTCGGTCTCCAGTGTTTCGAGGCCATGTCTGTACATGCTAGGCTCGTCAAGTTTAACTTGAGTATTCCACATGTGCAAAAATGTCTTGCACCCGTTGTATGTGAACATAGAGCCTATCACACCCGGTCATCACGTGGTGTCTCAGCACGAAGAACTGTCGCAATAGTGCATACTCAGGGAGAACACTTATACCTTGAAATTTTAGTTAAGGGATCATCTTATAATGCTACGCCGTACTAAGCAAAATAACATGCATAAAAGATAAACATCACATGCAATCAAAATATGTGACATGATATGGCCATCATCATCTTGTGCTTTTGATCTCCATCTCCAAAGCATCGTCATGATCTCCATTGTCACCGGCTCGACACCTTGATCTCCATCGTTGCTCGTGGTCGTCTCGCCAAGTATTGCTTCTACAACTATCGCTAACGCATAGTGATAAAGTAAAGCAATTACATGGCGTTTGCATTTCATACAACAAAAAGACAACCAGAAGGCTCCTGCCGGTTGCCGATAACTTTTACAAAACATGATCATCTCATAAAATAACGTATATCACATCATGTCTTGACCATATCACATCACAACATGCCTTGCAAAAACAAGTTAGACGTCCTCTACTTTGTTGTTGCAAGTTTTACGTGGCTGCTATGGGCTTCTAGCAACAACCGTTCTTACCTACAGCACAAAAACCACAACAGTGATTTATCAAGTTTGCTGTTTTAACCTTCAACAAGGACCGGCCACAGTAAAATTCGATTCAACTAAAGTAGGAGAAACAGACACCCGTCAGCCACCTTTATGAAAAACGAGTTGCATGTCTATCGTTGGAACCAGTCTCATGAACGTGGTCATGTAAGGTTGGTCCGGGCCGCTTCATCCAACAATATCGTCGAATCAAAATAAGACATTGGTGGCAAGTAGTATGAAGATTACTGCCCACAACTCTTTGTGTTCTCTACACATAGACCTGGCTCATGATGCCACTGTTGGGGAACATAGCATACAATTTCAAAAAAAAAATCCTACGCTCAAGCTAGATCTATCTAGGAGATGCATAGCAACGAGAGGGGAGAGTGTATCTACGTAACCTAGTAGAATGAAAGCGGAAGCGTTTGACAATGCAGTTGATGTAGTCGAACTTCTTCTATCTCTGACCGATCAAGTACCAAACATACGGCACCTCCGAGTTCTACAGACGTTCAGATCAATGACGTTCCTCGACCTCTTGATCCAACAAGGTGTCGAGGAAGTAGATGAGTTTCGTCAGTGCTGACGGAATGGTGACGGTGATGGTGAAGTGATCTGCGCAGGGCTTCGCCTAAGCACCGCGACAATATGACCGGGGTTGTAAACAGTGGAAGGGGCACCGCACACGACTAACAGTTGATGTTGTGTGTTCTAGGGGCCCCCTCCCCACATATATATATATGTGGGAGGGGGAGGGGAGCAGCAAGGGTGCGCCCCAAGTAGTAGGAATCCTACTTGGGGTCTGATACATCTCCAACGTATCTATAATTTTTGATTGTTCCACGATATTATATTATCCATCTTGGATGTTTTATATGCATTTATATGCTAGGTTATATGATTTTGGGACTAACCTATTAACCTAGAGCCCAATGTCAGTTTCTGTTTTTTCCTTGTTTTTGAGTTTTACAGAAAAGGAATACCAAACAGAGTCCAAATGACCTGAAAATTTATTGTGATTTTTTATGGACCAGAAGAACCCCTGAAGCAAAAGAATTGGGCAAGAAGAGCCACTAGGCCTTCACAAGGGTGGAGGGTGCACCCCCTAGGGCGTGCCCTCTGGTCTTTAGGCTCCTCGTGGACCCCCCTGACTTGTTCCCGACGCCAAAAATTCTTATAAATATAGAAACCCACAAAAATAAACCTAGATCGGGAGTTCCGCCGCCGCAAGGTCTCTGTAGCCATGAAAAAACAATCGGGAGCCTGCTCTGGCACCCTGCCGGAGGGGGAAACCATCACTGGTGGCTATCTTCATCGTACCAGCGGTCTCCATGACGAGGAGGGAGTAGTTCACCCTCGGGGCTGAGGGTATGTACCAGTAGCTATGTGTTTGATCTCTCTCTCTCTCTCTCTCTCTCTCTCTCTCTCTCTCTCTCTCTCTCTCTCTCTCTCTCTCGTGTTCTTGATTTGGCATGATCTTGATGTACCGCGAGCTTTGCTATTATAGTTGGATCTTATGATGTTTCTCCCCCTCTACGTTCTTGTAATGGATTGAGTTGTCCCTTTGAAGTTATCTTATTGGATTGAGTCTTTAAGGATTTGAGAACACTTGATGTATGTCTTGCATGTGCTTATCTGTGGTGACAATGGGATATTCACGTGATCCACTTGATATATGTTTTGGTGATCAACTTGCGGGTTTTGTGACCTTGTGAACTTATTCATAGGGGTTGGCACATGTTTTCGTCTTGACTCTCCGGTAGAAACTTTGGGGCACTCTTTGAAGTTCTTTGTGTTGGTTTGAATAGATGAATCTGAGATTGTGTGATGCATATTGTATAATCAAACCCGCGGATACTTGTGGTGACATTGGAGTATGTAGGTGACATTAGGGTTTTAGTTGATGTGTGTCTTAAGGTGTTATTTTAGTATGAACTCTAGGGATGTTTGTGACACTTGTAGGAATGGCCCAATAGATTGATCAGAAAGAATAACTTTGAGGTGGTTTTGTACCTTACAATAATCACTTCATTTGTTCTCCGCTATTAGTGACTTTGGAGTGACTCTTTGTTGCACGTTGAGGGATTGTTATATGATCTAATTATGTAGTCATTGTTGAGAGAACTTGCACTAGTGAAAGTATGAACCCCAGGCCTTGTTTCCAAGCATTGCAATACTGTTTTGCTCACTTTTGTTACTAGTTACCTTGCTATTTTTATATTTTCATATAACCTATATCTATCATCCATATTGCACTTGTATCACCATCTCTTCGCTGAACTAGTGCACCTATACAATTTACCATTGTATTGGGTGTGTTGGGGACACAAGAGACTCTTTGTTATTTGGTTGCAGCGTTGTTTGAGAGAGACCATCTTCATCCTACGCCTCCCACGGATTGATAAACCTTAGGTCATCCACTTGAGGGAAATTTGCTATTGTCCTACAAAACTCTACGCTTGGAGGCCTAACATGAGTCTACAAGAAGAAGGTTGCGTAGTAGACATCAAGCTCTTTTCTGGCGCCGTTGCCGGGGAGGCTAGGTAAGTTGCACTCACGTCCCGTCAACAAAGCTCTTTTCTGCGCCATTGCCAGGGAGATGAGTGCTTGAAGGTATATCTTTAGATCTTGCAATTGAATCTTTTAGTTTCTTGTTTTATCACTAGTTTAGTCTGTAAAAGAAAACAACAAAAAATGGAATTGAGGTTGCCTCATATGCTTCGTCTTTATCATGTTTTTTGTGAAAATGAGGGAAAGGAAAATTGTGCTCAATTGTTAGAAGAAGAAGTCTATAAAATGTTTGGCACTAAATTTTTGAATGATGAGCATGATTGCAATGTTGTTAGTATGAATTCTTTGAATACCCATGATGCCAATGATATGCAAAGCCACAAGTTTGGGGATGCTATGTTTGATGAAGATGATATTTTTAGTACCCCAAATTCTAATGAGAAAATTTATTATGATGATAGCATGCCTCCTATTTATGATGATTATATTAATGAAAGTGGGTTTGGAAGAGTGTCAACTTTAGTTAATGATCCCACTATTTTGGAGGATGTTGAATCTTATTGTAATGATTCCACTATTTTGGAAGAGGTTCCAATTGATTTTGACAACATAGTGCTATCTATGATGATTATTGTGATGACGTGTATAAAAAATAATTATAACCATGAAACTTGTCATCTTGATTTTAATTTTCAATTGGATTATGCCTCACATGATAGTTATTTTGTTGAGTTTGCTCCCACTACTATTCATGAGAAGAAATTTGCTTATGTGAAGAGTAATAAAAATTCTATGCTTGTGCATCATGAAAACAATACTTTATGTGATGGTTATATTGTTGAATTCATTCATGATGCTACTGAAAATTATTATGGGGGAGGAATATATGCTTGTAGAATTGCAATAATATCAAGTTTCCTCTATATGTGTTGAAAATCTTGAAGATTTGCTCGTTTTACCTCCTATGCTAGTTGATTCTTGTCCCCATAAATTGTTTGCTAACAAAATCCCTATGCATAGGAAGTGGGTTAGGCTTAAATGTGCTAGTCATATTCTTCATGATGCTCCCATTATGTTTCAATTATTATCTTTTATGTGAGCATCATTGAAATCATCATATCTAGCTTAAAAGGTATTAAAGAAAAGCGCTTGTTGGGAGACAACCCAATACTTACCCCTAATTTTTTTGTGTGTTCACATGATTAATATACTGTAATAATCATATTTTATAGCTTTTGTTTCATTAAAGTGCCAAGTAAAGCCTTTGGGATAGTGTGGATGATAGTTGACATGATTCTGTGCAAAAACAGAAACTTTTGCTCCCAGTCCAGGAATTTTGAAAACTAACTGGAACGTGATTTTGATCTAACTTTTTTACAAAATATTAATATACAATTTTTATATGTTATCCTAATTTTTCAGAATTTTCTGAGTTACATAAGTATGGAAAGTTTCCAGATTACTACAGACTGTTTTGTTTTTGTCAGATTCTTTTCTCTATGTGTTGTTTGCTTATTTTAATCTATAAGTAGTATCGGAGGGTATGAACCATGGAGAAGTTGGAATACAGTAGATAAAACACCAATATAAATTTAGAATGAGTTCACAACAGTACCTAAGTGGTGATTTATTTTCTTATACTAACGGATCTCAAAAGATTTTCTGTAGAGTTTTGTGTTGTGAAGTTCTCAAGTTTTGGGTGAAGTTTTAATGGACTACGGAATAAGGAGTGGCAAGAGCCTAAGATTGGGGATGCCAAAGGAACCCCAAGGTAATATTCAAGGACAACCAAGAGCCTAAGCTTGGGGATGCCCCGGATGGCATCCCCTCTTTTGTCTTCAATCCATCGGTAAAATTACTTGAGGCTATATTTTTATTCACCACATGATATGAGTTTTTCTTGGAGCTTCATTTTGTTTTATTAGGATTTGCTTGCTGTTATTCAGAGACATGTTTTCTATCTTTTAGTTCAATAAAATGTCAAGTATAGCCTTTACCATGCTTATTTTACAAGTCTTTATGTTGCTGTTTGAAAACAGAAAGTTAGCTGTTATCTTTTGAATATTGGTGAATAGTCAGAACATGATAAAATCTTGAAATTTTTACAAAATGAGTAACAACAAATTTTCTACAATGTGGAAATTGTTCAGAATTTTTGGAGTCAGGTAAGTATGATTCCTCTTGCATTCTTTACAGACTGTTCTGTTTTGACATATTGCTGTTATGTTTGCATTGTTTGCATATGTTTGCCTGTTTTATGATTCTATTTGAGGATAGGAGTATTAAATATGCAGAGGTATTTAGTAGGCAATATAAAATAATAATTTTAGTGATTTTCTACAGTAGAGAATGATAAGGTTTTGCATTGATCTATACTAACTTATCTCACGAATTCTTGTTGAGTTGTGTGGATGAAGTTTTTAAGATTTAGGGAAACTGTGATATGAGAGGAATTAAGGAGGCACAAAAGCTCAAGCTTGGGGATGCGCAAGGCATCCCTAATTAATATTTCAAGAATTCTCAAGCATCTAAGCTTGGTGATGCCCCGGTTGCCATCCCACCTTTCTTCTTCAACAATATTGGTCAGTTTTGGTTGAGCCTAAGTTTTTGCTTCTTCACATGATATGTGCTATCCTTGCAATGTCATTTTATTTTGTTTTGCTTTCTATTTGAATAAAATACATTATATCTGAATTTTTTAAATGAGAGAGAGTCTTCACATAGCTAAATAATTATTTGACTACTCATTGATCTTCACTTATATATTTTTGGAGTAGTTTGTCATTTACTCGTGTGCTTCACTTATATCCTATGAGTAAATGGTTGAATGAATTGAATATCATAAATCTGAAATTATATATGTTTCATATGCTTATCCATGGGGAGTAATGACTTCACATATAAGAAGTATAGGTGATAAATTTATTGAAAGTTAGCAAACATAGTATTGGTCACTTGAACAATTCATGAAAGAATATTGAAGGAAGAGAGATTTCACATATAAATATACTATCTTGGACATCTTCTATGATTCTGAGCCCCATTAAATATTTTCAAACTTGAGCAAATTAGTTGAAGTTGAACAAGGAAGACAACATAATGAGTTATTCTTGGGTATATTTGTATAGAAGTTATATTGTTATGGATCCTCCAACATGTGGTGCTTGCTATTTAGAATCCTTTGCTAGCCAAAATTTCTGTACTAAGTGGGAATACTACTTGTGCATCCAAAATCCTTGAATCAAATTTCTTCCATGAGTATCCACCATATCTACCTATATGCGGTATTTACCTGCCGTTCCAAGTAAATTTGCATGTGCCAAACTCTAAACCCTCAAATAATAATCTCTTTTGTAAGCCCGAATCGCTCATGTAGCGACTAGGGGCTGTCAGTATCTTCCATGCTAGGTGGGTTATTCTCACGATGAGTGTTTATTCACTTATCATTCACAAGAGAGTGGTTGGTAATTGGGATGCCCAGTCCTATGATCAAAAGATCAAAAACAAAATCGCAAATAATTGCAAACAAAACTCCTCCAGGATTGTTGATAGTTGGGCGATACCCGTTGTTTCGAACCAACCATGGAATGTGCTTGTTGGTGGTGGGGGAGTAAAAAATTTACCATTCTGTTTGGGATACGCCTATAACGTATCTAGTATGGAAGATGTTGGGAACTCTTTGTTGTTATGTTGACAATGAAAGCATACCTCTCAAAATTATGTTCATCCTTGTTTTAAATGCTTCGAGCTCTAGCGCCTCTGCAAATTCCTGCTTCCCTCTACGAAGGGCCTATCTTTTACTTTTATGCAACCGTCAGTAGTATTCCTTCTCATTCCAACCTACTCTTTAGTTGGCAGCATCATGTGGTGGGGAAATATCTAAGCATATATGGCCATCCAACTATATTTGATCATGAATTATTATTGTTGACAATTATCTATATGATAAATAAGTTGGGAGGTGAAACATTAAGCCCTATCTTTATCTAGGTTCAATGGATGCTATTTGTTCTAAAAATATGCTTTGAGTTGTAGCAATCATGGAAGACTATATGATGGTTGAGTATGTGGGATTTGCTAAGTCAAAGCTCTTAAATAGACCCTTCCTGAAAATAAGATTAATTGCAATTGTTTGATGACTGAGAACATAGTTTGTTAGTTTTCAAGAAAGTTTATGGTCTATGCTTTAACATGTGAATAGCTTGTTACTTGATCATGAGAAGCTTTATGATATGAGCTACTATTATGATATAACGATGCTACAAAAAGTGATTGAGATTATCATTGATCAAACTTGTGCACTTGCTAGCATTCCACATCAAAAAATTTGTTTTTATCATTTACCTACTCGTGGACGAGCAGTAATTAAGCTTGGGGATGCTTGATACGTCTCCAATGTATCTATACTTTTTTATTGTTCCATGCTATTATAGTATCCATCTTGGATGTTTTATATGCATTTATATGCTATTTTATATGATTTTTGGGACTAAGCTATTAACCTAGAGCCCAGTGCTAGTTTCTATTTTTTTCCTTGTTTTTGAGTTTACAGAAAAGGAATACCAAATGGAGTCCAAATGACCTGAAAATTTATGGTGATTTTTTATGGACCAGAAGAAGCCCCCGAAGCAAAAGAGTTGGGACAGAAGAGCCACGAGGCCTCCACAAGGGTGGAGGACGCCCCCCTAGGGCGCGCCCTCCACTCTTGTGGGCTCCTCGTGGACCCCCCTGACTTGTTCCAGACGCCAAAAGTTCTTATAAATATAGAAATCCCAAGAAATAAACCTAGATCGGGAGTTCTGCCGCCGCAAGCCTCTATAGCCATGAAAAACCGATCGGGAGCCTGTTCCGGCACCCTGCCGGAGGGGGAAACCATCACTTGTGGCCATCTTCATCATCCCGGCAGTCTCCATGATGAGGAGGGAGTAGTTCACCCTCGGGGCTACGGGTACATACCAGTAGCTATGTGTTTGATCTCTCTATCTCTCTCTCTCTCTCTCTCTCTCTCTCTCTCTCTCTCGTGTTCTTGATTTGGCACGATCTTGATGTACCACGTGCTTTGGTATTATAGTTAGATCTTATGATGTTTCTCCCCCTCTACCTTCTTGTAATGGATTGAGTTTTTCCTTTGAAGTTATCTTATCAGATTGAGTCTTTAAGGATTTGAGAACACTTGATGTATGTCTTGCATGTGCTTATCTGTGGTGACAATGGGATATTCACATGATCCACTTGATGTATGTTTTGGTGATCAACTTGCGGGTTCTGTGATCTTGTGAACTTATGCATAGGGGTTGGCCCACGTTTTCTTCTTGACTCTCAGGTAGAAACTTTGGGGCACTCTTTGAAGTTCTTTGTGTTGGTTTGAATAGATGAGTCAAAGATTGTGTGATGGGTATCGTATAATCAAACCCACGGATACTTGTGGTTTCACTGGAGTATCTAGGTGACATTAGGGTTTTGGTTGATGTGTGTCTTAAGGTGTTATTTTTGTACGAACTCTAGGGATGTTTGTGACACTTATAGGAATAGCCCAATAGATTGATCAGAAAGAATAACTTTGAGGTGGTTTCATACCCTACAATAATCTCTTCATTTGTTCTGCGCTATTAGTGACTTTGGAGTGACTCTTTATTGCATGTTGAGGAATTGTTATAAGATCTAATTATGTAATCATTGTTGAGAGAACTTGCACTAGTGAAAGTATGAACCCTAGATCTTGTTTCCAAGCATTGTAATACCGTTTTTCTCACTTTTATTACTAGTTATTACCTTGCTGTTTTTATATTTTCATATTACAAAACCTATATCTACCATCCATATTGCACTTGTATCACCATCTCTTCACCGAACTAGTGCACCTATACAATTTACCATTGTATTGGGTGAGTTGGGGACACGAGAGACTCTTTGTTATTTGGTTGCAGGGTTGTTTGAGAGAGACCATCTTCATCCTATGCATCCCATGGATTGATAAACCTTAGGTCATCCACTTGAGGGAATTTGCTACTTTCCTACAAAACTCTGCGCTTGGAGGCCCAATAAGAGTCCACAAGAAGAAGGTTGCATAGTAGACATCAGGGTCCTACCCAATTCGGCCTCCCCCCTTCCATATTTGCCGGAAGGGGAAAAGGGAAGAGGAAGGAGAGAAGGAAAGGGGGGCCGAGTCCCCTCTTTCCCTTCTCCCACTTGGCCTCCTTCCTTGGGGGGGGGGGCGCCACCCATTGTGGGCTGGTGTTCTCCCCTCTTATGGCCCATATGGCTCATACCTTTCCCCCAGGGGTTCCGGTAACCCCCCTGGTACTCCGATATGTACCCGGTACACTCCGGAACACTTCTCGTGTCCGAATACTATCATCCTATATATAAATCTTTACCTCTCAATCATTTTGAGACTCCTGGACATTTTCGTGATCTTATATCGGACTCTGAACAACATTCGGTCACCAAATTACATAACCCATATAATACAATATCGTCATGGAATGTTAAGCGTGCGGACCCTACGGGTTCTAGAACTATGTAGACATGACCGAGACACCTCTTTGGTAAATAACCAATAGCCGAACTTGTTAGCTCATATTGGTTCCCACATATTCTACGAAGATCTTTATCAGTCGAATCGTTATGACAACTTATGTTATTCCCTTTGTCATCGGTATGTTACTTGACCGAGATTCGATCGTTGGTACCTTCATACCTAGTTCAATCTCGTTACCGGCAAGTCTCTTTACTCGTTCCGTAATACGTCATCCTGCAACTAACTCATTAGTCACTTTGCTTGTAAGGCTTCTTATGATGTGTATTACTGAGAGGGCCCAGAGATACCTCTCCGATACTCGGAGTGACAAATCCTAATCTCGATCTATGCCAACCCAACAAACACCTTCGGAGATATATGTAGAGCATCTTTGTAATCACCCAGTTATGTTGTGACGTTTGCTAGCACATAAATAAATCCTCCAGTATCCGGGAGTTGCATAATCTCATACTAGAAGGAATATGTATTTGACATGAAGAAAGAAATAGCAATAAAACCGAACGATCATACTGCTAAGCTAACGAATGGGTCTTGTCCATCACATCATTCTCCTAATGATGTGATCCCGTTATCAAATAACAACTCATGTCCATGGTTAGGAAACCCTAACCATCTTTGATCAATGAGCTAGTCAAGTAGAGGCTCACTAGGGACACAATGTTTGTCTATGTATTCACATGTGTATTTAGGTTTCCGATCAATACAATTCTAGCATGAATAATAAACATTTATCATGAATAAGGAAATATAAAATAACAACTTTATTATTGCCTCTAGGGCATATTTCCTTCAGATTGTTAAAGAAATAATTACCAATTCACTACATATGAACTCAAAACCATTCTTTTAGATAATGTTGAGCTAAATATAACACTTGTCCTAAAAATCAGTTAGTCGAGACTACTTTGTGTTTTCAGTGCAAGCATCCTCGTATTATAAGGACACTGTACATAAACAACCAGCCTATGGTGCATGGCAGTGTTAATTGCTAGTGGGTAGTCACCAAAACTATAAAACATAATGCGATGGCTTGTTTAAAACTTCTTCTAAAGTAAAAAATATTTCAAAAAAGTAGACATCACAATTTTTCATATGTATCACACGCTAATGTTTAGTGTCTATTTTTTCTAAGAAGGTTGATCACACACATATGGGCGTGACTAACACACGTGTGAGCGTTGAAGTGCTCAGTTCCCAACCAGGTGTGTTTTCTTTATTAGGTAATGGGGTTTCCTTTTTTGATGCTTATTAATGGAGTTTCCTTAAGATAAAGAGAGAGAGAGAGGGAGAGAGATTAGCCCCCCACCGCACTGAATTCAGGGGGCGAGAGATCATGGGAGGAGGTGGAACAGTGGCTCCCACTACGCCTCCCCACGTTTATATAGGCGGGGAAGGGGCAAGTGGCTTACCCTCCAAGACCCTAGGGTCATTGGCCAAGAGGGGAGGAAGGAAATCCCTCCTTTCTTCCTCAGCGATCGCTATCCTCCCTTTTTAGGGATCTTGATCTTATCCCATCGGGATATGATCATATTCCTTTTAGGCAGGGGATCTTGGTGCGCCTAGAACATAGGTGTGGATCCATGCCGCACTACCCACATTCAGGTGGGTCCCCTCATGCAGGTGGGACCCACTCCAAAACCTTCTAGAACCTTCCCAACACAATACCAAAAAATCCTTAACATTTTTTGGAACCCTGAATATGACTTCCCGGTATATAAATCTTTACCTCCAGACCATTTTGAAGCTCCTCTTGATGTCCCGAATCCCATCCTGGACTCTGAACTACTTTCACACTTCACCATATGAATATCCCAATACTACCCTAGCGTTACCGAACGTTAAGTGTGTGACCCTACGAGTTCGAGAATCATGCGGACATGACCGAGACATGCTACTTGTGAGGTGCGTTGGGATTTCCCTGGAGAGGAGAGGATGATGCAATACAGTAGAGATACGTATTTCCCTCAGTTATGAAACCAAGGTTATCAATCCAGTAGGAGAACCAAGCAACACTATGTAAATAGCACCTGCACACAAACTACAAATACTTGGGTTGTCAATCCCTCAACGGTATTGACATAGATTAAATTGTATAGGATTTGATAAATAGATCTAACTAAAACACTAAATAAAATATATAAAAGAAAATTGCAGCAAGGTGTTTTTTGGATTTTTATATGATAAAAGATAGACACGAGGGCCATAGTTTTCACTAGAGGCTTGTCTCGAGAAAATAGCATACGGTAGGTAAACAAATTACTGTTGGGCAATTGGTAGAAAAGCAAATAATTATGATGATATCCAAGGCAATAATCATGTATATATGCATCACGCCCAAGATTAGTAGACTGAAACGATTCTGTATCTATTACTATTACTTCACACATCGACCGCTATCCAGCATGCATCTAGTGTATTAAGTTCATGGAAAAATGGAGTAATGCATTAGGCAAGATGACATGATGTAGACAAGATAAACTCATGTATGAATAAACCCCGTCTTGTTACCCTTAATAGCAACGATACATGCGTGTCATGTCTCTTTTTGTCACTGAGATTGAGCACCGCAAGATTGAACCCATCACAAAGCACCTTTTCCCGTGGCAAGATAAATCAATCTAATTGGCCAAACCAAACCAATAAATCGGAGAACAAACACGAGGCTATAACAATCATGCATAAAAGAGTTTGGAGAAAACTCAAATAATATTCATGGATAGATCTGATCATAAACTCACAATTCATCGGATCTCAACAAACACATCACAAAAAGTCATTACATCAAATAGATCTCCAAGAACATCAAGGAGAACATTGTATTGAAGATCAAAAATAGAAAGTAAGCCATCTAGATACTACCTATGGACCCGTAGGTTTGTGGTAAACTACTCACGCATCATCGGAGGGGTGATCGTTGCCCCTGTTGGAAATATGCCATGGAGGCAATAATTGTATTATTATATTTCCATTACTAATATTTAAGAGTTTATATTCCATGCTATAACTGCTATGATCCTGGAATATGTGATTCAGTGGAAAACTCATATGCACGTGTGGAATGGTAAACGGTAAACAATAGGTTCTCGGTCTCGCCTCTAAGACCGGCTCAAGTGTTGTTGGTGATCACGTTTTCAGATCTTAGGATATCCTTAAGTGTAACGATAGTCCTACAACAACATTGAGGGTATGGCGTTAGAAGAGTGATCATACTGAATCGACCCAATACTTGTCTGTTATACTATGTGATTACATCCTCTAAACTCTTCTGTTATAACATGGAGTGTTAGCATGTGTTTTAGTTCCTCAAACCATGAGAGTATATCGGTCACTTCCTATTGGATGGTGGGCTTTGGGGTTGCTCAATCGTAATTTGTGACAAGGTGATGATAATGACAACTTTTAGGCTCACCGGAAAGGTTGACTACCGGCCGGACAGCTCGAGAGTGGGATTTGCTCCTCTGATGATGGAGAGATGTTCTTAGGGCCCTCTCGGTGTGAAGGAATCCATCATCGTCTGGCCAGACACTGGTGACTATATCACGGGGATGCCGGAACACGTCAACGAGAAAGAAGAACAAAAAGGGTAATGAGAGCAACAGTATAGTGAGCATGGTGATGACTCTGGAGGATTACGGTGCACATCGGGTTTTGTAAAGTATCACAAAGCAAAGAGAACATCACATGATAACCAAAGGTTCACTCAAATATCAATCATGCAATCATAGGGACCGATATGGATGTCCATGGTTCCGCTATCGGTCATTGAACAAAGGGGTTCGTTCATGTATATGATTTATCGAACCTACGGGGTCACAAGCTTAAGGTAATCATGATGGGAGTGATGAGAATATATTTGTGGAATTGTTTCATTAATATCCAGAATAATTCCAAGAGGTTCCGAAAGCGTTTCGAGGTCACCGGAAGGGTTTTATTAAATATCAAGTAATACCGGGTATTACCGATTAATATATATAGGTGGAAAATGTTTCCGGGATGTTAAATTATATATATAATGGTCTGAAAATGTTTATAAAAATATATATTTAATTTAATCAACAGGCCAAATAAGGCCAAGAGGTGGAGGAGTTGGGCCACAAGGGCCCAACAAGGGAGGCGCCCCCCTTTCCTATAAGGGGGGGCGAATCCTACTTGGAAGGGAGTCCTACTCCCCCTCCCTTGGCCGGCACCCCAAGGGAGCTCTTTCCCCCTTGGCGGCAGCCCCGTCTTTCCCCTCAATCCGATATATACTAGAGGATTTCCACCATATTGGAACACAAGTTTTGGAGCCTCCTCTAGTTGATCTAGTTCTAGTTCTTGTTAGTCCTAGTTGACTAATTAGAGCTAGCCCTATCCACCTTTAATCTTCATAATAAGAAGCCCCGTGTGGTTCTAATATCCTCCCTCTAATTCTCCGGCAACAATTAGCTCTGGACGACGAAGCGCTGCCGGATCATGAAGACCATACGCTTGCAACCAAGTAGAGAGGTCGTGCTTTCGCTCTTCCATTCGAGGGATCATTCATGGGTGGTTCGCAGGATTTTCATCAAGGTTCGAGGGACTTTGAGTACGATCTACACTGACTCGTCTACTTCCGTTGCACTCCCGGAGTTGGTATCGATCATTGATCACAACCTGTTCTGCATCTTCATATTGTTCCTGGGGATCGGAGGGTGATTTTTTTCTACTATGTTTCCCAACAGTGGTATCAGAGCGGTTCTATGAGTAGATGCAGGTTGAGATCTAGATCACATGTGGATGTGAGAGTGATGTTCTTGTTATGCTTCCCTCGAGTGTTGCTTGAGTTCAGTTCATTGATGGATTGGTGTCATTTTCTACAAGGTTCTGACAATCGCTCGGCTCTGGGTGTTAATGATCTGCTAACAGTTCTTTGGGCTTCACCATAGTCAAGAATAGTGAACTGTCACATATGTAAGAGGGCAGTGAAGATGGATGATCTTCTAGGGGGTCACGCATATTAGATGAATTTTAGTGTGGGGGAACGAGATTTTTAATTAAGTCTCTTCTTTCACACACCCTAAAAGTTAATCTAGCAACAAGGATTATCACTTTATGGTGTGCATGTAGGTAGCTTGGTTTATCAGTAAACCCTAGAAGCCACATAATTAAAATTTGCCAAACCGATTAGAGGATGTCTAACTTTGTTTTGCAGGGTTTGCATATGATGTGGTATAGCCTTTCTCATGATAATGAGTTTATGTACGAGATGGTTATATGTTGTAATCTTAAGTGGCATGCGCGTCACGGCATGATGGCTGGAGACACGAGATTGCCACCTTAATGTGAATATCGTAGAGATAGGTTACATGTGATGGTGGCAAGACGTACATGGAAAAGCTCATCAAGGAAAAGGTGTACCTAGGCGCAAGACGATGAGCTATAATTTCGTTCCACGACGAAATTTTAGATTTTGGTGCCATGACAACGTTTTTGAAACGGTCTCCATGGCAACGTTTTCTGAGATTGCCACCACGGTGACATCTTTTTGAAACGGTTGCCACGACAATGAAATATTGGCCGTCACGTTGTTTAAACTAAAGATTGAAGACGATCATGGAGTACTCCCGACGCCCAGGGCTATGCCATGTCATGCTTTTATGAATCGCCTGATATGTTTATCCCCTTTACTGTTTGCACCCTTTGATTGCACAGTAGTCAATTATAAGGGTGATCTCTCACAATAAATATCAAGATAAAAGGTGCTCTTCCTAGTGTTGCAACCGTCTATAACACGTAGCATTCCAAAGTGCGTCTTGTCCACATGAGTACAAACGGGACGTGAAGTGTAAGACGGGGATGGTCTGACCATATATGCAGATAACACTTGGTCGTCTTGAAGTTCTAGCAAAATCGTTCTGAGCTTGGAGCACAAAGCATCGAAAGATGAACAAGAGTCATATGGAGATATGATCGGCAAAAGTTTTCCCACCAATCAAAATTCTCGTCATCAATGATGTCCACATCAATGGTTGAGAACTAGGCTTGGATCTTGAATCACTCACTATCAATTATGAGAGATATTGATTTGAGTGGGAGCACAATTATGTATTAATTAAGTTTAATAACTAGTGAAAATTAATTACGAACAATGTCTATGTGTAGTTTGCATTATAGTTATAGAATTATGGCTCACAGTTCCACCTTTGTGGTTGAAATTGATTGACTGTTATATATCTAGTTGAAACTTTATGTTTGAGAGGATCACCCTCTAAACTGCCAAGAAGGATATTGTCCTACTACATGTTTACAACACTCTCTTGCTGATGCTACGGATGACGAGACTCACGTCCTTCGATCCAAAAGCTAGAATTGCATTACGGTCTACTTGCTTCCAAGAAACCCAAACTTCAAAATGTTTGGGATAGTTATGTGATATTCTTGGAACTAAAATTGTTTTTAGAAACTGTAACACCCCGGATCCGATGCGCCAGGTGGCCGTCAGTTATTCGCCTTCGTTGCCATGTCATTTGCTTGCGTGTTGCATTTGCCATGTCATCATTTGCATTTTATCATGTCATCATGTGCATTTCATTTCGCATACGTGTTCGTCTCATGCATCTGAGCCTTTTCCCCGTTGTCCGTTTTGCAATCCGGCACTCCTATGTCATTCGGCGTCCCCTCTTCTCTCTTTTCATGTGCGGGTATTAAACTTTCTCGGAATGGCCCGAGGTTTGCCAAGCGGCCTTGGTATACCACCGGTAGACCGCCTGTCAAGTTTCGTGCCATTTGGAGGTCGTTTGGTACTCCAACGGTTAACCGGGTAACCGCAGAAGCCCTCTTTTGTTTCAGCCCAACACCCCTTCCAAAGTGGCCCAAAACCCATTTAACTCCCCTCCATGCTCTCGGTCGTTCGATCACGATCGCGTGGCCGAAAACCGCACCTCATTTGGACTCTCTTAGCTCCCTCCATCTATAAATAGACCTCCCCCTCCATTTTTCGCGGATGAAACCCTAGCCCTCTCCTCCTCGCGCCACGGACAAAAACTCCACAGCGCCGGACATGTCCGCGTCACCCCGCCAATGGGGTGCCGCCACGTCATCGTCTCCGCCGCCTCGGCCTATCTCCTTGCGCCACGGGCGTCTCCGGCCTCCCCGGAGCCCATCTGCGGGCTCAGAGCCCGCCCGGCCCGCCGCGCCCGGCACCTGCGCCCCTCGGCTGCCGCGAGCCGCCCCGCCTCCGGCTCCGGCGGCCGAGCCTCGCCGCCGCCGCCCTCCACCGTGTCCCGCCGGCGCTGCCTCGTTCCCGCCGCCGCGCGCGCGCTGGCCGCGCGCGAGGCCGCTTCGCGCCGCCTTTCCGCCGCCGCCCGGCGCCTGGCGCCGCCGCCGCGCTTCGCCGCCGTGGGGGCCTTGCGGAGCTCTCGCCGGATCCAGCCTCCTCCGCCGTCCGGACCGCCTCGCCTCGCCGGAGATGCCACCGCCTCGCCGCCGTCCCTCCATCGCCGGAAGGCCGCGCCAGCAGCCTTCCCGACCGTGCGTGCGTGCGGCGCTGCGCAGCGCGCCCCTCCCGGTGGGCCTCTGTCCTGCCCGCGGCCCAGCGTCCCCGCGGCCCACCTCCCTCGGCCCGCCTGGCCTCCTCCGCTTCCTGGGCCGAAGCCCGTGGGTGAGGCCACCCCTAGCCCCCTCCTTTGGTTTTTTTTTCTTTCTTTCTGTTGGGCTAGCCAACAGTTTCGGCCCAGAGTAGTTTTTTTTCCGTTCTGCGAATTTTCCTATTATCCGGTGAATTACAGTTTTACAGATTGGCCCCTAATGTTCATGCATATAATAACTCCACAACCGTGCATCGGATTAAAATAATTTATATATGTAAAATGCTTAGTTTTTCATCTAGTTTCATAATATCCAACTTTCATCCATGTTTAAAATGTTTAAAGTGCTGTTTGTTTAAATTTTGCTCCAATGCCATGCTAAAATGATTTAATTCATAACTATTTAACCGTAACTCCGAATTTAATAAACTTTATATGTAAATGGGGTGGAAAAATGCCTAGTTTAACATGGTCCACTTTATTTTCCTGTTTAACAACTTTAAAATATGTTTTAGGGCAGAACAGTAGCTAATTCATAAATTGCATATGAGGTTCTTCCGGAATTGTTGTTTGCTCTTCCGGCCCCATTTAAACTTGCCTAGTTAGGTAGTTTTGTTATGCTTCACCCCTTGCCATGTTAATCAACATTTAATATTGTTGGGTACCTAAACGGGATCAAACTAAATAACTTGTTGTGGTGTTCCGTCAATATGCAACTCGTTGCATATTGAGCTCCACTTAATTTGTAGGATTGCTTGTGCACTTTGCCATGTCATGCCATGCCTCATTAAACCGGACATGCATCATACTTG
Organism: Aegilops speltoides; assembly: GCA_021437245.1. Classification (NCBI taxonomy): domain Eukaryota; kingdom Viridiplantae; phylum Streptophyta; class Magnoliopsida; order Poales; family Poaceae; genus Aegilops; species Aegilops speltoides. Next base: position 175,755,475 of record CM038141.1, on the reverse strand, counting down.
TTTGCGCATCATGCCATGTTTATGTGATGGTTGTTTACTATATTGTTTGCTTCTTTCCGGTTTGCTTCTCTCGTTAGCTTCGGTTTCGTTCCGGAGTTGTGAGGATCCGTTAAATCTCGTCCGTTTGTCTTCTTCATGGACTCGTTCTTCTTCCTTGCGGGATCTCAGGCAAGATGATCATACCCTCGAAATCACTTCTATCTTTGCTTGCTAGTTTGCTCGCTCTTTTGCTATGCCAATGCTACGATGCCTACCATTTGCTTGCCAGCCTCCCAAAATGCCATGAACCTCTAACCTTTGACACCTTTCCTAGCAAACCGTTGTTTGGCTATGTTACCGCCTTGCTCAGCCCCTCTTATAGCGTTGTTAGTTGCAGGTGAAGATGAAGTTTGTTCCTTGTTGGAACATGGAGATGTTGTTCCTTGTTTTAACATGTTTACTTGTTGGGATATCACAATATATCTTATTTATTTAATGCATCTATATACTTGGTAAAGGGTGGAAGGCTCGGCCTTATGCCTGGTGTTTTGTTCCACTCTTGCCGCCCTAGTTTCCGTCATACCGGTGTTATGTTCCCGGATTTTGCGTCCCTTACGCGGTCGGGTGATTTATGGGACCCCCGACAGTTCGCTTTGAATAAAACTTTTCCAAAGAAGGCCCAACATTGACTTTTACCATTTGCCTCACCTAGCCCTTTTCTTCCCTTGGGTTTCGGAGCCCGAGGGTCATCTTTATTTTAACCCCGGGCGGTGCTCCTTCGAGTGTTGGTCCAACTTGGCGATGTCCGGCGCCCGGGCAACCAGGGTCTATGCCAACCCGACGTCTTGCTCATCCGGTGTGCCACGAGAGCGAGATATGTGCAGCTCCTATCGGGATTTGTCGGCGCATCGGGCGGCTTTGCTGGTCTTGTTTTACCATTGTCGAAATGTCTTGATGTACGGGATACCGAGTCGATCGGAATGTCTTGGGTGAAGGTCTATTCCTTCGATGATCGCGAGAGCTTGTAATGGGCTAAGTTGGGACACCCTGCAGGTATAATCTTTCAAAGCCGTGCCCGCGGTTATGTGGCGATGGGAATTTGTTAATGTCCGGTTGTAGAAAACCTGAAGTTGACCTTAATTAAAATACATCAACCGTGTGTGTTACCGTGATGGTCTCTTTCCGTGAGTCCGGAAGTGAACACTGATGTTGGAGTTATGCTTGGCGAGGTTGCTATAGGATCACTTCTTGATCATACTCTTATCGACCGTGCTTTGCCTTCTCTTCTCGCTCTCATTTGCGTATGTTAGCCTCCATTTATGCTAGTCGCTTCTGCAGCTCCACCTCATGCCTTTACCTTACCCATAAGCTTAAATAGTCTTGATCTCGTGGGTGCGAGATTGCTGAGTCCCGTGGCTCACGGATACTTCAAAACCAGTTTGCGGTGCCTACGTTATCGAAAGCGGTGGCGCAACCAAGCTCAAGGAGGGCGTGATGAAGATCTTGCCTTTGTGTTGTTTTGTTCTAGTTGATCGAGAGTGGAGCCCGGTTGGGGTCGATCGAGGTCCTTTATCGCATTTGGGGTTCTTCTTTTATTTTGGTTCCGTAGTCGGACCTTGATTGTATCTGGATGATGTAATGCTTTATTCATGTAATTGTGTGAAGTGGCGATTGTAAGCCAACTATGTATCTCTTTCCTTATGTATTACATGGATTGTGCGAAGATTACCTCACTTGCGACATTGCTTTCAATGCGGTTATGCCTCTAAGTCGTGCCGACACGTGGGAGATATAGCCGCATCGAGGCGCGCTAAGTTGGTATCGAGCCATCCCGACCTTAGGAGCCCCACCGCTTGATCGTTTTAGTGGCGAGTTGTGTCTAGAAAAATGTTTTGAGTCATTTAGGATTATATATATCGGAGAGTTTAGGAATTCTTTTTACTCCCGGTCCTTCGACCTTACGGTGAGGTATCCGACGTAGAGTTTTGACTCTTCTCTTCTCAAATTTCACTAAAATTTTTTTTAGGATCACGCTGGTATCTTGGAATCGTTCGATGGTTTTATGATGACAACATTGTCTTGGTGCCTCCTGTCATTTAGGGGTTGTGGCGGTGTCCCGGGAGTTGAGCTCCGAGGTGTTGTCGTCATAATTTTATCGTTGCGATTCGGAATACCGAGTTTAATGCCGACATCGAAAATCTCTTTTATGCGCTTGTTGGTAAGATAACCCGCTAACCCAAAGATCTTGAGGTGAGTACGGAGTATTGCCATGACTCGTATAACGGATGCTTTTGAAGGTTGAGGTAGACAATTTCGAAGGTTTCTTGGTTATGTGTTGACGGATGGATACAATTTGGATGTAGGGATTGTTAGTTTGTGTGAGATATTATTGCTCCCTGTATCCCCAACACAGATTGCATAACCGAGAAAGTTTGGGAGTTTCATAGGTGGGAATTCAAGTAGCTCTTAGGATATCTTTCCGGCGGATGTATGATATGAAATTGGGGTTCGACGTCTAGTGGTCCGCCTATTCACGGTTGGTTTCTGATGGTCTCGTTGTGTCTTAAAGAGTCCTTGGCTATGCCGACTGGGACGCTTCGTATGTCATGTGCCTTGCCTTGTACATGATGGTGCTGTCTGATTGAGCCCGTGTAGGCCCCACCACGAAAATTTGGACGAAATCTCTATCATATGTTTGTTCCGGCTTATTCTGCAAGCCAGTCCTTTGTTTTTGTTTTGAGTTGTGGTATTCGAGTTGCTTCAGATGTCAAGTGTTGATTCCATACCTTTCCGAAATGGTGTTCTCATACTCCGATGTGAATACCAATCCTTCTCGACAATCGAGATTGTCATGTCAATTCCTTTTCAACCAGCGTGCTTCTCTTCAAGTGGATCCCATCATTTTTCCCATTCGCAAGATCAAATCTAAGTTTTCTCAACGGTGTTTGTTTCATCCGTCCCAAGTTGTCTTTGTTTTTCCCGCCCACCCACCCTTTTTCTTCAAGGACTAAGATTTCTTTACCAAGTATCCATTTATTCATGTGAAGTCTCTCCATTCTTTTCCGTCAATGTTCTTACCCGGTGGTTCTCAAGAAGATGTTCTACTAGTTCGTCATTCCTCATTCCTTTCTCTTCTCCGGTGGATTCAAGTCAAGTTTTGTTGATCATACCTTTTTCCTCATTTTAATGTCTTTTCATACCGGTGCACCTCATTATCATTCTACTTCTCGCTATTTGTTATTCCGGAGTGCTCAAGATATCTTGAAGATTCGTGTTTCCACTCTGCAATCGTTCAAGCCCTTTCGAGATTGTTATCTCATTCAAGCCATTTAATTCAACCGGTGCAACATCCCTTTTAAATCATTTCCAATGGTGTTCTTTTGAGTGGGCCCTAACCAACAGGTCTTTTCCCAGGATCTTACCTGACTCTTCTATTATTCCGGAGCTATCCCAAATTCTTTTCCAAGTTTGATGTAAGAATGAGTTATCATCAGTCAAATGCATTTCTCCAAGATCTTTCAAATTCTTTTCATAGTTGGCTCAACCTCTTCGCATTTGATTCTTCCGGTGTGCCTCAATAATTCTTGGTGGTGTTTCTCGTTGTCATTCTCATCATTTGAAGACCGAAGAAGAGTTTCTCTTTAATCTTGCTCTATTCTCTTCAAGATTCATGGTTCTAGCTTGATGCCATCCTCTCATAATTGTTTTCGATTGTGAGAATATTTTTTCACCCATCAGGAGATATTCAAGAGTCTTCTCAGTTTGTCATCCGTAGTCCATCAATTCAGGTTTATTCTTTCTCAGCTGTCAGTTATCATTCTTCTATCTTACCGGTGCATCACTCAAGTATTCTCTTATCAGCTCGTGATCTATTCGTTCAATTGTATCTAAATCCCCTCTAGTATCTTCATTCGTTTTCCAATTCTTCCCGGTGAATTGTGCCTTTGCTACGTTCATTTTCAATTCTTACGGTGGTTCTTTCAAGATCTCTCTTCCTTGTTCATCATATCAATTCATTTGTTGTTCCAATCCTACCGATGGTTCGTTGAAGACCTTCTCAAGTTTCGATATATCTCTCTTAATCCTTTCTACGAGAATAAGTAGTATGCCAAATCCGTTGCTTGTCATCAATTTAAATTGGTGAAGGATAAGCATAACATAATTCTTATTCTTGTTCACCCAAGTGATTAATTCTTTATTCCGGAGGCCCTTAAAATTCTCGGTTTCATTTGTTTCATCTTCTCTTTTTCCCGGAGTTCCAAGCTCTAATTATCACGGAGATCCACCTAAATCATTGCAAGGATTCACCTTGTGTTTTCAATTTCTCTTTCTCTTCATTCCTTTTGTTTACCGGAGTTCTTCATGGAGGTTCTATATGGTGGTTCATCAAGGATTCCTTTCATTCTTCAATTGTTCTTCAGGATTTCTCTTGAAGTTATGATCCGCCAAGCTATATTCTAAAGATAAACATGGTGCTCAACACATGTTTTGTTTTGAGGAGTTCAAGTATTCTTCATCTTGCATTCCAAAGTGCGACTCTTTCTACCTTATCTTTTGAGGTGGTATTATATCATTCTTGACAATTTCCATTCATGTTTCATGATTCACATGTTGTCAAGAATGAGGTATTTTAAATCCATCAATCTTTTCTTCGGAGTTATCTTGGTATAGACTTCACCTAAAGCCTTCCCTAAGGAATGTGGTTATTTTGGTGCTTATTAATGACCCAAGTTATCTCTTTTCCATCTTGATGGAACAACTTTTCATCTCTTCGTTAATCTCAAGCAAGCAATTGTTTTCCGTTAGTGGCCGGTTGTCACCTCATAATCTTGAGATGTTTTTCCATAAGCCCACTACAAACTTATTCTTTTTGTTGTTGGTTTTCCAACAACTCTATTCTAACCTTCTTGCAAGGATGCCTTCCAAATTCTATTGTGGTAGAAGATGTCATTTTCTTCACCATTCTGTTATTCCAATGATTCATCTTCTATTCTTTCTTCCGAAGGCATTGTGATGTTGCTCTTTTCACTCATCATCTCGAATTGTGAGCATCGTGTTCTTTTCATTCTTATCCATTTAACCGGAGTGTTGTATCATCTCTTCAATATCTTTTCATCTCATCAAGTTTTCTTCTCTTTTCTACTGGAGGGCTGTCCGAAATCTTTCTTACCACTTGTGCCATTCTTTCAATTCCGGAGGCAGTGTGTTGTTGATTTCATCATGTATCCTCTCATCTTGTCAAGTTCATGTTCAACTCCTTCCATTTACAGCCGGAGTGCTGCCCAAATTATATCACTCTTCCTCTCTCATCTTGTTTTAACCGGAGTGGTTTCGAATTCTATTTTGTCCATTAAACTCTTGATTCATGTCTTTGCAACCTTCAAATTCAAGTAATACTCCTTGTTCCTCTTTTCTAACGGATTGTTTGCAATCTCGTTCATCTCAGTTGTACTCTTTCTTTTAAATTGCTCAACCTCTCAAGGCTCTTTGGTTTCACTCTTTTGTCGAAGAAGCAACTTAGTTTTACTTCTTCTCTTTCTCTTCCGTTTTCCCTCCGGTGCCATCCTAGATCTCGGGACGAGATCCTCTCATAGTGGTGGAGTGTTGTAACACCCCGGATCCGATGCGCCAGGTGGCCGTCAGTTATTCGCCTTCGTTGCCATGTCATTTGCTTGCGTGTTGCATTTGCCATGTCATCATTTGCATTTTATCATGTCATCATGTGCATTTCATTTCGCATACGTGTTCGTCTCATGCATCTGAGCCTTTTCCCCGTTGTCCGTTTTGCAATCCGGCACTCCTATGTCATTCGGCGTCCCCTCTTCTCTCTTTTCATGTGCGGGTATTAAACTTTCTCGGAATGGCCCGAGGTTTGCCAAGCTGCCTTGGTATACCACCGTGAACCGCTGTCAAGTTTCGTGCCATTTGGAGGTCGTTTGGTACTCCAACGGTTAACCGGTAACCATGAAGCCCTCTTTGTTTCAGCCCAACACCCTTCCAAAGTGGCCCAAAACCCATTTAACTCCCCTCCATGCTCTCGGTCGTTCGATCACGATCGCGTGGCCGAAAACCGCACCTCATTTGGACTCTCTTAGCTCCCTCCATCTATAAATAGACCTCCCCCTCCATTTTTCGCGGATGAAACCCTAGCCCTCTCCCTCCTCGGCGCCACGGACAAAACTCCACGCGCCGGACATGTCCGCGCGTCACCCGGCCAATGGGTGCCGCCACGTCATCGTCTCCGCCGCCTCAGCCTATCTCCTTGCGCCACGTGGGCGTCTCCGGCCTCCAGCGGAGCCCATCAAGGGCTCGCAGAGCCCGCTGCCCCGCCGCGCGCCCGGCACCTGCGCCCCTCGGCTGCCGCGGAGCCGCCTCGCCTCCGGCTCGGCGGCGCGAGCCTCGCCGCCGCCGCCCTCCGCCGTGTCCGCCTGGCCGCTTCCGTTCCCGCCGCCGCGCGAGGTGATGGCGCGCCGCCGAGGCGCGCGCGCCGCCTTTCCCGCCGCCGCTGAGGCGCCTTTGCGCGCTGCTTCGCCGCCGTGGGGGCCTTGCTGACTCCTCGCCGGATCCAGCCTCCTCGCCGTCCGGACCGCCTCGCCTCGCCGGAGATGCCACCCGCCTCGCCGCCGTCCCTCCATCGCCGGAAGCCGCCGCGGCGCAGCCTTCCCCGACCGTGCGTGCGTGCGGGCGCACACGCAGCGCGCCCCTCCCGGTGAGCCTCGTCTCGCCGCATGCCCAGCGTCCCCGCGGCCCACCTCCCTCGGCCCGCCTGGCCTCCTCCGCTTCCTGGGCCGAAGCCCGTGGGTGAGGCCACCCCCAGCCCCCTCCTTTGGTTTTTTTTTCTTTCTTTCTGTTGGGCCAGCCAACAGTTTAAATGAGTAGTTTTTTTTTTTTCTGCGAATTTTCCTATTATCCGGTGAATTACAGTTTCTGATTGGCCCTAATGTTCATGCATATAATAACTCCACAACCGTGCATCGGATTAAAATAATTTATATATGTAAAATGCTTAGTTTTTCATCTAGTTTCATAATATCCAACTTTCATCCATGTTTAAAATGTTTAAAGTGCTGTTTGTTTAAATTTTGCTCCAATGCCATGCTAAAATGATTTAATTCATAACTATTTAACCGTAACTCAATTTAATAAACTTTATATGTAAATGGGGTGGAAAATGCCTAGTTTAACATGGTCCACTTTATTTTCCTGTTTAACAACTTTAAAATATGTTTTAGGGCAGAACAGTAGCTAATTCATAAATTGCATATGAGGTTCTTCCGGAATTGTTGTTTGCTCTTCCGGCCCCATTTAAACTTGCCTAGTTAGGTAGTTTTGTTATGCTTCACCCCTTGCCATGTTAATCAACATTTAATATTGTTGGGTACCTAAACGGGATCAAACTAAATAACTTGTTGTGGTGTTAGTCAATATGCAACTCGTTGCATATTGAGCTCCACTTAATTTGTAGGATTGCTTGTGCACTTTGCCATGTCATGCCATGCCTCATTAAACCGGACATGCATCATACTTGTTTATGCATCATGCCATGTTTATGTGATGGTTGTTTACTATATTGTTTGCTTCTTTCCGGTTTGCTTCTCTCGTTAGCTTCGGTTTCGTTCGGAGTTGTGAGGATCCGTTAAATCTCGTCCGTTTGTCTTCTTCATGGACTCGTTCTTCTTCCTTGCGGGATCTCGTGCAAGATGATCATACCCTCGAAATCACTTCTATCTTTGCTTGCTAGTTTGCTCGCTCTTTTGCTATGCCAATGCTACGATGCCTACCATTTGCTTGCCGACCTCCCAAAATGCCATGAACCTCTAACCTTTGACACCTTTCCTAGCAAACCATTGCTTGGCTATGTTACCGCTTTGCTCAGCCCCTCTTATAGCGTTGTTAGTTGCAGGTGAAGATGAAGTTTGTTCCTTGTTGGAACATGGAGATGTTGTTCCTTGTTGGAACATGTTTACTTGTTGGGATATCACAATATATCTTATTTATTTAATGCATCTATATACTTGGTAAAGGGTGGAAGGCTCGGCCTTATGCAGTGTTTTGTTCCACTCTTGCCGCCCTAGTTTCCGTCATACCGGTGTTATGTTCCCGGATTTTGCGTCCCTTACGCGGTCGGGTGATTTATGGGACCCCCGACGGTTCGCTTTGAATAAAACTTTTCCAGCAAGGCCCAACATTGACTTTTACCATTTGCCTCACCTAGCCCTTTTCTTCCCTTGGGTTTCGGAGCCCGAGGGTCATCTTTATTTTAACCCCCCGGCCGGTGCTCCTTCGAGTGTTGGTCCAACTCGAGCGATGTCCGACGCCCTGGGCAACAGTGGTCTATGCCAACCGATGTCTTGCTCATCCGGTGTGCCACGAGAACGAGATATGTGCAGCTCCTATCGGGATTTGTCGGCGCATCGGGCGGCTTTGCTGGTCTTGTTTTACCATTGTCGAAATGTCTTGATGTACCGGATACCGAGTCGATCGGAATGTCTTGGGTGAAGGTCTATTCCTTCGATGATCGCGAGAGCTTGTAATGGGCTAAGTTGGGACACCCTGCAGGTATAATCTTTCAAAGCCGTGCCCGCGGTTATGTGGCGATGGGAATTTGTTAATGTCGGTTGTAGAAAACCTGAAGTTGACCTTAATTAAAATACATCAACCGTGTGTGTTACCGTGATGGTCTCTTTCCGTGAGTCCGGAAGTGAACACGATGTTGGAGTTATGCTTGGCGAGGTTGCTATAGGATCACTTCTTGATCATACTCTTATCGACCGTGCTTTGCCTTCTCTTCTCGCTCTCATTTGCGTATGTTAGCCTCCATTTATGCTAGTCGCTTGCTGCAGCTCCACCTCATGCCTTTACCTTACCCATAAGCTTAAATAGTCTTGATCTCGTGGGTGCGAGATTGCTGAGTCCCGTGGCTCACGGATACTTCAAAACCGGTTTGCGGTGCCTCGTTATCGAAAGCGGTGACGGAACCAAGCTCAAGGAGGAGCGTGATGAAGATCTTGCCTTTGTGTTGTTTTGTTCTAGTTGATCAGTAGTGGAGCCCAGTTGGGGTCGATCAGGGTCCTTTGTCGCATTTGGGGTTCTTCTTTTATTTTGGTTCCGTAGTCGGACCTTGATTGTATCTGGATGATGTAATGCTTTATTCATGTAATTGTGTGAAGTGGCGATTGTAAGCCAACTATGTATCTCTTTCCCTTATGTATTACATGGATTGTGCGAAGATTACCTCACTTGCGACATTGCTTTCAATGCGGTTATGCCTCTAAGTCGTGCTTCGACACGTGGGAGATATAGCCGCATCGAGGGCGTTACAGAAACAAACAAAGGCTAAAAGATATGTGATATCTAAAGAAGTGTTTTGTTTGCAAATTCTAGTGAAGTGTTCAACTATGTTTAAGATTGAAATGCGTAAGATCCGAAAGAAAGCCAGTCATGTGTTGACGGTGAAAACTCATAGAGAAAGAACAAAAATAGAGGATGTAATGAGACTTACACGCCCAGGGAAGTTCGGTGCTCACGCCACTCTTAAAGTTGTTATTTATTCTAAGAGTAAGAGAAATATTAAAGTAAAATTATAAGAAGTAAAAGGTAGAAAGAAAAGAAGACTGGAATGTCTAGCTTAGGTATGAATGTCATACAAGTTATGAGATGCAGAGGTGGTTGGTCAAGTACAGTGTAGTTCTTGGGAAAATGATCAATTTGTTGATCACCGATTATTCGGTATGGTGGTTAACAGGTTAATCACAAGGATATCTACTTGATTGCATATTAATGTCAATCGTTGCAAGAAACTTCGCTGCCTAAATGACCAACAAATAATGAGGTTAAAATATTATGATGGATTGTAAAAGGATACAATATTTCTGTTAGTGTATTTCCTCTATATCTATTATCATAATTCATTTTAGAGTTTTTGTACACTATATCCCATTGAATAGAAGTTGCAAGGAGGTTCTTCATGACAGAACAATAGTTGTTCGATGTTATGAAGGAGGTTGTCCATGACAGAACAATAGTTGTTCGATGTTATGAATAAAAGGGCATACTCGTATTGTGAATAAGATGTATGTTATGAATATTGATAATAATATTGAACATCCATAACACTGATGCTAAATGTCGCAGGACTAAAAGAATACCACATGTGTGTGGCACTACATTTAGTTACATTGGAGAAACTAGCATGGAGAAATTTCATAGTGATGAATTTTGAAGTCATCTGATTGAGAGACATCCGACACTTGCAAGTTTCGTCCAATTAGTGAAGTAAACTAAAATACCGTTCATGGGCCATAGAGAATGAGCAACAAAATAATTGGCAATATGCATTTCGATGTGTGTAGTCCAATAAGTGTTGTTGCAAGCAGTGGATTTATCTATCTTCAAGGATGACTCAACTAGATATTTATATTTACTATTGAGACATAATTTTGGATCTTTTGAAGCGTTTCAAAAGGTTTTCAGAATGAAGTAGAAATTATTATAACATGAAAGTTATGTTTCTACAATTGGATTGCAGAAAAGAATATTTGAGCTACAAATTTAGCGAATGTCTGATGAGCTATAAAAGAATTTTATAGCTTTCAGCTCTTAGAAACACCACCGAGAGTAGATTGTTTTAAGTAGATGCAATCAAACTATGTGTGACATGGTGAGATCAAAGATGACATTAATTATTTCGTCAATATACTTTCAAAGTGATGCTTAGAGACTATGGCTTTCGCACTGAAAAAGGAGCGCCATCAAATTTATTGAAACTAGATGATTTCCCCGCGCGTTGCTGCGGTACATCCATGTACAAATTTATATAAATATTTGTTTTACCATGTCCTATCATATCATCAATCTATGAAATTTACATATTTCAAGTTAGTTTTCATGTGGACTTAAATCCGAAGTACTAACATCCAGAAACATAGACTATGTATAAATGAAAATGACACAATGATGGGTGCCAAACGAAAAGGGGTTGGCCAATAATGGAATCTGTGTTCATATTTGAAATTTCCAAGTGTATTACCTATGTTCATTCATCGCCAATTTAGCATCTGGATAATGGAAAACATTACACTCGTACATCCTTGATAGATGAACATGATGTTATATCATTAGTTTATATTTCAAGAGGAGGGTCATAGAAAGGAAGGAACAATGAGAGGCATGACAAATAGTTAAACTACAAATGGGTAGATACTCCCTCTGGTCCTTTTTAGTCCGCATATAAGTTTTGTCCAAAATCAAAGTATCTCCACTTTGACCAAACATATAGAAAAAAGTATCAATATTCCAAATACCAAAACAATATTGTTATATTCATTATGAAATATAGTTTCATAGTATATATTTGGTATCGTAGATGTTGGTATTTTTTAATATAAATTTGGTCAAACTTTACAATGTTTGACTTGACAAATCTAATAGGTGGAGTAAAAAGGACTGGAGGGAGTATAAATCCCAACGCAATTAGTATCTATGATGTCGTCGCAGTTGGATTTCAGTTGAAGCCCTAAATCCTTTGTTGCGTGGCTCTAAAACCGGGCCATAAAAACTGACCGATGCAACCAAAGGAAGCAATGCTCAAATAGTATAATGTGTAACATCCTAATCTACACCAACAAAAATAGTAGAGGTCAGAGCTGTATAAAAGCACTATTGATATAGTAAATCCAATTAGTTACTTATAAGAAAACAACAGTAGAGTGCAAAAATTTAGAAAAAATGTACATAGAGCAAACTATAGGGAGATGATGCCCCAATGGCATCAATAAGCATAGCAAATTAATGTGACTGTATTTATCTATAGCTATTCAATATCAAAATCAAGAGGACATTATCTAACATATTTTGCTATCAGTTCAACACCCCCCAAAATGCCCAGAATAAGAAAATGTAAAGAAACCTTTCACTGGACATATGTTTTCAGTGTTAATTAGTAGGCAGAGTTGCCCACAATATATGGGCATTACATGGTTTCATACTACATAGAAAGTACAGTAGCTCGTATATGCTTTGCCATGATATAGTTGAGAGTACGCCATATAGCTCCTAGCATTTATCTGGCTAGTTGTAAAACTGGCATAACCATAAGGGACCTTACTGAGAGATAGAAACTATATATGATAAGCATCCTCTAAACACTCTTCATCATAGAGAATAATTTTACAAGCTGGTACATCCTGATTAACTTTCGCGGGTGTCACTTTGGCAAGATACATGAAAGGAAGCTCCTCAAAATGACAACTATCAAAGTTTCAGAATTCTGTTGGGTTGATTAGTAAGTAAGCACAGAGCCACAGTGAGACAAATATTTAGAAGCTTCAATGAAAGGCAAAGTATTACAGAAGATGGACAGACAATACTCCAAAATCTGAAAAATAGGAAATTTTCACCATCTAGCGCTTGCAATCAAAATCATCCGGTTGGTAGATATAAGAAAGATCCATCATATCTTGACACATTCTTGCCGACAGTGCTCAAGTTGCACAGGATTGTGGATGTTAGAGACTCACCAGACTTGCTGCCATGGAGACGAAACATGTAGCTTTCATCCAAAAAAATGGCTCCCTACAACACACAAATCAAAGTTTCCAACCAAAATTAACTTAAAAAAGTCTCTCACATCTAAGCAGATAGGAGGCAGAGCACCCACCTTTGCTGCAAGTGATGTTGGGAAGGACGCTGACCACAAATCAGATTTTAAAGCCCAAGCTATGTCTATGTTTATACACGCTCAAGGACGATCCAACGCTACTGCAATTGGCTGTTAATGGAGGCCCTACCCCGAGTTACCATCAGGGTATACCTTCAGGCGGAAAAGTAAGTTGTCCACCGGCTAGGCACTTGACCAGTGCAGCATCCACTCCATGGTTTAGACGCAGGGAAGAACATCCTTCCAGGAGAGTCTCGAGCGGCTGGTGTAATTCCGCCCACAAACATAGGACACTACCGCATGTTGCAGCCTCCTATCCATGCCTTCCAAGGAAAGCAGTGGGGGCGGAGCAGGAGGGGAGGTGCCACGGATCGGCAACCATGCCAGAGGAGCGGACTACACGTAGAGAACGAGGGGAGGCGGCGGGCAACGCCAGAGGAGGCGGAGGGGAAGTGCCACGGACCGACGACCGTACCAGAGGGGCGGACCACACGCAGATATCACTCTTCCTAGCCACCACACTCTATACTATGGCCAGGGGAGATGATTGGTCCTTTATTTAGGGGGAGAGAGAGGAAACGGAAAGGCTGCTGGCGGCAGGACGATTGGGCTTTCTTCCCTATTTGTGGCTCGACACTATTGGGCTTCGGTGGTAGTTTAAGACTGGAAACAAAGCGACGACATGCAAGTCTTCTATATGCTAAGAGAAATTAGTTAAAAGGGAAAATAATCGATGATGTGGCAGGTAGCAGAGGTGGATAGGCTACATGTCTAGAGAAATATGATAGTGGGGATGAACTACTTAGGTATTATAGATAAGTGCTACTTTGCAGTTTATCCCAAGTAGTTGGGTATTCCTCTATCACTACGCCGAGGCAAAGTGTTGCCATAAAGTGCAGAAGTTATTGAAGAAAATGTTTTCTACAAAAGAGTGAGTGGGTGGATGGTGCAACTTGACAATATTGCGGAATCTTCGTAATCAACTCAAAGAAAAGAAATGCTGGAAGTAATTCTAGAATTTCTTACTACGACTGATACAAAAGCCTCTACATGAGATATAGAGACTACGGTCGAACTTGCAGCTGAACTATATAGGTTAGGAAAATTCGTGTAGACCATTGTGGTATGTAGATGAAATATTGTTGGGCAAACAATGAACCTATAAATCACAGAGAAGTGTTGATGGGCCCTGACTCCGGAAATTGGATATATGCCAACATAATCGGAGTTAATATCCATTCACATAATTCAAGCTTAGAACTTGATGAACCCTTCGAAAGACTTAGAGTCTAAAGAATAGTAATGGATCTATAAATTGACAAAGATAAAAATGTTTTTATAATGCTTGACTTGTTACAAATAGTTTATGACAAGATCAATGAATTGACTATAATGAGATTGTCTCATCATAGCAACACTTAAAGTCAGTTCGGGTTAAACTAGCAATTATTAAATATCTCAATTATGAGATAAAACAGATGGATGTCAAAGTGATTCCATGAGATGGGAATAGAACCAAGGTTGTATGTTTGATACTACTATCCAAGGTAATTTTGTCAATCCAGAAGATGCTACTAAGTATGCAAACTTCAAGAGATCCTATAATGATCTAAAGCAAGAATAGTGGAGTTGGAATCTTCATTTCATCAAGTAAACGAAGATGCTTGTATTTACAAGAAAGTAAGTGGGAGCATGATAATATTTCAAAACTCTATATGTACATGACATATTGTTGATTGGAAGTTATGTAAATTTCTTGACACGGAATAAGACTATTGAAACTAGTTTTTCAGTAAAATACTTAAGCAATGAATAGTCTTGGTATTAGACATAATGATCTATGTAGATAATAGTGTCTAATCGGACTTAGCCAAAATACATATTGACAGAATACTAAAGCAGTTATTATGTAAAATGTCAAGAAGAGTTTCTTGTCAATGTCACATGGAAGGAGTCGGTATCCTGAAATACTGATGAGCAAAATATGATTTCAACCGCACTTGTTATTTGGTTGCAGGGTTGTCTGAGAGAGACCATCTTCATCCCACGCCTCCCACGGATTGATAAACCTTAGGTCATCCACTTGAGAGAAATTTGCTACTGTCCTACAAAACTCTGCGCTTGGAGGCCCAACATGAGTCTACAAGAAGAAGATTGCGTAGTAGACATCAGGGTCCTCCCCAATTCGGCCTCCCCCTTCCATATTTGCCGGAGGGGGAAAAGGGAAGAGGAAGGAGAGAAGGAAAGAAGGGGGGGGCGCATCCACTCTTTCCCTTCTCCCACTCAGCCTCCTTCCTTGGGGGGGGGCGCCACCCCTTGTGGGCTGGTGTGCTCCCCTCTTATGGCCCATATGGCCCATATCTTTCCCCCGGGGTTCGGGTAACCCCTTCGGTACTACGATATGTACCCGGAACACTTCCTGTGTCCGAATACTATCACCCTATATATCAATCTTTACCTCTCGATCATTTCGAGACTCCCTGTCATGTTCGTGATCTAATTAGATTCTAACTAGATAGGATTGTAAAACAAATGGGGCTCAAAGATTCTGGGAGAAGCTGGGTAGGGGTCAGATTCTAGGAAAATCTCCGGATTCTGGCAAAAGAACTGGGCCTCGGTCACCAATTACATAACTCATATAATACAATATCGTTATTGAACGTTAAGTTTGCGGAGCCTACGGGTTTGAGAACTATGTAAACATGACCGAAACCCCTCTCCGGTCAATAACCAATAGCGAAACATGGATGCTCATATTGTGTGACGCCCGGATAATTAAGCTACATTACTCCTCTGCTAATGGTGCTTTGTCATCACATTACTGTTGCTAATCCTCGGTTGATCCAAATCACAATTCAAATTCAAATTTAAAACTTAAGTCAAAAATAAAAGTTTTTCAAATGTCGGAACTAAAATGTGCGAAGTGTGGAAAATAATTATTGGATATTTATCATATATAAACCACACTTTTATAAAGTGTTTAAATGTCCCAAAATAATTAAAACAGTAGCTAAAACAATTAATTAAATGCCTTTTATAATTTCAAAAATGTTAGACTATTTTATTTGAGAGCGAAACTTTTTGTAGTAGAGGTATAAATAGTAATACTAATTTATAAAGTACTTTTGAATTTTAACTAAGCTAAAATATTATGGAAATTAAATAAAACTGTGGAAAGATAATAACAGAGGTAGAGAAAATGAAAAACATAAGACCTAAACTACTGGACCTTTGGCCCATTAAGCAAAAAAACCGGCCAGCCCACATACCCCTCCCTCCTCCTGCTCACGAGGGGGGATCGTGGCGGCCATCGCCCCGTCGGCGGCCACGCGCCGACCATCGCCCGGCCGTCGCCCTCTACAAAACCCCGGCGGCCCCCTCCCGTCGCCGAACCCTAATCCCCTCTCCCTCCCTCGCGCCCCCATCTCCTCTCCCTCGATGAAATCGCCCGACCCGCCGCCTTGGCCATCGCCGTCGTCGCGGCCACTGGCCTCCCCGCGTCCGGAGCTCATGTCTAGGAGGACCTCCGGCGTCGTCTCCTTCGCCAGGTGCACCGGTTCGAGCTAGGACCGCTCCAAGCCTCGCCATCAAGCTCTTCTCCGCCGCGGACGTCACCATCTCGCCGTCGATTCGCCTAGCTCCGTCCAGTCTCCGGCCTCCCCGAGCTCACCGACGACACCACAGTGAGCTCCTCCCTCAGATCCCCTTCTCTCCCCTTTGATTTGGACGCCTTAGGCCACCATCTCCGTCGAGCCCGAACCACCGCGTACTCGTACGTGCGTGCGCTCGCTGTCGCTGTTGCCCGTGCTGCCTGTTGTCGCTGCTGCTGTCCCGTGCTCGCCCGCCCGAGCTGCGTGTGAGTGCCTGCGCTGCTGCTCCGTTTGCTGCTGCCGCTGGCTGCTGCTACTTTTTTTTGTGATGTGCTGCTCTAAACTACTACTGCTGCTCACGCTTGCTGTTGCCTTGGCGCTGCTGCTTGCTACTCTTGCTGCTGCCGCATACCGTTGCCGCCGCACAACTGCTGCTTGGTACTGCTGCTGCCGCTAGGTGCTGCTGTCTCTAGTTGCTACTGCCTGTGCCGCTGCTAGCTCTGCCCGTTGCCTCTACTGCCGACGCTGCTACTTACTACTACTCTACTGCGTAGCCGCCGCGGCTGCTCTAGCTGCTCCTGGACGCTAGTTTTGCTGCTCCTAGATGCTGCTACTTGTCACTGTTAATGGACATGGCCGTGGCCATGGCTAAGCATGTGTGTACCACCACCAGTGGCCGGCCCGTGAATTAGCTTAGGAGAGAATTTCTAGTTAGTTTAATTGCTAGCCAATGACAAGCGGGTCCCCTAATTAGATTAAATAAATCTTTTTTGAAAATTAATAAAACTCTGACATGTGGGACCCCACCAATACTGTTCACTTTGACCGGTCAATTTGACTTAGTCAATTTGGTTTATTTAAATATAATAATTCCAGTAATTTTTGAATATTGATAAAAGTTTCAAAATTCATTTAAAAATATTCCGTAGCTTGGATGAAAAAGTTTTATACATGAAAGTTGCTCAAAACGACGAGACGAATCTGAATACGCACCCCGTTCGTCTACCACATGTCCATAGCGTAGCAAACATGCAACCTTTCCCCTCCGGTTATTTGTCTACCAGACGTCCGGGACCGGGAAAACTTTCCCAGATGTTTTCCCTCTTCGTCAGTATCGCCTAGCGCTGCGTTAGAACATCTCTAGCCCCGCTTATTACCTAGTTATGCTTATATTTGCGTGTATTTACTGTTTCTTCCCCCTCTTCTTCCCGGTAGACCCCGAGACGGCTACCGATGCTGCTCTGATCGACTACGTCATCAACGACCCCTCCTTCTCGCCTGAGCAACCAGGCAAGCCCCCCCTTTGATCATCCCGATATCGCCCATTCTATACTCATGCTTGCATTAGATTTTCCTACTGTTATTGTTTGCTCCTATTCTAATGCATAGCCTGCTTTTTTACCTGTTATTGTTACCTACCTGCTTATCCTAAACTGCTTAGCATAGGTTGGTTAGTGATCCATCAGTGACCCCGACTTGTCCTTGTTGCCCCTGCTTCGTCATCGACGCCTCGATCGACGTGATCGATGACCAGAGCTCGACACCTCACATCAGATCACGCCCCTTTAGTTGCTCGACTCCGCAGAGCTACTATCGAGTGCCGAGGGTGATTGATAACCCACAAGTATAGGGGATCGCAACAGCTTTCGAGGGTAGAGTATTTAACCCACATTTATTGATTCGACACAAGGGGAGCCAAAGAATATTCTTGAGTATTAGCAGTTGAGTTGTCAATTCAACCACATCTGGATAACTTAGTATCTGCAGCAAAGTGTTTAGTAGCAAAAGTGGTATGATAATAATGGTAACGGTAGCAATAGTAAAGATAAATATTTTTGGGTTTTTGTAGTAGTTGTAACAGTAGCAACGGAAAAGTAAATAAGCGAAGAACAACATATGAAAAGCTCGTAAGCAATGGATCAGTGATGGATAATTATGCCGGATGCGATTCCTCATGCCATAGCTATAACATAGGGTGATATAGAAATAGCTCCAATTCATCAATGTAATGTAGGCATGTATTCCGTAAATAGTCATACGTGCTTATGGAAAAGAACTTGTATGACAACTTTTGTCCTACCCTCCCGTGGAAGCGGTCCTAGCGGAAACTTAGGGTTATTAATGCCTCCTTTTAATAGAGAACCGGAACAAAGCATTAGCACATAGTAAATACATGAACTCCTCAAACTGCGGTCATCACCGAGAAGTATCCCGATTATTGTCACTTCGGGGTTGTCGGATCATAACACATAATAGGTGACTATAGACTTGCAAGATAGGATCAAGAACACACATATATTCATGAAAACATAATAGGTTCAGATTTGAAATCATGGCACTCGGGCCCTAGTGACAAGCATTAAGCATAGCAAAGTCATAGCAACATCAATCTCAGAACATGGTGGATACTAGGGATCAAACCCTAACAAAACTAACTTGATTACATGGTAAATCTCATCCAACCCATCACCGTTCAGCAAGCCTACGATGGAATTACTCACGCACGGCGGCGAGCATCATGAAATTCGTGATGTAGGATGGTTGATGATGACGACGGCGACGAATCCCCCTCTCTGGAGCCCCGAACGGGCTCCAGATCAGCCCACCCAAGAGAGATTAGGGCTTAGCGGCGGCTCCGTGTCGTAAAACATGATGAAACTTTCTATCTGATTTTTTTCTCCCCGAACTTGAATATATGGAGTTGGAGTTGACGTTGGTGGAGGTCCAGGGGGCCCACGAGATAGGGGGCCGCGCCGTAGGGGGGGTGCGCCCCCTTGTCTCGTGGACAGGTTGTGGGCCCCCTGGCATTAATTCTTTCGCCAAAAATTCTTATTAATTTCAAAAAGTGCCTCCGTGGATTTCCAGGACATTCCGAGAACTTTTCTTTTCTACACATAAAACAACATCATGGCATTTCTGCTGAAAAACAACGTCAGTCCGGGTTAGTTTCATTCAAATCATGCAAGTTAGAGTCCAAAACAAGGGCAAAAGTGTTTGGAAAAGTAGATACGTTGGAGACGTATCAATTCTCCCAAGCTTAAACCTTTGCTTGTCCTCAAGCAATTCAGTTAATAAACTGAAAGTGATAAAGGAATTTTTTTACAAACTCTGTTTGCTCTTGTTGTTGTAACATGAAAAGCCAGCATTCAAGTTTCAGCAAATATTATGAACTAACCATACTCACAATAACACATAGGTCTCACAATTACTCATATCAATAGCATAGTCAGCTAGCGAGCCATAATAATAAAACTCGGATGACAACACTTTCTCAAAATAATCATAAGATGATATAACAAAATGGTATCTCGCTAGCCCTTTCTGAGACCGCAAAACATAAACGCAGAGCACCTTTAAAGATCAAGGACTGACTAAACATTGCAATTCATGGTATAAGAAATCCAGTCAAGTCATACCCAATATAAACCAATAGTAATGAATGCAAATGACAGTGTGCTCTCCAGCGGGTGCTTTTAATAAGAAGGGTGATGACTCAACATAAAAGTAAATAGATAGGCCCTTCGCAGAGGGAAGCAGGGATTTGTAGAGGTGCTAGAGCTCGATTTTAAAATAGAGTTTGAATAACATTTTGAGTGGCATACTTTTGCTGTCAACGCAACAACTATGAGATGGTTGTATCTTCCATACTACATGCATTATAGACAGTTCCCAAATAGAATGGTAAAGGTTTATACTCCCCCAACCACCAACAAGCATCAATCCATGGTTGCTCGAAACAACGAGTGCCTCCAACATACAATAGCCCTGGGGGAGTTTTGTTTAATTATTTTGATTTGCTTTGATCTTTTTGGATCATGGGACTGGGCATCCAGTTCTCGCCCTTTCTCGTGAATGAGGAGCAGAGTCCACTCCTCTTGAGAATAACCCACCTAGCATGGAAGATATAGGCAGCCGTAGTTGTAACATGAGCTGCTTGAGCATACAAAACATAATTTCATTTGAAGGTTTGGAGTTTGGCACATACAAATTTACTTGGAACGGCAGGTAATACCGCATATAGGTAGGTATAGTGGACTCATATGGAATAACTTTGGGGTTTAAGGAGTTTGGATGCACAAACAGTATTCTCGTTTAGTACAGGTGAAGGCTAGCAAAAGATTGGGAAGCGACCAACTGAGAGAGTGACAACAGTCGTAAACATGCATTAAAATTAATTCACATCTAGTACAAGCATGAGTAGGATATAATCCACCATGAACATAAATATCATGAAGGCTATGTTCATTTGATTCAATTACATGTGTGAACATGTGCCAAGTCGAGTCACTCAATTCATTCAAAGGAGGATATCATCCCATCATACCACATTATAATCATTCTAATAGCATGTTGGCACGCAAGGTAAACCATTATAACTCATAGCTAATCAAGCATGGCACAAGTAACTATAATCTCTAAATGTCATTGCAAATATGTTTACTTCATAATAGCTGACTCAGGAACGATGAACTCATCATATTTACAAAAACAAGAGAGGTCGAGTTCATACCAGCTCATCCCAATAAGTCCATCATATATCGTCATTATTGCCTTTCACTTACACGACCGAACGATGTGTATAATAATAAGAGTGCACATGCATTGGACTAAGCTGGAATCTGCAAGCATTCAACTCAAGAGAAAAGACAAGTAATATGGGCTCTAAATTAAATAAACAATTTCAATATGGTCTTCTCGACCGCAAAAGAAAAGAAAATAAAATAAAACTATTTACACGGGAAAGCTCCCAACAAGTAAAAGAAGAACGAGAAATCTTTTTGGGTTTTCATTTTAATTCCTACTACAAGCATGGAAATTAAACTAACTAATTTTTTTGATTTTTTCTTTAAGTTTAACAAACACACAAGAAGAAAACTGGAAAAAGAAACTTAAACTAACATGGATAATACAATGAAAGAGTATGAGCACCGACGACTAGTGTGTGAACATGAATGTAAAGTTGGTGAGAAATACGTACTCCCCCAAGCTTAGACTTTTGGCCTAAGTTGGTTTAATACCAAGGACCGCCGCTACTCTCCCCGGTGTACTGGGAGGTGTAATCAGGATACCACTGGCTGGTCATCTCCGGATCCCACCGGATGTAAGATGCGAAAAGGGTCCAACTCAGTTCCGCTCAGTTCGTGTTCTAGAGTAAAAGCTTGAGCTCGGTGATTGTTCACCGCTTCCGGCGTGACAAGACGATTTTCTGCAAGCAAATCAAACAACAGAGGTGCAGGCAAAATAATAAACTCAAAGTGTTTCTTATTGAATCTAAGTCTATACAAGAGCATGTTCTCTTCGTTGTCAACAATAAACTTGTGTGCTACCATGCTCTTGTAATCTAAGATGCGAGGAGGTAATTTTGTCTCCTCCTCCTCATGGTGCCTAATGGGTATCTGAAAATGTTCAGCAAGACGTGCAGCATAGATACCTCCAAATATGGGGCCTTTTCTACGATTCAGGGCTAGCCGTTTAGCAACGACGGCACCCATACTAAAAGTACTGTCTCCTAGCAAAGCATGTTGAATAATAATAATATCTGGAACGCTCAAATTTCCACTATTTCCACGACCAATCAAGCATCTACTAGCAAATATGGCAAAGTAGCATAAAACAGGAAAGTGTATGCTAGAGACTTTTGCCTCAAAGCCCTTCTTTGGCTCCTCTACAACAATAGTATTAACGAAGCCACCCACATCTTCACGATGGGGTTCCTCTAATTCTCCCTCATAAGGTATCCTACATACCGCACAAAAATGACGTAAAGACATTTCTTTGAATTCATCATATAAATGAAATGATACTGCAGGCGGTGACTTCTTAGGATAATAATAAAAGTTTTGCACGAAAGTATTGGTAAGTAAGAGATACTGGTCGATTCGGTCGTTGATGAAACCGGTGAGGCCTGCAGTCTCGATTAAAGCATAAAAGTCTTCATGAATTCCAGCTTCTTTCAAGAAATCCTCGCATGGCCATTCACACGACCGTACTTCCGCTAAGCGAGGAAGATTATACTTGGCTTTTTCTTTCTCTTTGTCTTGTTTTTCCTTAGAGCTTTGGCTAGAAGAACCTTTAAAGAGCCTCCTTAAAATTTTCTGAAAATTTCTGAAATTTTAGTAACTTCAAAATAAAAGTGGATGAAACTAAACAAGATTGATAGCAACTACTCCTACAAGTGCCTAGAGCCTATATCATGCATTGGAATTGCTTGGGACCTCAAAAATTTAACATGCAAGCTCAAGAACATGGTCACCTATGCAGCAAAAATTTGCAATGAATAAAGCACTAGAACAAAAACTAATTGGACCAATGGAGGAGTCACATACCAAGCAACAATCTCCCAAAGCAGTTTTGCGAATGGAGCTTTGAGCTAAGAGATTGAAAATCGCAGCAAAACAAGCTAGAACTCGTGCTTGAGCTGGATGGGGATTTTTTTTTGTGTAGAGATGAAGTGTGTGGGTGCTGGCATAAGTGGAGGGGAGCCACCAGGGGCCCACGAGACAAGGGGCGCGCCCTACGAGGGGGGGGGGATGGCGCCCTCCTCTCTCGTGGCCTGGTGCTTGCCCCTCCTGCAGTGTTTTCAATGCCTAAAATCCTCAAATATTTCAGAAAAAATCATACTAAATTTGCAGGGCATTTGGAGCACTTTTATTTTTGGACTATTTTTTAATGCACGGATAATTCAGAAACAAACAGATAATACTATTTTTGCTTTATTTATTCTAAATAACAGAAAGTAAAAAGAGGGTACAGAAGGTTGTGCCTTCTAGTTTCATCCATCTCGTGATCATCAAAATGAATGCACTAACAAGGTTGATCAAGTCTTGTTAACA
Organism: Aegilops speltoides; assembly: GCA_021437245.1. Taxonomy (NCBI): domain Eukaryota; kingdom Viridiplantae; phylum Streptophyta; class Magnoliopsida; order Poales; family Poaceae; genus Aegilops; species Aegilops speltoides. Next base: position 175,732,415 of record CM038141.1, on the reverse strand, counting down.
AACTCATCCCGAATAACATGGAACCGGAGAAATTTTGAATAACACTCAGTTACCTCAATGGGGATATGAAAATCCCCAACAATAAGAATATCATACTTTTTCTTGACAGTATGGAGGGGAAATTCAAAACCTCCAAAAATGATAGTTGGAACTTTTTCAATAGAATTGATGCTATGAACTTGAGATTATTTCCTCGGAAAGTGTACCGTATGCTCATTACCATTAACATGAAAAGTGACATTGCCTTTGTTGCAATCAATAACAGCCCCTGAAGTATTAAGAAAAGGTCTACCAAGGATAATAGACATACTATCGTCCTCGGGAATATCATGAATAACAAAGTCCGTTAAGATAGTGACATTTGCAACCACAACAGGCAAATCCTCACAAATACCGACAGGTATGGCAGTTGATTTATCAGCCATTTGCAAAGATATTTCAGTAGGTGTCAACTTATTCAATTCAAGTCTACGATATAAAGAGAGAGGCATAACACTAACACGGCTCCAATATCACATAAAGCGGTTCTAACATAATTTCTTTTAATAGAGCATGGTATAGTTGGTACACCCGGATCTCCAAGTTTCTTTGGTATTCCACCCTTAAAAGTGTAATTAGCAAGCATGGTAGAAATTTCAGCTTCTGGTATCTTTCTTTTATTTGTGATGATATCCTTCATATACTTAGCGTAAGGATTTACTTTCAGCATATCAGTTAAGCGCATACGTAAGAAAATAGGTCTAATAATTTCAGCAAAGCACTCAAAATCCTCATCATCCTTTGACTTGGATGGCTTAGGAGGAAAGGGCATGGGTTTTTGAACCCATGGTTCTCTTTCTTTACCGTGCTTCCTAGCAACAAAATCTCTCTTATCATAACGTTGATTCTTTGATTGTGGGTTATCAAGATCAACAGTAGGTTCAATCTCTATATCATAGTCTTTGCTAGGTTGAGCATCAACATGAACATTATCATTAACATTATCACTAGGTTCATGTTCATCACCTGATTGTGTTTCAAAGATCGTAAATAGAAATATCATTGGGATTTTCAGGCGTGTCTCACAGATGGGTTCTCTAGAAGCATGCAAAGTTCTATCATTTTTCTTTTCTTCTTTTTAGAAGAACTAGGTGCCTCTAAATTATTTCTCCGAGAATCTTGCTCGATTCTCTTAGGGTGGCCTTCAGGATACAAAGGTTCTGAGTCATTCTACCAGTTCTAGTAGCCACTCTAACAAAGCAAAATCATTTTATTATTTAATTCATCAAGCAAATCATTTTGAGCTTTAAGTACTTGCTCAGCTTGAGTAGCAACCATAGAAGCATATTTGCTAACGCGGTGAAGTTCATCTTTAACTCTAGCCAGATTATCACCTACGCGTCCTATCTCGAAAGCATTATTCTTTAACTCTCTACCAACATAAGCATTAAAAATTTCTTGTCTAGCCATAAAGTCATCAAATTCATCTAAGCATGGGCTATGAAATTTAGTAGAGGGTATTTCAACTTTATCATATCTATAGATACCTTTACTACCTGTGTCGGGTTATCAAGACAATGTGGTTCTTCAGGCGGTATATTAAGACCATGTATTTCTTCAATAGGTGGTAAATTCTTAACATCTTCAGCTTTAATACCTTTTTATTTCATTGATTTCTTTGCCTCTTGCATATCTTCAGGACTAAGAAATAAAGCACCTCTCTTCTTCGGAGTGGGTTTAGGAATAGGCTCAGGAGTTGGCTCAATTGGTTCAAGAATTACTTTAGGAATTGGCTCGGGGAGAGTCCAATTATTTTCATTAGTCAACATATTATTCAATAGTATTTCAGCTTCGTCGACTGTTCTTTCCCTGAAAACACAACCAGCACAACTATCCAAGTAGTCATTGGAAGCATCAGTTAGTCCATTATAAAAGATATCAAGTATTTCATTTTTCTTAAGAGGATGATCAGGCAAAGCATTAAGTAACCGGAGAAGCCTCCTCCAAGCTTGTGGGAGACTCTCTTATTTGATTTGCACAAAATTATATATTTCCCGCAAGGCAGCTTGTTTCTTATGAGCAGGGAAATACTTAGAAGAGAAGTAATAAATCATATCCTGGGGACTACGCACACAACCAGGAGCAAGAGAATTATACCAAGTCTTAGCATCACCCTTTAGTGAGAACGGAAATATCTTAAGGACGTATAAATAATGAGACTTCTCATCATGAGTAAATAGGGTGGCTATATCATTCAACTTGGTAAGATGTGCCACAACAGTTTCAGATTCAAGGCCATAAAAAGGATCAGATTCAGCTAAAGTAATAATATCTGGATCAATAGAGAATTCATAATCCTTATCAGTAACACAGATAGGTGAAGTAGCAAAAGCAGGATCGGGTTTCATTCTAGCATTAAGAGACTGTTGCTTCCATTTAGCTAATAATTTCTTAAGATCATTTCTATCATTGCAAGCAAGAATTTCCATAGCAGTTTTTTCATTCATAACATAACCCTTAGGAACAACAGGTAATACATAATCATTGGGGGAACCTTCATCATCACTATCATCAATAATAGGTTCTTCAGTATTTTCATTCCCCCTAACTCTAGCAAGTTTTTCATCTAGAAATTCACCTAATGGCAAAGTAGTATCACGCACAGAAGTAGTTTCATCATGCATAGCAGAAGTGGCGTCATCAATAACATGCGACATATTAGAATTCATAGCAGTAGCAGGTTTAGGTGTCGCAAGCCTACTAATAACGGAAGGAGAATCTAGTGCAAGGCTAGATGGCAGTTCCTTACCTCCCCTCGTGGTTGAGGGCAAAATAGTAGTTCGATCGTCTTTCATGTTCTTCATAGTGATCAACAGATATAAATCAAAAGTGACTCAGAGAATAAAGCTATGCTCCCCACAACAAATTGAAATTAGTCTTGATAACCCACAAGTATAGGGGATCGCAACAACTTTCGAGGGTAGAGTATTCAACCCAAATTTATTGATTCGACACAAGGGGGGCCAAAGAATATTCTTGAGTATTAGCAGTTGAGTTGTCAATTCAACCACACCTGGATAACTTAGTATCTGCAGCAAAGTGTTTAGTAGCAAAAGTGGTATGATAATAATGGTAACGGTAGCAATAGTAAAGATAAATATTTTTGGGTTTTTGTAGTAGTTGTAACAGTAGCAACGGAAAAGTAAATAAGCGAAGAACAATATATGAAAAGCTCGTAGGCAATGGATCCGTGATGGATAATTATGCCGAATGCGATTCCTCATGCAATAGTTATAACATAGGGTGATATAGAACTAGCTCCAATTCATCAATGTAATGTAGGCATGTATTCCGTAAATAGTCATACGTGCTTATGGAAAAGAACTTGTATGACAACTTTTGTCCTACCCTCCCGTGGAAGCCGGGTTTTAGCGGATACTAAGGGATATTAAGGCCTCCTTTTAATAGAGAACCGGAACAAAGCATTAGCACATAGTTAATACATGAACTCCTCAAACTACGGTCATCACCGAGAAGTAACCCGATTATTGTCACTTCGGGGTTGTCGGATAATAACACATAATAGGTGACTATAGACTTGCAAGATAGGATCAAGAACACACATATATTCATGAAAACATAATAGGTTCAGATATGAAATCATGGCACTCGGGCCCTAGTGACAAGCATTAAGCATATCAAAGTCATAGCAACATCAATCTCAGAACATGGTGGATACTAGAGATCAAACCCTAACAAAACTAACTTGATTACATGGTAAATCTCATCCAACCCATCACCGTCCAGCAAGCCTAGCTACGATGGAATTACTCATGCACGGCGGTGAGCATCATGAAATTGGTGATGGAGGATGGTTGATGATGACGACGATGATGAATCCCCCTCTCCGGAGCCCCGAACGGACTCCAGATCAGCCCTACCGAGAGAGATTAGGGCTTGGCGGCGGCTCCGTGTCGTAAAACATGATGAAACTTTCTCTCTGATTTTTTCTCCCCGAACGTGAATACATGGAGTTGGAGTTGACATCGATGGAGGTCCAGGGGGTCCACGAGATAGGGGGCCGTGCCCTAGGGGGGGAAGCCCCCTATCTCGTGGACAGGCTGTGGGCCCCCTGGCATTAATTCTTTCGCCAAAAATTCTTATTAATTCCAAAAAGTGCCTCCGTGGATTTCCAGGACATTCTGAGAACTTTTCTTTTCTACACATAAAACAACATCATGGCATTTCTGCTGAAAACAGCGTCAGTCCGGGTTAGTTTCATTCAAATCTTGCAAGTTAGAGTCCAAAACAAGGGCAAAAGTGTTTGGAAAAGTAGATACGTTGGAGACGTATCAGTGATCCCTCATAACGCACTCCTGATGATAATTCTGTAGTGTAGCTATTCGGTCGTGGCCATTGAGGGTGATTTCTCGGGTTTTCCCCTTGATGTTTGGACACACGGTTACCTTGACTTTACTTGAGACCTTCGTGAAAGTCGGGCGGGCCCGGAGAGCACCCGCAAGAACATGACGTGGCACGGCCGGGCATTCTAGGCCCTTGTCGTAAGTCCACAAGACAAGGCGACGGGGTCACTTTCGATCGTGAGTCTCTGCTCGTCTCCGCAAGCTAATAATACACTATGGTTTGGGTATTTGTTCTGAGTTAGCCTTTGGCCTTTATGCACCAACCACCACGTGAGAATAGTTATGGCCTCGACGTCGCGAGATCACCAAGCTTTGTCGACGTCGATTCAAAGATTGTGGGCTGTCGGTCGGTGCTATCCAGTATGAGGTGGTGCTCGTCCTGGCTTGTCGCACAACGACCTTGAGTGCAACGGGCGATGGGCCCAGACCCCAGAGTGCTTAGGATGTAGACCGGCGGGAACCTCTCTGCCGAGCCTAGGTAGGGCTACGACGTGTTGATCTTCTGAGGGCGGGCATTGACCCCAGAAAGGTGTGTCCGGCCAGAGTGATCGAGCGTGTTGGGTAACGTGGTGCACCCCTGCAGGGAAGATTATCTATTAATAGCCGTGTCCATGGTAACGGACGTTCAGACTTATATCCCGATCTTATACAACTACAAATGGATACTTGAATATGTGGCTCTGGGATTGCTTTCTCGCAGGGAGTCGAGGAAGGATCTCTGGGCATTATTGTTACAACATGCTTGTTAAATATAAACTGCTATTCTTTACTCTTCTACATGCTACAAGATGCTCAGAGCAGCTTGAAGATGCTAGTCTTTGATAGGCTAAGCCTTACCCCTCTATTCTGGCATTCTACAGTTCAGTCCACAGATACAACCCTTTCATTTGATACCAATGCATACATTGTATAGATCTGATGCTTGCGAGTACTTTGGATGAGTACTCACGGTTGCTTTGCTACCCCTTCCCCCCCTTCTTTCTTCTTTTCGATTGATGCAACCAGATGGTGGATCTATGGAGCCAGATGCCACCGCCAACAGATGCTACTACGTGGAGACCACCGACGACCAGGAGTAGTTAGGAGGTCCCAGGCAGGGGGCCTTGCCTCTTCGATCGTGTTGCTTTTTGTGCTAGCCTTCTTAAGGCATCCTTGTTTAACTTATGTCTGTACTCAGATATTGTTGCTTCCGCTGACTCGCTTGTGTATCGAGCTTTTGTATTCAAGCCCTCGAGGCCCCTGGCTTGTAATATGAAGCTTGTATGTCTTTCTTTTGTGTTTAGAGTTGTGTTGTGATATCTTCCCGTGAGTCCCTGATCTTGATCGTACATGTTTGCATGTATGATTAGTGTACGATTGAATCGGGGGCGTCACATATTGGCTCCCACATATTCTACGAAGATCTTTATCGGCTAAACCGTTATGACAACATACCTTATTCCCTTTGTCATCGGTATGTTACTTGCCCGAGATTCGATCGTCGGTATCTTCATACCTAGTTCAATCTCGTTACCGGTAAGTCTCATTACTCGTTCCGTAATACATCATCCTGCAACTAACTCATTAGTCACTTTGCTTGCAAGGCTTCTTATGATGTGTATTACCGAGAGGGCCCAGAGATACCTCTCCGATACTCAGAGTGACAAATCCTAATCTCGATCTATGACAACCCAACAAACACCTTCAGAGATACTTGTATAGCATCTTTATAATCACCCAGTTACATTGTGACGTTTGACAACACATAAAGTATTCCTCTGGTATCCGGGAGATGCATAATCTCATAGTCGAAGGAATATGTATTTGACATGAAGAAAGCAATAGCAATAAAACTGAACGATCATAATGGTAAGCTAACGAATGGCTCTTGTCCATCACATCATTCTCCTAATGGTGTGATCCCGTTATCAAATAAAAAGTCATGTACATGGTTAGGAAAGCTTAACCATGTTTGATCAACGAGCTAGTCAAGTAGAGGCTCACTAGGGACACAATGCTTGTCTATGTATTCACAAATGTATTTAGGTTTCCGATCAATACAATTCTAGCATGAATAATAAACATTTATCATGAATAAGGAAATATAAAATAACAACTTTATTATTGCCTCTAGGGCATATTTCCTTCAAATTGTTGAATAAAGAATTAACAATTCACATATGAACTCAAAACCATTGTTTTAGATAATGTTGAGCTAAATATAACACTTGGCCTAAAAATCAGTTAGTCGAGACTACTTTGTGTTTTCAGTGCAATCATCCTCGTATTATAAGGACATTGTACATAAACAACCAACCTATGGTTCATGGTAGTGTTAATTGCTAGTGGGTAGTCACCAAAACTATAAAACATAATGCGATGGCTTGTTTAAAACTTCTTCTAAAGTAAAAAATATTTCAAAAAAGTAGACATCATAATTTTTCATAGGTATCAAACACTAATGTTTAGCATCTGTTTTTTTCTAAGAAGGTTGATCACACACATATGGGCTTGACTAACGCACGTGTGAGCGTCGAAGCGCTCAGTTCCCGACTAGGTGCGTTTTCTTGATTAAGTAATGGGGTTTCCATTTTTGATGCTTATTAATGGAGTTTCCTTAAGAGAAAGAGAGAGAGGGAGAGAGATTAGCACCCCACCCCGTTGAATTCAGGGGGCGAGAGATCAGGGGAGGAGGTGGAACAGTGGCTCCCACTACGCCTCCCCACCTTTCTATAGGCGTGGAAGGGGCTAGTGGCTTATCCTCCAAGACCCTAGGATCATTTGACAAGGGGGGAGGAAGAAAATCCCTCCTTTCCTTCCCCACCGATCGCTATCCTCCCTTTTTAGGGATCTTGATCTTGTCCCATCGGGATATGATCATATTCCTTTTAGGCGAGAGATCTTGGTGCGCCTAGACCATAGGTGTGGATCCATGCCACACTACCCACATTCATGTGGGTCCCCCCATGCAGGTGGGTCCCACTCCAGAACCTTCTAGAACCTTCCCGGTACAATACCGAAAAGCCCTAACATTTTCCGGAACCCTGAATATGACTTCCCATATATAAATCTTTACCTCCGGACCATTTTGAAGCTCCTCTTGATGTCCCAAATCCTATCATGGACTCCGAACTACTTTCACACTTCACCATATGAATATCTCAGTACTACCCTAGCGTTACCGAACGTTAAGTGTGTGACCCTACGAGTTTGAGAATCATGCGGACATGACCGAGACATGCTACTTGTGAGCTGCGTTGGGATTTCCCCAAAGAGGAGGGGATGATGCAGTACAGTAGAGATACGTATTTCCCTCAGGTACGAAACCAAGGTTATCAATCAATAGGAGAACCAAGCAACACTATGTAAACAACACGTGCACACAAAGAACAAATACTTGCAACCCAACGCATATCGGGGTTGTCAATCCCTCAACGGTATTGAGATAGATTAAATTGTATAGGATTTGATAAATAGATCTAACTAAAACACAAAATAAAATAAATATAATAAAATTGCAGAAAGGTATTTTTAGGAGTTTTATATGATAAAAGATAGACCCGAGGGCCATAGTTTTCACTAGAGGTATCTCTCGAGAAAATAGCATACGGTGAGTAAACAAATTATGTTGGGCAATTGGTAGAAAAGCAAATAATTATGATGATATCCAAGGAAATAATCATGTATATTGGCATCATGTCCAAGATTAGTAGACCGAAACGATTCTGCATCTACTACTATTACTCCACACACTGGTACGCGTCGGTGCAATACAAACAGTTGTTAACCCCTTCCCACGACGGCGTCTGGAACCGTCGCCAAGTGAGTGACTGTGATAGGGGGGTCCTTCCCACACGACCCAGAAACCGTCGGGGATATACCCGCCTGACACAGACGCTCGGCAAAATGAGGTCTTGTGCGACCGACAGCGCTCAAATACGGTTATACATACAGTGGTGCTAAAAAATACAATTATACACGCGAAATCATTTCTATAAGTACATCCCACACAGTCCATCCAAGGAATATGTCTCCATTCGTCTGTACATTCCACATAGTCCATCCGAGGAATACGTTTCCGTTAGTATGTACATCCCACACAGTTAATCCAAGAAGTACCAAACGTTTTCGATGTGCACAACATCAAACAGTCTGAAGTGTGTGTGATAAGGTGACTATCGCAAACATTTAATAAGAAAGAACTGTGTGTGATGCTGTTGTTAATCGCACACGATTTTTCTTGGCTGATCGTGTGTGTAATGGAGATTGATCGCACACATTTTTCTTGGCTGATCGTGTGTGCAGTGGAGATTGATCGCACACGTAGCGGATCCTAGAAACGTGTCTGATCTCCATGTCTATCGCAGACGTTTTGCGTTCGCCAACCATGTGCAGTGTAATCCCTAATTTAAAAATCATATGTTTTGAATTTGATAGTAGGCAATCACTTATTCATATCCAACCATGTTTATTACAAATATAGGTTCAACCATGAATGTATAACTCGATGCACATGTACATATACTAAAGAACTACAGAAGCACCAAGTAAAGAATGATGAACCACAATTGTACTAAAGACTGTAAAGAGAGAGGAGAAAGACATTCTGGCTGCCGGAGAAGCTGAAGCGGAATGCCCATATTATGCCCTCCTCCATGCATAATGCACGCACGACTCTAGGCCAACCCCTTGTGATGGCTGCCCGTCCATCCTTCACTATCTTCATTATGACTTCTCGATGCTCATTGTAGTCTGGATGAAATACTTTAACCTTCATTGTGTGTCCACCAATCATGTACTTTGCGAGGTAACCTTGAGTGAACTGCTTCGGGAACCACTGCGAATGAAAAAGATTCAGACATCGTTGTCTAGCAACTCATTACGGGCAGTAAAAAGAGAAGGCTGCAGAGTTTGTAGTTACCATCCTACAGGTCACTGTTGTGTTGGATAGATCATAAACAAATAATTTGCTTGCCACCATTCGTATCTTTTTGCTAATAATCCTTCTCAGTTTCCTCACTTGATACTTGTTCATGAATATCTCATTGCCCCATACGCAAAGGGTCGATGCGTGGATCCTTGCCAATGGCATATGTACCTACAAGCAACAAGTCAATATTAGACTAACAAGTGTCCAGGCATGGATCTATATGCACTACATTATGGAACATTGGGGGATTACAAACCGAGGGATGAAGCTAACCTCGACGGAAAATGGTGGCCACTCCCGTTGTTGTCCTGCATAAGTAGTGGAAAGGCATAATAAGTACATCAACCTTAACATAAAACAAATATAGCAAAGGTAAACAATATCATCTCCAAATGATAGCTTGAATGTGTTGGTTTCTGTAAGTGCATCTAGTGCCACCCCTAGTTGGTTTTGGAGTATTGATGACAAACCTAATTGAGGGACTAATGTGTTTGTGAGAATTGCAGGATAACACAGGTAGTAGTCCCTCATTGATTCGATTTACCTACCGGAGATGACCCCTAAAAATGTGTGAAGACATTGAAGACAATGGTGGTCTATGAATCTATTCACGTTGAAGACTATGACGTGAGAAGACATCGCATGAAGACTATGGAGTGCAAAGACTTAGTTGTTTCGTTGTTTCCTTTTCTTCTTTGTTGAGTCATAGGAAAGAAGTGTTAAGTGGGGTCCAAGTGAACAAAGTCAGAGTGACTAAAGTGATGCTCAACCAAATACTATGTCTTCGAGCAAAGACAATGAGAGAAAATCTTATCCAGAGTCGGATGAGTCAGCTTTACTTGTAGCCCAAGTCAAGCTGCCGCGTGTGTTTGAAATCTGACCGTTGGGACACGTGTCAGTTCCTTAGTGACCCAGGGTCATTTAAGACAAATCAGGTTGGGTTGCCTAGTGGCTATAAATAGCCCACCCTCTACACCATAAATTGGTGGTTGCTCAGAGTTAGTGCACGGCTTTTGTCGTTTGAGAGCAACCCACCTCCGAAGCACTTGAGAGAGAATCCTTGCGAGGACAAAGCCCAAACCACCCAGAGCCCAAAGAGTGTTCGGCATCACTGAAGTCTTTCTGTCGCGTGATCTGAAGACTTGTTACACTTGAGGACTGTGAATCCTCCAGCCGGTTAGGCATCGCATTCTGAGCATCCAAGAGTCATTGTGGATTGCCGATGAACGAAGTCTGTAAAGGTTTGAAAGTCTACCTTGAAGACTTACCAGAGTGATTGGGTGGGGAATAAGGTGAAGACACGGTCTTCTGAGTTAAATCTCAGCCTCCCTAACCAGACGTAAAGTTGTCACAGCAACTAGAACTGGTCGAACAAATCACTGTCCTCTCCAAGCTACTGGTTCTATCTCTCACTTCTCTTTACTTACAGTTTGTCTTCATGAAGTCATTGCCTGCTTGCATTATCTGTTTGACTTTACTGAGTGACTACCTGTTCTGATAGGCTTCATACTATCTTCCATCCTGATCCTGACTACCTAGCTGGTAATAGTCTTCGTGCTTTCACTTCATTGAATACTTGACTATGGCTTGCCTAGTGTTGTCCACCTTCCGCTGCATACGAATAGTTTCGTTTCTATTGTTTGTCTTCGAAACTCCCATGTTTTGAAGACTTCCATAAAAATCGCCTATTCACCCCCCTCTAGTCGATAACCAACTCTTTCAATTGGTATCAGAGCAAGGTACTCCCTTGTTCTGTGTGATTCGGTTTAACCACCTGGAGTTTTAGCTATGTCGACTGCAGGGATAATCAAAGTCTCCGCTGCGTGCCCATCTTCGATGGCACTGAATACCCTACTGGAAGAATAAGATGTGCATGCATCTTGAAGCCATTGATGTCAATCTGTGGTATGTCATCAAGAATGGTGTTCCCAAGACCGGTGAAGGTGTCACCCCTGCTGATGTCAAGAAGTTTATTCAACTAGACTCTACCGCCAAGAACATCATCTGTGGTCATCTGACCAAAGGACAATATGGCCGTGTGAGCGCTCTGGAAACATCGAAGCTAGTCTGGGGCTGGCTCTCCAAGGTCAACGGAGGCGTCTCAACTCAGCGAGATCAAAGGATCAGTGTTCTCCGCAACCTCTTCAACCGCTTCAAGGGACACGACAATGAGAACGTCCAGCTCACATTTGATCGCTTCACTGGTATCACAAATGAGCTCCAAGCACTCGACGCCACTGAGATCATGAACCATGAAATAGTCAAGATGATTCAAGGACGCCCTGACTTCAAGACTCTCGATCCGTATGACATACTTGAGAGGCTCAACACACATGAGTTTCAGCTATCTGAGAAACGAGATATCTATGGACCCAACTATGGCCGAACCCGCGCTTTGAAGGCAAAGGATGTTTCCTCATCTGAAGAAGAATCTGACTGCACTTCTGGTGATCCTGAAGACATGGGAAAGGAGCTTGCTATGCTTGTGAAGAAGTTCCAGAAATTCACTAAGAAGAAAGGCTTCAGAAAGTCTTCACGATCCAGCTCAGGAAATGATGAAGCTTCCACCCATGACCACAAGAAGAGAACATGCCACAAGTGCAAGAAACCTGGGCACTACATCTCTGAGTGTCCACAGTGGAACAATGAGAAGAAGAAGAAGAAGAGCAAAGAATATGATTCTGATGACAAGAAGAAGAAGAAATCCTCATAGTTTTCTTCCAAGTCTTCATCACACAAGAAGAGCTCATCTGGCAAGGCTCGTGCTTTTGTTGGCAAGGAGATGGATTTAGAGGAGGTGTCTGCTTCTAAGGAGGCAGAGGTGGATTCAGAGGAGGAGTCTGACTTTGGTGTTGCGAGTCTGGCTCTAGCTACAACCTACGTTGCCAAGTCCATCTTCAACACTGAAGACAATGGCTCTGTCACCAACGCTAATGATAATGACAAGGATGACTCGGCTCCCACCTATTGCTTCATGGCACGTGGTGCCAAGGTAAAATCATGCGATGCCTACTTTCAAACATCAAGTGAAGATGACTCTGATGGTGAATCCAAACCTAGTTACAAAACAGTTGCTAAAATTGCAACTGAACAACAGAAAGCTATGGAACATATTCAAAAACTATTAGAAAAAAGCGATGACCTGTTGGACGCGGAAATGACCTGATCTCAGTCCTTAATTGAAGACATCAAAAATCTTTGTGTTAAGTACGAGGAACTTGAAAGTCGTCATGAAACACTCTCAATAACTCATGAAAAGCTTTCCTACGATTATCTTCAAAGGAAGCAAGATCTTGAGAAATTGAGAGCGATTCATGAAGATCTTCAAAAAGAGAACGAGTCGCTTCGCTCAATGTATCGATGCCGCCAGAAGGATTTGAACCACCATGTCTAAAATGCATTGAGCGTGATAACGCTGCCTCTGTTGCTGAATGTTCTGCTACTACTGTTGCAATATCTTCAACTGCCAATGTGGTAACTAACCCCTCTGCTAAGGATACCACTACTATTGCTGATGAGAAGCTAGGTTGAAGACACTGCTTGAGACAGGGATGTAGAAAAGTCTCAAAGGGCATCAGCCATTATGTGATGTCCTCAAAAAGCAGATTCTGAACCGAAACCCTAGGAAAGAGGGTGTTGGTTCGAGAGGAAAATGAATGTTGATGGGTCTTACTGGAAGCTTGAGAAGTACCCCAAAACCACATGGGTTGCTTCAAAGGAACCTTCAGTAGATCCATCCACCTTATCTGGTTTCACTTGTGCTAACCCTATTATCATTGATGAATCCTGATGCAAACTTTAAACTATTTAAGAATTAGAATGGCAAAGTGTTTGCCAGGTATATTGGTACTAACTGCAGGAATGGGCCACCTATGAAGAAGATATGGGTACCCAAAAATTGTCTTGAGAATCTTCCTATGAATGTCATCATGACACCACCTGGGAAGAAGGCAAACCCCATGCCAAAGGTTTCATATGGTCCAAAAGCTTCATACAGACCGAGGACTCATCTGAGTCACCCTAACGTCAATGTTTTGCAGGGAAATCATACTCAGACCCATGAATATGAGCGTGTTTCTTCAAACCGCTATGTTCATAGAACAAAAAACTTTTCTGCTTATTCTTATGATATTATTCACCTCCTGCAAGGCTATTTACTAGGGCTCCAAAGCCGAAGTTCTCAGATGCTGCACTTAGACTCATTGCTTCTAAGCCACCCCTGAAAATGTGGGTGGTTAAGAAAACTTAACTCTCTTTTGTAGGGAAAGGTCTCCAGCCGGAAATCAAAGGCGTCCGATGCTAATGCTGGGGACCTTAAACATCTTGTGGGGCGCAAGATAAAATGCCCAAATGTTCTTACTACATATTTCGTCCCGGGATTCCTTGACACTCATCCTATCTATCCTAACCAAGATCTGAACTTTCATGTTCCACTTGTTCATCAAATGTTTATGCTTCACAAATCGCTTGGTGAAGCCTATCCCCCAAACTGCACTGTAGGCTATGACACCTCGTACTTCAGAATGGATTATGGACAGTGGATGCACTAACCACATGACTGGCGATCGAAGTCTACAGATGGATTCAACACTACGTCCATCAGACAAGAGTCACATCACATTTGCTGACACTGTAAAAGCAGGTCTTTGAAGGGTATCGGAAAGATGATCTGTATATGGTAGATTTCTCAGCAGGACCACAGATGGTCGTATGTCTTCTAGCAAAAGCTTCAGAATGCTGGCTTTGGCATCGAAGGCTAGGGCATGCTGGCATGAGGAACTTGCACACTCTCGCAAAGAAGAAGCATGTCGTGGGCATCGAAGGCGTCAAGTTCAAGAAGGATCATATGTGTGGTTCCTACGAAGCTGCAAAGATTACTAGGGCCAAGCATCCCTCGAAGACAATCATGACTACATCTCAACCCTTCGAGCTGCTACACATGGACTTATTTGGCCCTACTCACTACTCTACTCTCAAGACCATTGTTTGCCTCTATAAGCCGCCATTGTTGATGATTATTCAAGATATACTTGGGTGCATATAATCCTCTACAATAATGAAGTGCAGGATGTCTTCAGACGCTTTGCCAATCATGCCACGACGAACTATGGCGTCAAGATCAAGCATATCAGAAGTGACAATGGCACTGAGTTCAAGAACACCGGCCTCGACCTTTATCTAGATACTTTGGGCATCACTCATGAGTTCTCTGCTCCCTACAAACCTCAGCAGAATGGCATCGTGGAGCACAAGAACATAACCCTTATTGAGATGTCTTGAATGATGCTTGATGAGTACAAGACTCCACGGAAGTTCTGGCCTGAAGCCATTGATACTGCATGCCACATCATCAACCATGTTTATCTTCACAAGCTTATGAAGAAAACATCGTATGAACTCCTAACTGGTAAGAAGCCAAATGTCAGTTACTTCAGAGTATTTGGTGCTAGGTTCTGGATCAAGGATCCACATCACACTTCAAAATTTGCACCGAAAGCACATGAAGGTTTTATGCTTGGTTACAGAAAGGATTCACACTCCTACAGAGTCTTCAACTTCTTTCACTATAAAGTGGTTGAAACTATGGATGTGCTGTTCGATGAGACTAACGGCTCGCAAAGAGAGCACCTGCCAAATGTGCTAGATGAAGTACCTCCTAGTGTATCAATCAAGCAAATGGGAATTGGAGAGATCATACCTTCTGAGGCTCAAACTGAAGAGGAACTTATCATTTCTGCACCTAATCAACTCAAGACAATGCTCACCAAGACAATCCCCAAATGATGACATTGATCGGCAAGAGCAAAATCTTCGCCCTGTTCATCCTCGTGTTGCAAATGAAGTACAGATTGAGAAGATAATAGACAAGATCAATGCACTGGTCCACTCACTGCTCAAGAGCAACACAAAGAGCAACACAGACTAACAAACTTACGTGGGCATTTTGCATTGCCTCAATCTCGAACCCAAGAAAGTTGTCAAGCCTTCATGGAACCCGAATGGATCCAAGCTATGCAAGAAGAGCTTCAACAGTTCGAGCTAAACAATGTGTGGGAATTGGTCAAGCGTCCCGATCCTCGTAAACACAATATCATCGGCACCAAAGGAATCACATCACTTAGCCGTGAAACGAATTCTTCGATATTTGGATTACACCCCAACACTAGGATTATGGTATCCAAAGGGCTCAGAGTTTGATCTAGTTGGATTCTCAGATGCTGATTATTTGGTGACAAGGTTGATCGCAAGTCCACATCGTGCACATGTCACTTTCTCGACGATCTCTTGTCTGTTGGTCTTCAAAGAAGCGTAAGCTGTATCTCTCCACCGCTGAATCAATACATTGTCTTTGGATCTTGCTGTGCTCGGCTTCTCGGATGAAGCAAACTCTCAAGGACTACGGTGTCCACCAAGAATGTGCCACTCATCGCGACAATGAAAGCGCCATCAAGATTGCCAACAACCCGGTTCAGACTCAAGACAAAGCACATTGAAATTCGTCATCACTTTCTCAGAGATCATGTCATGAAGGAAGATATTGATAGCATTCACGTCAACACTGAAGAGTAATTGGCTGATATCTTCACAAATGTGATGCCCCCAATTCAATCGTACACTAATCATGCACGCAAACGTGTACGATCAAGATCAGGGACTCACGGGAAGATATCACAACACAACTCTAAAACATAAATAAGTCATACAAGCATCATAATACAAGCCAGGGGCCTCGAGGGCTCGAATACAAGTGCTCGATCATAGACGAAGTCGCGGAAGCAACAATATCTCGAGTACGACATAAGTTAAACAAGTTTGCCTTAAGAAGGCTAGCACAAACGGGATACAGATCGAAGAGGCGCAGGCCTCCCGCCTGGATCCTCTTAACTACTCCCGGTCGCCGTCGGCGGGCCGCACGTAGTAGTAGGCACCTCCAGTAGTAGGGTCGCCGCCGACGGTGGCGTGTGGCTCTGGACTCCAAAGATCCGTTGCGACAACCGTAAAGAAAGGAAAGGGGAAAAAGGGGAGAAAGCAACCGTGAGTACTCATCCAAAGTACTGCAAGCAAGGAGATACACTACATATGCAAGGGTATATGTGTAAGGGGCCATATCGGTGGACTAAACTGCAGAATGCCGTAATAAGAGAGGGATAGCTAATCCCGTCAAGACTACGCTCGCAGCCCCGCCTTGCAAAGATGTAGAAGAGAGTAGATCAAGTCCTCCAAGTAGCATCACCAAGTAGCATCTCCAAGAGCATCGCATAGCATAATCCTACCCGCGATCCTCTCCTCATCGCCTGTTAGAGAGCGATCACCGGTTGTATCCGCACTTGGAAGGGTGTGTTTTATTAAGTATCCGGTTCTAGTTGTCATAAGGTCAAGGTACAACTCCGGTCGCCCTTTTACCGAGGGACACGGCTATTCAATAGATAAACTTCCTGCAGGGTGCACCACATAACCCAACACGCCGATCCCATTTGGCCGGACACACTTTCTCGGTCATGCCCGCCTCGGAAGATCAACACGCCGCAGCCCCACCTAGGCCTAACAGAGAGGTCAAGACGCCGGTCTAACTCCTATGGCGCAGGGTGCAGGCCCATCGCCCATTGCACACCGCACGCTGCGTATGCCAAAAGCGTAACTAGCCCCTAATACAAGAGCAAAGCTTACGTTTCAATCCGCGCGCGCCTCTCGATCCGACGCCTAGAAGGCTTTACCGATACCACGACGCGGGATACCCATAACTACTCCCGCGTAGATGGTTAGTGCGATAGACCAAATGGCCGACTCAGATCAAATACCAAGATCTCGTTAAGCGTGTTATTATGAAGCAACCGGACACCGACCAGGCCAGCCCACCTCTCGCCTAGGTGGTCTCAACTGCCCTGCCGCTCCGCCACAAAGATCAACACAGAGGGACGCCGGGACAAAGGTCCTTTCAGCCCCCAATCCGTGAATCACTCGCGGGTACTCTTCGAGCGGACCCGACTTTAGTCACCATCTATAGTATGTATGCATGTATAGTATATACCCGTGATCACCTCCCAAGTGATCACGGCCCGATAGTATAGCAAGGCAGACTGACAAGAATGTAGGGCCAATGATGATAAACTAGCATCCTATACTAAGCATTTAGGATTGCAGGTAAGGTATCAACAGATGTAGCAACAATGTCATGCTATGCATCGTAATAGGATCAACGGAAAGCAAGAATATGCTACACTACTCTAATGCAAGCAGATAGAGGAGAATAGGCGATATCCGTGATCAAGGGGGCTTGCCTGTTGCTCGAGACAAGAAGGAGGGGTCGCCGGTGACGTAGTCGCCCACAGGGCATCAAAGATCGCCACGGGCCACCGGAGAGAAGAGGGGAAGAAACAGTAAATACATAGCAAGCAAGTGCATAACAGTCAACAAGCGAGCTAGACGTGTTCTAACGCGTATGAGGTGATCTGGGTGGGGAAACATCCGGAAAGTATCCCGGTGTTTTGTGTTTTCAGACAGATGAACCGGAGGTGAAATGTTGCAGGTTCTCTATGCTAGGGACGCGTGGCGGATGAACGGCTGCGATCCGGATTCGCCTCGTCGCTTTGAGCAACTTTCATGTTGAAAATAATTTAATCCGAGTTACGGATTAAAAGTTATGATTTTCTAAAGATTTTATGAATTTCGGAATTTAATTAATTATATAAATTAATTGAAAAATGGATTAATGACATCAAGATGAGGTCATGTTGATGTCGCAGTCAACAGAGTTGACTGGTCAACCTGACATGTGGGTCCTGCATGCCATAGGCTAAGACTAACTAATCAGGTTTAGTTAGTCTAACTAAATGATTAGGTTAATCTAAACAAGATTAATTAAGTTAGTTAATTAAGTAATTAATTAATTAATTAGTTCAATCATTATTAATTTTATATTATATATTATTTTTCTTTGTAAACGTTCTGGGGCGGGGCCCCACATGCCTGTGGCCCCAAGGGGCCAATCGGCGCCGAGAAGGGCGGGCGGCTTGACGCGCCGAAGGGCGACGCCAAGACGGGCGACGGCAGGCACCGCGCAGAGAGGTCAATGGCCATGGCGAGACCATTATCGAGCAGGTCCGCCCGGGCGGCGACGGACTACAGAGGCAGGCGGAGTGCGATGGCCGGACGTACACGGGCGGATGCATGCTGGCAAAGTAGTAGGGCGTGGGGAGCGGCGGTGCTTGCAGAGTGGCGGTGGTGAGCACGAAGCGATCATGGGAGGAGCAACGGCCGGGTTGATGCTGCTGCCACGGCGGGGCTCGCGTGGTCGCGGGCGAGGGAGAGAGGAGGATCGGGGTCCTCACCGGGCTTTGTAGGGATAGGGCAGTGGGCTCGACGGAGGTCGGGGAGGTCCGACGAGGAAGAGGATGAGGCGGCGGCAGTCCAGCGACGTCGGGGCTTGGGGCGCCGCGAGGGGAGACGAAAGGCGGATTGGCGTGGTGGCTCGGGCGACGGAGGCTCTGGCGGCGGCGCAGCGTCGGGGGGGGGGTTCAGGCGGACGGGTGACGGGATCGGGGCCAATCCCGATCCAGATCGGGGAAGAGGAAAGGTGGATTGTGTGGGATGGACGGTTAGGGTTAGGTTACGGGGTGGGTGGTTATAGGCCGTGGAAAATTGGTCGGTTAGCTGGGTCGTGGCCTGCTGGGGGGTGGCCTTTTCTTTCTAATTTTATTTTGTTTTGTCTTTCTCTTTTCTTATTTTTATTTGTTGTTTTATTTTAGGTACACATTATTATTTTGTTTAGTAAAATATGATAACAACTCCTAAAATAATGTTTCGGAACCACCCACTGTCATAAAAGTTTTACCCCAAAATAATTTAGTTTAGAGTTTTATTAATTGGAAAAGGCAATTACTTAATTGTTTTTGTTATGTTTAAATCACTTTAGAGTATTAAAGCATTATATAAAAGTGTGGTTTCTTCGCCATAATTACCTACGCATTATTTGGCTCACTCCGAACATTTTAGTTTTAACATTTGAAAATTTTATTGTTTGCCTTGATTTTGAATTTTGAATTCGGACGGGGTTGAATCATCGCGAGGTTTACGACAGTAAGAGTGGTGACGTGGCATCATTAGCAGAGTTTTACTGTAGCCTTATTATCCGGGCGTCACAACAAAGCCCTTGGATGAGAAAAGGTTTTGCAAGTTGCGGTGTGAGCTAAATATCTTGGAGTCCTCAAATGTCCTGTGATTGGACACACATCCTAACACTTATGCATTTTG
This sequence comes from Aegilops speltoides, assembly GCA_021437245.1. NCBI lineage: Eukaryota > Viridiplantae > Streptophyta > Magnoliopsida > Poales > Poaceae > Aegilops > Aegilops speltoides. The sequence goes on along the minus strand of CM038141.1, from coordinate 175,712,852 downwards.
ATGACTTAGATGTGCAACACACGAAGTAATGTATATCTTCAATCAATGAAGACATACACTCTAAGTGTGAATACATTAATGCAGAATTTGACTTCGGAGCGCCACGATAATTGCGTGCCGTGTCTGGGTCTAATACTTCCTATACGGTGGGTAACGCCACCACCAAACTTTTGTTTGAAGTGTTTCCCTTGGCATTATGATTGCAAAGTCTTCGTATTTGATTTGTCTTCATCCTTGACTTATGTTCATATTGATCTTTATCTTGTTGATTTGGTCTTATACTAGTTATATACATATTTGTGTTCTGTCCTCTACAACATTCACTTATAGCTATGACTTCTTGCCTGAATCTTTTGATCTAAGTGAATGTAATCTGACCCTAACCTATCTATGCTCTACCCCAACTCTATCTGTCCAAATCATATGCATTCTGTTGAAACCTGACAATTTTCTTCACTGAGACCTTGTCAGCTGAAGTCAATCTGACAAACATTTATATCTGTTTTTAATGCTATATCCTTATTACTTGAAAACCGGAGAAGCCGGAACGACCACCCCGACAATCCAGGCATGCGTGGGAACAGGGAACAACTTCCAATGTGTTGCATGCTTGCTGTCGGTGTCAAAACCGGCGGACTCGGGTAGGGGGTCCCGAACTATGCGTCTAAGGCTAATGGTAACAGGAGGTGGGGGACACGATATTTACCCAGGTTTGGGCCCTCTCGATGGAGGTAATACCCTACTTCTTGCTTGATTGATCTTGATGATATGAGTATTACAAGAGTTGATCTACCACCAGATCGTAGAGGCTAAACCCTAGAAGCTAGCCTATGATATGATTGTTGTTGTCCTACAGACTAAACCCTCCGGCTTATATAGACAGCGGAGGGGGCTAGGGTTACACAGAGTCGGTTACAAAGAAGGAGATCTACATATCCGAATTGCCAAGCTTTCCTTCCACGCAAAGGAGAGTCTCATCCGAACACGGGACGAAGTCCTCAATCTTGTATCTTCATAGTCCAACAATCCGGCGAAAGTATATAGTTCGGCTGTCCGAGGACCCCCTAATCCAGGACTCCCTCAGTAGCTCCTGAACCAGGCTTCAATGACGATGAGTCCGGCGTGCAGATTGTCTTCGGCATTGCAAGGCGGGTTCTTCTCCAAAATCCCAGAGTACCTGTTGTAACGAGCAGTGTCCGGCCTCCCGTCAATATTACACTCCTCGGCTTCTGTGCTTTAATAATGGCTATCTCCATGTGTGGAGCGAATGCGAGAGGTCGGGGCATTTTTACATTTTCCACCTTGACCATGTAAGTAAATTGTCTATTTAAAGAGACGGGGATCCTCGGATCCAAATCACACCATCCTCCCCCATCGAGTATCCATCAGAGCGCGCCCGGAAGAAACCATCCCATCATGGCCGGCCGTCGCAGCTCCTCCTCTCGCTCCCGTAGCATCAAGCCAGGTGATTGGGAGAATTGTTCTGTCCCCAATAGCCGATTGGTAGAGTTGCAGACCAAGGTGTTTCTCCCGCCTGTGTACATGGTCCCCATCCGAGCCGGACTAGCCACTTATAATGGCGGGGCGCAAGCGGAGAGTTTGCCCAACCCGTCCAAGGAGGAGCGGGTATGCCTTGTCCCTTACTTGCTGAGGGGACTTGGATTTCCAATCCATCCATTCCTCCGCGGGCTCCTGGAGTTCTATGGCCTCCAGCTGCATAACTTCACCCCGCCTCTATTTGGCACATCGCAGGCTACGTTGCCTTCTACGAGCTATTTCTGGGCTGCGAAGCTCATTTCGAGCTATAGAAGAGGATATTCTGCCTCGTACCCCGCACTCAGGAGGGGTCGATTTATCAAGTGGGCGGAGCCGAAATATGGCGCATCGCCGAGACCGGATACCTGTCCGGTACTCTGAAGAAGACGTCCGAGGACTGGCCTTCGAAGTGGTTCTATATGAAGGACGTCCCCCTTCCGGACCCTATTTGGAGGGGCCTTCCTGAGTTTGTAAATGCCTCGTTGAAGAAACGCCAAAGCTGGCGCCCTCGGAGCCCCCAGGAGGAAGATAACAGAGAGGTCCTTTTCCTGATGGACAGGATAAAGACGCTGTCCAAATCAGGGCTGACAATAATTGAGGTGATGTCAATATGTATAATACGGGGAGTGCAGCCACTTCAATATCGGGGGAAACCCATGTGGCACTTTAATGGAGAAGACGACGCCACCCGTCGTGGCCGTAAAGGTCCAGACTCCGCCGCCGCTCTGGCAAAAATACTGTCTGATTTGTACAAAGGAGAAGAAGAGGAGTTCATCTGTATCAAGCCACAGGATGGATTCTCCATGTACAACCCCCCAAGCTGGGTGAGCTGCTATCTTTTATTACAGTCTTTCCCGCATTCTTTAGCAAGAATATTTACTTTGCCAATTCATAGCAGGAGCTGCGGAAAGTTATGAGGGAGGTTCACAGCCCGTCTCCACAGCCAGAGGACCCCGACCAGGCCCTCGACCCCGGACTTAAAGAAGATCCGGACACATTTGTGGAGCCCGTCGACAGGACATTTTATCAATTAAGTTGTGATAGTGCTTTGGTGGCCATCATAGCTGATTATCCTGGCCTACTCCCTGTATCACATGTAAGTAAAACTGGAGTCCCAACTTCCAAGAAGGATCCCCCTCTCGGCGCCTTACCACCGCACATGTATTGCGTTCTACAGGGAAGGCCATCAGGACGCCACTCCGATCCCGCAGTGACTCGTCAACAAGGGCACCGAAGTCGGGTAGGCTTAAAAGGAAGGCGGTCAGGACCGAAACGCCATTGCAGAGGTATGATTAAAAACCTGCTACGTAATTGTCGTCTTTAAAATATAACAATGTCCATGGTTTCCTGGCAGAAAAAGCACTCGTCGGACTATATCCGGAGAGCCTGCCGGCCACGCCTCCACCAGCCGGACTCCGAGGCCGGACTCAAGGGTGGAGGTCAATGCGGGGCAACAATGGACGATCCTCCTACAGAGGTGTGGATAAGTTATCCGCTACAAACTCCGAAGTGGAGAGCGTCATGAATCATAGGCGCCGACGGGCCGCACTACACGACCCTCATTTCTCTGAAGAGGCGTTCAATGCCTTCAACTCAGGGGACGCGTACATCCGAGCTGCTCAAGATGGCCTCGCCAGAGCCATGGACCAGTATGTAAAGGATATACGGGTAAGAAAATTTGATAAGTATGTATATCAGTAGCCCCTGAGACTTGAAACAGTTGGCAGAACTGATTTAAGGATCATTGTATGCATAGGTTCTTACAGAGAAGAATACCCATCTGTCTAAAGAGCTGGAGGAGTGCAAAGCCCAACTATGGGCCGCAGTTGCCGAAATGGAGGAGTCCAAGAAGGCCTCATCTGGTAATACTTGTCTTGATCGAAAAGAGTTTTTTTGACATATACCAGTTAGTATTCGTCATGCATGCAAATATAACAATAGATTCGGCAGACAATCCCGGAGGTAATCCAGAGATCGTATCGGAGGATGAGCAACATGCTCAACGACAGCTAAAGGCTGGCGAGCACGTGCTTACAAAGGTTATACGGGAGAAAAATGATCTCCAAGACGCGAAGACCCGGCTGGACATTGAATTGAAAGATGTGCGAGCCCAGCTTGCTCACTCCGTGAAGGAGAATAAGAGGCTTCGACGCGACATTTTTAGTAAGTGCTCGAACGAACATTTATAGAGTTCGGCGAAGAAGCGGGCTAACAGAATTATGTGTGTAGGTATGCTGACGGGTTGTCACGAAGAGGAGATGCCCGGATCTACAGGCGATCTTCTACAAGAGCTCTCGCAACTGCACAGACAAATTCGGCAGGTGATGCAAGGTATTGCCCAGGCCTTGTGGCCATCCGCATCCCTGCCTGGAGGCATGGGAGAGCTTATGGGGAGATGCTCAAGGGAGCGCGGCGGCGCTATCGATTATGGAAGATATCGGCCTGCCGACAAGGTGCAAGGGAGGCCTGGGCGATGGTGAAGACACGATACACCAAAGAGGACCCGAACCACATGGCCGAGGTCGGACCTGTAGTGTCAGATGGGAAAGAGATCCCCGTTAGTCTGGTATATGACCAGGTAGCATTAGCCGCGAAGTATTCTCAACAGGATTGTAGGCTAGACAGCCTGTTGGATAGTATAGAGGAAGACTTTAGTCAGTCTAAGTGACTTTTTACTTCAAAGGACATATTTTGTCCCTAGCCGGATTGTAAATAATTTCTCTTGTCGGACCTTTTCGCTTCAACCTCTGGACCTGACAGTCCGGAGTGTATCCGAATGCCCGCTCGGTTATGTAAAAACCGGGGCACGCGTTGAAACCAGGCGTAGGGGTCATAAGTGCTTGAACAAAAAGTACCCAACTAGCTATGTTATATTACATGGGTAGTAAGAAACATCTTCCAGGGAGAAAAGTTCCGTTAAGGGTTCCTTTCCCTGGGCGCGCATGCATTAATGTGCATGTTCGAACTACGAAAAGCAACATAGGATATAAACATCTGGGGGCATGTATTGAAATAAGTAAGAAACATCTTTTGTTCACCGATCAAATATTCCCTTAAGAACGCTAGCTTTTGGCTTCACCCAGTCTGAGGTACACATCCGGCTGACCCGGCAGTAACAATCGCCGAGGTGCTCCCCTTACGCCCTAGCCGAATTAACGGGAACATAGGGCATAAACACAAGAGCCAGGCAACCCAGCTTGGCCAAAACTTAAGTCATATCGATGCATATAATGGTGAAAAAAAGGTACATTTGGAGGAATGACGCATATGTGGTGGGCATAAAGCCCAGAAGATAATTATATTAAGCTTCTGTATAAGGAGCCCCCAGGTATATTGAGTACGCATAGCGCGGCAGGAGTGTGCGGTCGAAGCATACTTGAAGCTTTTAAGGCTATATATAAAAAAAGGAAGGAAAGAAAGAGAGAGAGAGAATATAACTTAAAAAAAGGCGGAGGTAAGGAGATGAACACAGAGTTCGGCACTAGGCGTAGAATCTTCGGAGTCTGGCCGCGCTCCATGGATTCGGCTCAAGTCGATTATCTGATGCATCACGCAGACGATACGCTTCTCCGGTGAGAACTTTATCAATGATGAAGGGACCCTCCCACTTGGGCTTGAGCTTGTCCTTTTTCTTCTCCAGTAGGCGTAGAATGAGTTTGCCAACGTTATAAGTTTTGGCCCGTACTTCTCTGCTTTGATACCTTCGAGCCTGCTGCTGATAGAATGCAGAATGGGCCTTTGCGACGTCCCGCTCCTCCTCTAGGGCATCTAAACTTTCCTGCCGATCTAGCTCGGCCTCTCTCTCTCTTCGTACATGCACACTCGAGGTGAGTCACAAATGATATCATAGAGTAGTATTGCCTCTGCGCCATACACCATAAAAATGGTGTGTATCCGGTGGTGCGATTTGGCGTGGTCTGCAGCCCCCATAGTACGGAGTCGAGCTCCTCGACCCAATGCGTATCTGATTCCTTCAAGGATCGCACTAGTCTAGGTTTGATGCCGCTCATAATGAGACCATTTTGCTTCTTCGACTTGGCCGTTTGTTTGTGGGTGATAGACAGAGGCATAATCGAGCTTAATGCCCATTTTGTCGCACCAAGTTTTCACCTCGTTGGCTGTGAAGTTGGAGCCGTTATCAGTGATGATGCTGTGGGGGACACCGTAACGGTGGAAGACCATGGATATAAAGTCGATCACTGGTCCGGATTCGGCCGTTTTAACTGGTTTGGCTTCTATCCGTTTGTGAATTTATCTACCGTGACCAACAAGTATTTTTTCTTATGGCTTCCTCCTTTAAGGGGTCCAACCATATCGAGCCCCCAGACCGCAAAGAGCCAAGTTATGGGGATTGTTTGGAGAGTGGTAGGTGGCATATGGCTTTGATTTGCAAAAAGCTGGCAACCGACGCAATGTTGGATGAGGTACTGTGCGTCTGCTCGGGCTGTTGGCCAGTGCGTCTGCTCGGGCTGTTGGCCAGTAGAAACCTGTACGGAAAGCCTTGCTTACAAGGGCCCGAGCTACGGCATGGTGGCCGCCGAGTCCAGCATGAATTTCTGCCAAAAGCCGTCGCCCTTCCTCTTCGGAGATGCACCTTTGGAGCACTCTACTCGTGCTTTTCTTATAAAGCTCTCCCTCGAGGACCTTGTAGGCCTTGGAACGCCGCACAAAGCAACGTGCCTCATTTTGGTCCTTAGGGAGTTCTTGCCTATTTAGGTAGGCTAAGAAGGGTTCCGTCCGTAGGGTGATGACAGCCATGATCGCGTGGGCCGAAGGTGTTATTTCGGTGGCGGAGCCTCTGATTACGTCAGAGTATTCAGGATATGGGGTGGTGTTCGGATCCAGACTGGTATTGTGATAACCCGCAAGTATACGGAATAGTTGTAGCCTCTTTCGATAAGTAAGAGTGTCGAACCCAACGAGGAGCTAAAGGTATAACAAATACTCTCTCAAGTCCTATCGGCCACTGATACGACTCTACGCACGCTTGACGTTCGCTTTACCTAGAACAAGTATAAAACTAGAAGTACTTTGTAGGTGTTGTTGGATAGGTTTGCAAGATAATAAAGAACACGTAAATAAAAAGTAGGGGCTGTTTAGATAAAGATGCAATAAAGTAAATATAGCGAGTGTGGAAAAGTGGTGGTAGGAGTTGTGAAATTGTCCCTTAGCAATTGACTATATTACTAGACCGGTAATCACTATTGCAATTCTATTTGAGGGAGAGGCATAAGCTAACCTATCATCCCTTGCTTGGAATTCTATGCACTTATGATTGTAACTTTAGCAAGCATCCGCAACTACTAAAGATTCATTAAGGTAAAACCCAACCATAGCATTAAAGCATCAAGTCCCCTTTTATCCCATACGCAAACAACCTACTTACTCGGATTTGTGTTTCAGTCACTCACGCAACCCACCATAAGCAAATCATAAAGATATTGCAAACCCTACATCGGGAATCCCTCACGCTTGCACGACACGGAGGGAACAATAGGACATCACCAATAATAAAACATGCAACTCAAACCAATGATAGCAATTCATGAATCACCGATAGGACAAAGGAAATCTACTCAGACATCATAGGATGACAACACATCATCGGAAAATAATATGAAGCATAAAGCACCATGTTCAAGTATTGGGTACAGCGGATTGCGGGAGAGTGGACCGCTGTAGATAGAGGGGGGAAGGTGATGGAGATGTTGGTGAAGATGGCGGAGGTGTTGGTGAAGATCGCGGTGATGATGATGGCCCCCGGCGGCGTTCCGGCGCCACCGAAAGCAAGGGGGAGAGAGCCCCCCTTCTTCTTCTTCTTCCTTGACCTTCTCCCTAGATGGGAGAAGGGTTTCCCCTCTGGTCCTTGGCTCCCATGGCTTGGGAGGGCAAGAGCCCTCCGAGATTGGATCTATCTCTCTGTTTGGCATTCTCGATTCTACCCTTCACCGCTTCCTTTATATCCGAGATCCAGAATCTCGATTGGGGTGAATCTTTCGCCCAGATCTTTCTTATAAAATTATCTTTCTTGCACCAGAAGAAGAGCATCAACCGCCTTGCGGGTGGACCATGAGGGTCAGGGGTGCGCCTGGGGGGGTAGGGCGCGCCCCCTACCTCGTGACCACCTTGGACACCGTCTCGCGTTGATTTTACTTCCCAAAAATCATAAATATTCCAAAAAAATCTTTGTCTGTTTTTATCCCGTTTGGACTCCGTTTGATATTGGGTTTCTACGAAACGAAAAACATGAAACAGACAGGAACTGGCACTGGGCACTGGATCAATATGTTAATCCCAAGAAATAGTATAAAAAGTTGCCAAAAAGTATATGAAAGTGAATAATATTGGCATGGAACAATCAAAAATTATAGATACGACGGAGACGTATCAACATCCCCAAGCTTAATTCCTGCTCGTCCTCGAGTAGGTAAATGATAATAAAGAATAATTTTTGATGTGGAATGCTACCTAGCATAATCTTGATCATATGTCTAATCATGGCATGAATATTAAGACACGAGTGATTCAAAGCAATAGTCTATCATTCAACATAAAAACAATAATACTTCGAGCGTACCAATAAAGCAATCATGTCTTTTCAAAACAACAAGGCCAAAGCAAGCTTATCCCTACAAAATCATACAGTTTGGTCATGCTTCATTTTCGTCACACAAAATGCCCCCATCATGCACAACCCCGATGACAAGCCGAACAATTGGTACATACTTTTTTACGCACTTCAGCTTTTTCAACCCTCATGCAATACATGAGCGCAAGCCATGGATATAGCACTATAGGTGGAATAGAATATAATGATGGAGGTTATGTGGAGAAGACAAAAAAGGAGAAAGTCTCACATCGACGCGGCTAATCAACGGGCTATGGAGATGCCCATCAATTGATGTCAATGCGAGGAGTAGGGATTGCCATGCAACGGATGCACTAAGAGCTATAAGTGTATGAAAACTCAACAAAAGAAACTACGTGGGTGTGCATCCAACTTGCTTGCTCATGAAGACCTAGGGCATTTGAGGAAGCCCATCGTTGGAATATACAAGCCAAGTTCTATAATGAAAATTCCCACTAGTATATGAAAGTGAGAACATAGGAGACAATCTATATGAAGAACATGGTGCTACTTCGAAGCACAAGATATGAGACTAACTACATGAAGAACATGGTGCTACTTTGAAGCACAAGTGTGGAAAAAGAGATAGTAACATTGCCCCTTTTTATTTATTTTCTCTTTTTTTCTTTTTCTTTTTTTTCTTTTTCTTTGGCCTTTCTTTTTCTTTTTCCTTTTGGCCTTTTTTTTCTTTTTTGGACAATGCTCTAATAATGATGATCATCACACTTTTATTTACTTACAACTCGATATTACAACTCGATACTGGAACAAAGACATGACTCTATATGAATTCTTCCGGCGGTGTACCGGGACGTGCAATGATCTAGCGTAGCAATGACATAAAAAAACGGACAAGCCATGAAAACATCATGCTAGCTATCTTACGATCATGCAAAGCAATATGACAATGAATGCTCAAGTCATGAATATGATGATGATGGAAGTTGCATGACAATATATCTCGAAATGGCTATGGAAATGCCATGATAGGTAGGTATGGTGGCTGTTTTGAGGAAGATATAATGAGGCTTATGTGTGATAGAGCATATCGTATCACGGGTTTGATGCACCGCCAAGTTTGCACCAACTCTCGAGGTGAGAAAGGGCAATGCACGGCATCAAGAGGCTAGCAATGGTGGAAGGGTGAGAGTGCGATAATCCATGGACTCACATTAGTCATAAAGAACTCATATACTTATTGCAAAAGTTTATTAGCCCTCAAGCAAAGTACTACTACGCATGCCCCTAGGGGATAGATTGGTAGAAAATACCATCGCCGTCCCCGACCGCCACTCATAAGGAAGACAATCAAAAAAACACCCCATGCTTCAAATTTGTCACACAACGGTTACCATACGTGCATGCTACGGGACTTGCAAACCTCAACAAAAGTGTCTCTACAATCCACAACCACCCACTAGCATAACTCTAATATCACCATCTTTATATCGCAAAACTATTGCAAGGAATCAAACATATCATATTCAGCGATCTACAAGTTTATGTAGGATTTTATGACTAACCATGTGAATGACCAATTCCTGTCATCTCTCTAAATAGATATAAGTGCAGCAAGAGAGTTTAATTCTTTATACAAAAGATATGCCCACGCTCTAACAAATATAAGTGAAGAAAAAGAGCATTCTACAAATGGCAGTTTTCTATGTGAAGATAAACAGGCAATCCAAACTTCAAATGATATAAGTGAAGCACATGAAGCATTCTATAAAGCCATACTCAAAAGATTTAAGTGAAGTGCAATGAGCATCCTATAAATCAACCAAGGACTATCTCATACCAGCATGGTGCATAAAATAAAAATAAAAACCTAATTGCAAAAGACGCTCCAAGACTTGCACATAATGCATGAACGAAACGAATCCGAAACATACCGATACTTGTTGAAGAAAGAGGGGATGCTTCCCCGGCATCCCCAATCTTAGACGCTTGAGTCTCCTTGAATATTTACTTGGGTTTCCTCGGGCATCCCCAAGCTTGAGCTCTTGCCTCTCTTCCTTCTTCTCACATCGAAACATCCTCGATTAGACACTACATCCACACAGAACTTCAACAGAGAACTCGGTAAGATCCGTTAGTATAATAAAGCAAATCACCACTCTAAGTACTGTTGAAAAACAATTCATATTTTGTTTTTGCATTGTGTCTACTGTAATATAACTTCTTCATGGCTTAATTCATTGATATAAATTGATAGTTTCATCAAAACAAGCAAACTATGCATCAAAAATAGAATCTCTCAAAAACAGAACAATCTGTAGCAATCTGAACATCCACCATACTTCTGGTAACCCAAAAATTCTACCAAAGTTAGGAAAAATAAACAAGTTGTACAGAAAGACAGTGCAAAAAGAATCAGAACCAATTGACATTCCAGTTAAAAATGTAAAATCGCGCACTACAGCCAAAGTTTCTGTCCTGCACCGTACAAAATAACAAGCATTGTAAACAACCTAAAGGCAAACCTTGGCACATTATTTTTATAATAGAATGGAATTGTAAAAGGGGATAATTATTTTTATTGAAAACTTTCTGTAATTAAGATTCACAAAGTTCCCATGGGCATGAACAAAGTTCAAGGACGTCCCCCACTTTCACAATGCTCGTCTCTCTCACTTTCACTTCTCTTTTTGAAAAGTTTTGGGTTCCCCTCTCTATTTTTGTTGTTTTTTAAACTATGTGAAAGCACTCAACAGAAATAAATGACTCTCTAAATCTTCCGGGTTGTCTCCCTCGCAGTGCTTTCTTTAAAGCCATTAAGCTAGGCATTTAGTGCTCAAGTAATGGATCCACCTGGATCCCAAGGTATATCAAAGCCAATTTTAATTAACAATGATTTGTAATTTAGTAGTGAGCACAAAGTAACATATATCATGCAACAACAAAGTCTAACTCTCTTCCTATGCATCGGCATGTCATAAGAGAACAATTCATGCACACATAGTAAAGGCCAATGCATAGTATAAGCAGTTTCTTGCAATTCTATCGTATTGGAAACATAGAGAGGTGGAGATATAGTTCCTCTCTCATAATAATTGCAAGTAGGAGCAGCAAGCACATGCATATTATATCTATCAAAATTATCATGTGCAACGGTAAAAGGCAACCCATCAATATAATCCTTAATAAGCACAACCTTCTCCGATAAAGTGTAGTTTGGATAATTCAAAAAGATAATAGGACTATCATGCGTGGGTGCAATAACAACAATTTCATGTTTAACATAAGGAACTATAGCAAGTTCATCTCCATAAGCATCATTCATATTGGCATCTTGGCCACAAGCATAGCAAGCATCATCAAAAAGGGATATTTCAAGAGAATCAATGGGATCATAGCAATCATCATAGCAGTCATCCTTCGGTAAGCATGAAGGGGAATTAAACAATGTATGAGTTGAAGAGTTACCCTCATTAGAAGGTGGGCACGGGTGATCAATCCGCTCTTCCTCCTTTTGTTCTTCGCTCTCCTCATCATCTTTTTCATCCAATGAGCTCACAATTTCATCAATTCCTTCTTCCATAGCTTCCTGCAAAATATTAGCCTCTTCTTGGACAGCGGAGACTTCCTCAATAAATTGTTTAACATAGGCATTAGAAGCATAATTCTCATAGCAATATTCAAGTATGGCAAAATTTTCATATTTGTGAAAAGTAGCATCATGCGTTTCAATCAAAGAAGCAATTTCATAAGCACCCTCAAAAGCAACAAATTCTTCAATTTTTTGAACATCATAGTAATTGTAAACACCCTTAGCATACGAAGATACGATTCCATTATCACTAAACAGGCATTGATACGGTAGGTGTTTCTTAGGGTCTTCAGAATAACAAGTAACATCATATATTTCACATAAATTCCAAGCATAGCATTGCAAACGTTGAATTTGACCCCATAATAGTTTCCCTTTTTCAGATATATGGTGTCGCACATAACAAGCATGCTCATCTAAAGATTTGCCCTCAACTAAGCTAGTTGGGGTTTCAGCATGAGCACATAGGGATCAAAGATGATCCAAGTAATAAGCTTCAACAATGTGATAGATTTTGAGTGGTTCTTCAACCATTGGTTCAGCAGGTACAACTATTTTTTTTGGTATTTTGCGTTTCCTACCCATTGATTAAAGATAGAAAGCAACTAAGAATAGCAAATAAAAATTACTTAGTGATAAAGCAAACAAGCACACACGAGAATATTCACCCCACGCTATGACTCCCCGGCAATGGCGCGAGAAAAAGGTCTTGATAACCCGCAAGTATACGGAATAGTTGTAGTCTCTTTTGATAAGTAAGAGTGTCAAACCCAAGGAGGAGCTAAAGGTAGAATAAATAATCTCTCAAGTCCTATCGGCCACTGATACGACTCTACGCACGCTTGATGTTCGCTTTACCTAGAACAAGTATGAAACTAGAAGTATTTTGTAGGTGTTGTTGGATAGGTTTGCAAGATAATAAAGAACACGTAAATAAAAAGTAGGGGCTGTTTAGATAAAGATGCAATAAAGTAAATATAGCGAGTGTGGAAAAGTGGTGGTAGGAGTTGTGAAATTGTCCCTAAGCAATTGACTACGTTACTAGACCGGTAATCACTATTGCAATTCTATTTGAGGGAGAGGCATAAGCTAACATATCATCCCTTACTTGGAATTCTATGCACTTATGATTGGAACTTTAGCCAGCATCCGCAACTATTAAAGATTCATTAAGGTAAAACCCAACCATAGCATTAAAGCATCAACTCCCCTTTTATCCCATAAGCAAACAACCTACTTACTCGGGTTTGTGTTTCTGTCACTCACGCAACCCACCATAAGCAAATCATAAATATATCGCAAACCCTACAGCGGGAATCCCTCACGCTTGCGCGACACGGAGGGCACAATAGGACAACACCAATAATAAAACATGCAACTCAAACCAATCATAGCAATTCATCAATCACCGATAGGACAAAGGAAATCTAAGACATCATAGGATGGCAACACATTATTGGAAAATAATATGAAGCATAAAGCACCATGTTCAAGTAGAGGGTACAACGGATTGAGGGAAAGTGGACCGCTATAGATAGAGGGGGGAAGGTGATGGATATGTTGGTGAAGATGGCGGAGGTGTTGGTGAAGATCGCGGTGATGATGATGCCCCCGGCGGCGTTCTGGCGCCACCGAAAGCAAGGGGGAGAGAGCCCCCCTTCTTCTTCTTATTCCTTGACCTTCTACCTAGATGGGAGAAGGGTTTCCCCTCTGGTCCTTGGCTCCCATGGCTTGGGAGGGCGAGAGCCCTCCGAGATTGGATCTATCTCTCTGCTTCGCGTTCTCGATTCTACCCTTCACCGCTTCCTTTATATTTGGAGATCCGTAATCTGATTGGGGTGAATCTTTCGCCCAGATCTTTCTCATAAAATTATCTTTCTTGCGCCAAAAGAAGAGCATCAACCGCTTTACGGGTGGACCACGAGGTCAGGGGTGCGCCTGGGGGAGGGTAGGGCGCGACCCTACCTCGTGACCACCTCGGACACCGCCTCACGTTGATTTTACTTCCCAAAATTCATAAATATTCCAAAAAATCTCCGCCTGTTTTATCCCGTTTGGACTCCGCTTGATATTGGGTTTCGCTAAACAAAAACATGCAATGCATGTGAACTGCACGGCCATCGGATCAATATGTTAGTCCCAAAAAATAGTATAAAAAGTTGCCAAAGAGTATATGAAAGTGAATAATATTGGCATGGAACAATAAAAAATTATAGATACGACAGAGACGTATCATATTGCAGGACTCCCCTTCCCACACCACGGATGGCTTGAACAGCCTTTCCAAGAAGATATTAGGTGGGACGTGGTCGCGCTTAGCATCGATGCGGGCGAGGACATCCGCCGCTTGATTGTTTTCTCGGACCACATGGTGGAATTCGAGCCCCTCGAACCGAGCTGACATTTTGAGGACGGCATTGTGGTAGGCCGCCATTTTTGGGTCCTTGGCGTCAAAATCTCCGTTTATTTGAGATATTGCGACGTTCGAATCCCCGCGCACTTCTAGGCGTTAAATGCCCATAGAGACTGCCATCCGAAGACCATTCAACAGAGCCTCATACTCGGCTGCATTGTTGGAATCAGTGTGTAGTATTTGGAGTACGATTGGATCAGATCTCCGTGGGGATGTCAGACAACACCTGCCCCTGCACCAGCCAAAGATCTTAGAGCCATCAAAGTGCATGATCCAATTGAGTATGTGCCGTACTCTTTAGGGAGTTCAAGTCATTCATTTGGCGACGAAGTCAGCCAGTACTTGTGACTTAATGGCTCGCCGTGGTTTGTATGTTATGTCGAACGGGAGGAGCTCGATAGCCCATTTAGCAATCCAGCCCGTGCCATCGCGGTTATTTATTATATCGTTCAGTGGTACTTCAGAGGCCACCGTGATTGAACACTCTTGAAAGTAGTGCCGTAGTTTTTGGGATGCCATGAAGACCGCGTATGCTATCTTTTGATAATGTGGGTACCGTGATTTGCATGGAGTGCTCGCTTGCGCCTATTATTTGAGGCGAAAGTCTCGAAGACTGTCAGTACTATATTGTTATTTTCTGCGGGATGGTCTTCTACGGTATTGCTGATGAGGAGATCCTCGCCGCTCTTGGCCACCTGCCGGAGTATCCAACATACTCTAAGGCTGTGTGTCGGTATGGTATCCGGTGTACTGTGAATTTTGCATGGCCCATTGAGCCATCCCTCCAATACGGTTCCACGCCCTGTAGTGGGCTTTGGTTTCTTTGTGATTGGATCGGGTGACTTGTGAGAGTGCACCCTTTTTGTTCGGACGAGGGGTTTTGTGAGAGCCGGAGGATCCCAGAATTTTGTTTGGGTTTTCCATGAGCTTTCCATCACTCAATAATTCTGTACTTTGGCCGCCAAGTCAGCGAAGTGTGCTATGTCATGGCGACTTATGGCGTTGAGAATTCCCTTGTCCGTGAATTTTTTGCAAAAGAATGAGATTGCGTCTTCCTCGCGATAGTCCTTAACCTTGCTCATTACAAGGAGGAATCTGGCCCAGAAGTGATGTACTGTCTCTTGGGGCTCTTGTCTAATGTGGGAAAGATCACTCATGTCTGGGTGGGTGGGTAGATTTAAATCCAAATCCGGACCCGATCTGAGACCCAGGGGCTGAGGAGCTCCCAAGCTTGGCAGCTCGGACTTCGGGATGTTGCCCAATGTTTCTGGCCCTCTGCCCGATTCTAGGTTCAGAGCCTGGGCCATGTCCTCCCGTAGACAGGTATCCGGCTCGGAGAGCTCGGGAATCCGGACATAGTTCATCCTCAAAATAGAGGAAAAATCGCTGCATTGTTCCTCCACCACCGCTATCTGATGGGTGACCAGCGGAGAATTAATCTCCCTTTGGTCGGGTTTAAGCCCGATCCGATCATAGTCCGTAGAGACTCCCAGGGCGGCGATGCGATCCAAGAGCCCGTTCAGGGAGGAGAGCTCCATTGGATCCATCTGTTCGGTGAATTCCGAGCTGACGTGGAGGTTGTTCTTGATGACCTGAGAAGTCATCGTCGGCGCAGCGGCCGAACGGGCGGTCATGACGAAGCCGCCCAGCCGGAGAGTCTAGCCTACAGCCAGGGCTCCCCCAGAGGTGATGTTGTCCTAGACAACAAGGTGAGCCATGGAGCCTTATCGTGACAGCACAGTGGAACTCTCAATGAAAGCACCAATGTCAGTGTCAAAACCGGCGGATCTCGGGTAGGGGGTCCCGAACTGTGCGTCTAAGGCTAATGGTAATAGGAGGCGGGGGACATGATGTTTACCCAGGTTCGGGACCTCTCGATGGAGGTAATACCCTACTTCCTGCTTGATTGATCTTGATGATATGAGTATTACAAGAGTTGATCTACCACGAGATCGTAGAGGCTAAACCCTAGAAGCTAGCTTATGATTATGATTGTTGTTGTCCTATGGACTAAACCCTCCGGTTTATATAGACACCGGAGGGGGATAGGGTTACACAGAGTCGGTTACAGAGAAGGAGATCTACATATCTGAATTGCCAAGCTTGCCTTCCACGCAAAGGAGAGTCCCATCCGGACACGGGACGAAGTCTTCAATCTTGTATCCTCATAGTCCAACAGTCCGGCCAAAGTATATAGTCCGGCTGGCCGAGGACCCCCTATCCAGGACTCCCTCACTTGCCACGTGCCCTTCAGATGTGAACCGCCAGGGGCACCTGCGTAATTGCATTGTGCCGTTCGTTTCCTTATAAATACCCATCACATCACGGTCAAAATATTTCTTCCACCTCACCACCTCTCACAAATCCTAGCGCCACCGCTAGCTCTCGACGATGTCGGCGATGATGCGTTTAGCTGTCGCGACCTCACCGACGCCGTCCTCATGCCGGCCGCGGACCTCTTCTTCTCTGCCGCCGCCGTAGGTGTCTTTCGTCGCCAAGTTAGGGCATGGGAAATCGAACTGCTCGGCCTCCAACTCCGCTCTGTCTAGCAGTTCTTCGCGTGGTAATTAAAACTTACTTTTTACCGTCTTGTTGATCTGATAGATTCATCCTTCTTTACAAAAAGTGGTTTCTATACTTCCAAAGTTGAATCTATACCATTCTGCATCTCATATTATGCCTAGTCTATTCACTTATGCTTCTCTACAAGTCAGATTCCTCAATTGTACCTATTACTGGATTCGTACAAATCTGGAACCAACTCACAACAAATAAGTGAATGTCTTCGCGTTATGAGGTCAATGTATTCAAACTGATTTATCTTCAAAATCTTCTGAGAATGCATATGACCTCTTCCCCTTCCCTCACACCTCTAATGCTATCACAGGTACATGTCTATGGGAGAATCCCTTGGTTCTCATAGTCTGCATTCATTTGCAGAATTCTTACAGAGTCACATAAATCCTCCTGAAACTAGTTCTTGTCTGACCAGCCGTCGGAAGCCTTTGCTAGTTTTGAAGCCATTCAGTTTAAGCTTCATGGCAACTAAGAAGTCAGCAAGAAAGGGTGGCAGACAGCGCCGTGGAAATACATCCAAAGATTTGCCGCCAGATCTGCATGAATTGTACAAGACTGGCCCAAAAGAAACCTATGGTGAACGCAGAAATCAAATCCAATTGATTCGAAGATATTGGGCAGAGGAATGGTACAAGTACAGATTTGTCATTGCTGAGTATGCCGAGAAGAATGCCATCAAGCGACCTTGGGGAGATATCCTATACAAAAATCTTCCACCCAGGTCCAAGTCCGAAGCCATTGATCAAGGCTTCTACCCGTGCATGGTTCGCAGACCACAGCCAGAGAAGGCTGACCCATCTTCTCTGCTATGGTGTCGTGAGGACAATCTGTTCAAGCGCAATTTCAAGATTTCCAAACACTCTGCTGTGAAGAACAAGAAGGCATTTGGACTTGACTTCAACCCAGGTCCATGTGCACCCCGGGATGATGGCACCCGTGAAGCCAATGAAAATAGAATCGACCCCTTCTACAACCTCGAAGGCCTCATCACTCACATTTCCGTCCAAGGTGCAAATGTGGATCACTTTGCTGATGATGCTGATTCTGATGATACGCCAGCTCCTCCTAAGCCACAGAAGTAGAAGAAAACTAAGGTTTCAAAACCTAGTTCTGCATCAAAAGCCACGTGCGAAGCCATTGGCAACTGCTCCTCCTGCACCAAGTATCAATTCTGAAGATCTCTCTCGCATCTCCAAGAAGAAAGAGAAGCCCCAGAAGAAAAATGTCCAGAGTTCTGGTCAAGCACTGACACCTGCTGCTGTTCTGAGGAACAAAACTGAAGCCATTGATCTGTCAACAGATGATGAGTGCAGTGATGATGCCCTTGAGCAGCTGATTAAGAGCAAGCAAGAGGCGGAGATCTTCAATGACCTGCCCCTCTTTGATGTGAACATTCTGGACAATTTCATTGATGAGTGGTTTGACAACCCGAATCTCAGCTTTGATGATCTTCAGCTCCCAATTGGCATCAGCGTCGCCTTCCAAGGCGCCATTGCTCCTAAGCTGGCTCTGGCTCGGAAGATTGTTGAACTGAAAAACAAAATTGACTATGAGAAAGACAAGTTCAAGAAGCACGTGGCCAAGCTCAGTGTGGCTGATGTTCAAAACTTCAAGATGATGTTGCATGACCTCAAGGAGGCATTTCGCAAGAAACGTGAAGAACCCAAAGGTTCACGCGTGTGAATGAAAAACCTCACTGCCAAGTGTGTTCAAGCTTACAATGAAGCTGAGAAGCGCAAGGCACTTGGGCGTCCTGGCATAGACCCCAAGCTGGCTGCCAAGAAGAAGAAGCCTGCTGTGGCACAAGCTGAAGCATCAGGGCGGGAAGAACCTCGCATTGTCTTCCCTTCCAGCATGACAGGCTCAAAGCCTAAGGTCCCCATAGTGGCTTCAGAACTGAAGAAAACTAGGGCAGCTAAAGCCGAAGCTAGAAAGCGCAAGTTCAAGAACACCACCGACGATGCTCCATTGCCCAAGAAGAGAAATACTAAGAAGTAAGATCGGGATGCTCCCATAGAGCCCCTCGTTGTCGAGCCCATCTCTTTTGCTCGTCCTGCATCCGAACACCAAGAGCGTCAGTTGATAGTTCACGAGCCTGCTTCCACAGAGGCTCCCGAAGCTGATGAAGTTCCAGCCGTTGACCCCATCACGGCTGAAGACATTGGTCCCTGTCGGTGTCAAAACCGGCGGATCTCGGGTAGGGGATCCCGAACTGTGCGTCTAGGCGGATGGTAACAGGAGACAAGGGACACGATGTTTTTACCTGTGTTCGCCCTCTCGATGGAGGTAAAACCCTACTCCCGCTTGATTGATATTGATGATATGGGTAGTACAAGAGTGGATCTACCAGAGATCAAGGAGGCTAAACCCTAGAAGCTAGCCTATTGTATGATTGTTGTAATGGTTGTCGCCCCACGGACTAAAACCCTCTGGTTTATATAGACACCGGAGAGGGCTAGGGTTACACAGAGTCGGTTACAATGGTAGGAGATCTACATATCCAGACGCCAAGCTTGCCTTCCACGCCAAGGAAAGTCCCATCCGGACACGGGACGAAGTCTTCAATCTTGTATCTTCATAGTCTTGCAGTCCGCTAACGATGATAGTCCGCTATCGGGACACCCCTAGTCCAGACTCCTCAAGAGCCCTCTAACTAGGCATCAATGACGATGAGTCCGCGCAAGATATTGTTCGGCATTGCAAGGCGTGTTCCTCCTCCTGAATAATTCATAGAAGATTGTGAACACCAGATAGTGTCCGGTGCTGCAAAATAATTTCCACATTCCACCGTAGAGAGAATATTATGTCAAGCTCAATCTGGCCGACGATTTTGTAGCATGACGCCACGCCACTAGCAAGCCTTTACTTGAATCGCTTTTTATTATACCACCTCGGTAGCGTTTAGCTAAGCGGTTTCCTTGGCACGCCTTGTCGAAGTAGAGATCGTGTTCCCTTATTCCGGATTCTCATCAATACGGACGGTAACCCAACCGCGTCGCCGCCACGCCTCTATCGGCGAGTCCCGAGCAGATCACGAGACGACTCTTGGTATTCTCCTCTTTATAATAGGACCAAGGCTCGCTTTTCTTCAATCCTCCATCGAATCTTCTCCTTGCTCCAAGTTCCAACACCCAGAGCCCCAGATTCGAGCTTGGACCTTCAACAATGTCCGCTCCGACCTTCGTGGCCGTGGATGCCCGACATGCTAAAGCTGCGAGAGGCCAAGTACATCTTACGAGATTTCGACAAAGTTGCCCGCCAAGGGCAGGCCATCCCCACCCCCGAGCCGGCGAGTACGCTGCCTTTGTATCCCACCTCCGCCGGGTTTAGGCTTCCCGATGGATCCTTTTGTGAGAGGGCTCATGTTCTACTATGGGTTGGAATTCCACGACTTGGCTCGAGTCCATCCTCCATATTTCAGATTTATCGTCGTCTGCGAAGCCTTCCTCCGTCACCCCCCACTTCGCCTGTGGTCAAGACCTTCAATGTGGAGCCAAGATGATCGAGGGCGTCAAGCGAGTCTGCGGCGGGCAGCCCGAAGCAGGAGGGCCGATGCCCGTGGCCCGAGGGCTCCTTCCAAGAGGAGCTCGGCTTGGCAATAGGAGTGGTTCTATATTACCGCTCGGCGGGCAGCAGCGCAAAGCCGCCCCAGATTCCGCCAGACCTCCTCGACGGTTGATGTCGTGGGTCAACCAAGGGCTCAACTGGGGCCGCCAAAGGACGTGCCCCTATTGCTGGGCCGGATTCGAGACCTCCAAGCGAGGGAGATCGATCCGTCGTGGTGATGCGAGTTATGCTGATTAGGCGCCTCGCCTCGCAAACGCCGCCCTTTCCGGCTATGGGAGTTTAATCCGGAGGGACCACGGATTCTCCAACACTTCATGGGTACGACACCCGTGGAGATGTACGAATTGTTCTTTGGATCACAGGAGGTGTGTCCGGAATTGACCGAGGACGCCGGCCTAAGCTGCAATCGCCCGGATACTCAAGTAAGTAGCTCGGTGTTCGGACGTACCATTTGTTTGCCTTTCTACAATTCGCCTTTTAACCCGTCGTCCTTTAACAGGAGTGGATAGTGCAAGCAAAGCTGATACGGTGTCCGGCTCCCCTCCCAGAGACCGCACCGGATCCCGTGCTGGTCAAGATGCTGGAGGTTGCGCCTTCAGAAGAAGGCGAAGGGGAAAATAAGGGAGCTACCGCCTCGCCCAAGGAGGCTATTGAAAAAGGGGGGATCGAGAATCCCTCCCTCCAAGGGGAGAAGAGGACCGCCTCCAGAGACCCGGAGGCCAAAGCCCCTAAGCGGGGGAAGAAATCTTCACCAGAGGGTCCTGCGTCCGGGGAGGCCCCGGCCGCACCGTCTCCCCTAAAGCATCAGCCCTCCAGCGAGCCATAAGTAGAAAAAGGGAGCTCGGTAATAAGAGACATCCCTATTTGTGCTTCTGAGGATAACCGAATTTTTTACCTTGTAGTTCGGATCTCCGACCTTCTCAGATGAGCTCGTCTTCGGGGGACCTTCGTCTGGAGATGGTGGAGAGCGAGACGCCTCCGTCCGCTGCGCCGTCGAATATGGCGGACGAGCCTGAAGTGTCATCACGGAGGGTATCCCCGAGCTCGGCAGAGCCGAAGAGTTCGGCGCCGACTAGTGTTCGCCGGGGAGTCAAGGATCGCCAGAGGGCGCCCATCTCGTAAGATCACCGTGCATTGATGAGTATGGTGATTGAAGGATTTCGCCCACCAAAAGCGGATTGAGTAATGCCGCCGAGTTTGTTGGCGGGGTTTGAGGTACGTAAAATGACACACCTTTTGATGCTTTTGCACATAAAGTGCGCTCAGATAGATAGTAGCCCCGAGACTCGGTAGGTTGTCGAAAGCGCAGCGCATCGAGGATCAAAATCGCAGGTATTAATTGTCGCCTTTCCTATGCGGTGGCGGACAGTCCGGGGCCAGCCGGACTAATGGAGTTGTCGAACTAAAGCAAAGAACTCGACGTTAGGATGCGACATCGCTTAGTCGACAAGCGACTTGACGAGTCGCAAGGTAAGTTGTTTCTCCGCAGTCACCTATTAAGGGGGCCAAAGCCCACCTCTTACAATATTTGTGCGTGACTCAGATGGTGCCGCTGCTATGGAGAGCCTTCGGGCAGAACTTGCTCAAGCCAAGGAGCAAGCCAGAAGGAGTGATGCGGCTGCCTCGAGGGTGACCAAGGAGTTAGAAGCCGAAAGGGCTGCACACTGCCGAAGCAGGGAAGAGATGGCCGAAATGGCCGTGAAGCTAAAAGATGCTACCGACCGCAATGAGGTACTTGAAAAGGAGCGCCTAGCGGAGCGAGAAGACATGGGAAAGGCCACCGCCGAAGCCAAGGATGCCCGTTCTGCAATGCGGGCTATAAAGGAGCTGCGCCAGGCCGGAGACATTGTGGCTGGCAAGCCTTTTCTGCTGCGCCAAAGGTTTACGGATCCAAAGTATGCTCAGCTTGGCCAGCTGTGGGGTCCGGAGGATCCTTATATGGACTTAGTGGCGAGAGCGGCGGATGCCGCAGCACTTCCAAGTCGAAGGATCACAAGACGGAAGAGCTGTTTTGGTCTCAATTCCATAGTCCGGAGCGTTCACTTCCGCTGACCGATCGGTTGGCCGAGTG
The DNA here is from genome assembly GCA_021437245.1 of Aegilops speltoides. Taxonomy (NCBI): domain Eukaryota; kingdom Viridiplantae; phylum Streptophyta; class Magnoliopsida; order Poales; family Poaceae; genus Aegilops; species Aegilops speltoides. The sequence goes on along the minus strand of CM038141.1, from coordinate 175,690,510 downwards.
GGCTGAGTTGAATAGGTTGTCCGGACTTGCCATGACGGATATCGTGGCTCATGTCTGGCCGGATAGGCCCAAGCCGAAGAGTTATTTTGGCTTGTTGCAGCAATTTCTTGGGCGGTGCCTCATATCAAGGCGATGAAGCGGTCGGCCTGCATAGAGGGTGCACGGATGGCCTCACCCGTGAAGACACATTGGACAGAGATGGATGCCACCGCAGCTTGCACCAGTGGTTCGGACGAGAGCCGTTACCCGCCGAGCACTATTTTGGGGAAGTTCTGCGTGGTGCTCATGTAATAGAGTCGCAGATGCTCAAAAATGTCACGCTCAAATGAACGCTTTATTTTATAAAACAATGTTTATGATGTAGGCGCTTTTGTACTTGTGCGCTCAAGTATTGAAATATCTCTGTGCGGCTTCTTATGTATAATGTATGTATAACCCGAAAGATGGCGATCGTCGGCAGCCCCACGCACAAGGTGCGGGATGTTCACAAAATAGCGATTTTCACACTTAATCCGCCTCACCTGTTAAGGAGGTGGTAATGTAGCAAACGAGGCAACCGGACTATAATGCTTTATCACTTTCACTTAGCCATTGAGTTCGAGGGTGGGACTACGATATAGCCCCTAGGGGCACCGCGCCTCCGGATTCGGGCGTATGTGCTGACCGAAACGGTCCTTCACAAAGCGAGGAATTCTAAACATTCCGGTAGTCGATCGAGTGGTTGACCATCTCTCGTCAGATCATGATGATCGCCGCTTTCATCGAGGTGCTCGCCGCCCGGCTGGGCACAATCGCAGAGTTCTCCTTGTGCCGCGTTAGCCGATGATATGGAACGAAGGCAGCAAAACACGTGAGCCGGGCAAACCCAACATTTTACCAAAGACATGATCCGGAGCTGATGCATATAAGGCCTAATCTCGAGACGCGAACACTCCCTAAGGTGTTCGGTCTTTATAATGATGGGCGTAATAATGCCCTAAGCCCCTAGTGTCTAGGTACGTGCAAGGTCCTCCGACGCGCCGATGCCAAACGTCGATCTTCTCTCTGGTTATAATGAGAAACCAGGGATTATAGCAACAAGAGACAAGAAAAAGGTTTACGCAGGTCTTAATCAAAAGAATCCTTGCAACGGGTCCCTACCGCACGCCTGCGCTGTGGTTCCGCGCAGCCGTTATCACCGACGGGTGTGCACGTTGTTCATCTGTAAGAAGAGAGGAACTTAGTTTGAAGGGAAATCGTGCGAAAAAGTGCATAAAAAATTGAAATATTAATAAATGAATAAAGCTGAGCCTATATTAGCTCATTATTGCTTACATTCACAGCCCCTTGTGAAGGGGTGTGCGTCTAGGGAGCCCCTAGCTTATTTATTCCGGACTCGTCTAGCCGTGTCCGGGGTCTTAAACGACCTTTTAATGAAATGATGCCGCGTGGACCGGGCATTTTAAGTGTAAGAGACGCGTAATGTGGTATTGCGTTAAAGCGGACAAAAGCTTCACGTCCCAATAGTGCTTGATAGCTACTTTTGAATGGGGCGACATGAAAGATTAGCTCTTCGCGTCGGAAGTTGTCAGGTGACCCGAATACTACTTCTAGTAATAGGGAGCCTGTGCACTTGGCGTAAGGGCCTGGCGTCACTCCTTTAAAGGAAGTGCGGCTGTGTCGAATTCTAGTAAGGTCTATCCCCATCTTGCGGATTGTGTTCGGATATAGCAGGTTTAAATCGCTGCCGCCGTCCATCAGGACTTGTGTAAATTGCAGTCCGTCGATTATAGGATCAATATCAGAGCAGTTCATTCTGCGTTTTGAATGCTTCTGGAATAATCCAGGTGGTCGAAAGTGATTAGTTTTGAAATCCAACTTTGAGGTTCCGCTGGGGTGGACCGTGCGACACTTATTTCAGTGGGTGCCGCATTGTTTTTCCGTACTATCTCATGAAGTGAGTTTACTGTTTTGACTTCTTGTGGGAAAGTCTTTTTTTTCCGGTGCTCTGCTGGTGGGGTTCGTTGTCATCCTCGCTTGGTGCATCGAGCCCCTTGTGTTTGGCGTTGAGTCGGCCAGACTGTTTGAAAACCCAACAATCTCGGTGGGTGTGGTTTGCAGGCCTTCCGGAGGTACTGTGAATTTGGCATATCTGATCCAAAATTTTGTTTAAGTTGGAGAGCTCGTCACTGTTGTCCTTAAGAGGCAGTGTTTTATTGTTTGGCTGCGAAGCTGAACCGGCCGACCGCCGTGTTCTTTGGGCTTTTTCCTTTGTTCCGCATCGATCCTTTCTGGCTGTGATTTTCCGCTTCCATCCCTCGATCTCGGATGTACTCGGGTCGCTGGTGCTGCATCTTGCTAGCCAGCTGTCTTCTCCCGCGCAAAAGCAGGTCATGAGGCTTGTTAGCGCGGCCATTGTTCTCGGTTTCTCTTGGCCGAGGTGTTCAGCAGCCATTCGTCTCGGACATTATGTTTAAAAGCTGCTAAGGCTTGCGATCCTGACAATGACTATTTGGTTCTTTTGGTAAGGAACCTGTTCCAGAATTCTGCTACCGACTCTGGGCTGTTGAGTTATGTGACTTAAATCGTCTGCATCCGGGGGCGGACATAGGTCCCTTGAAAATTTGCTCTAAACGCGTCCTCAAGCTCTTCCCAGCTTCCAATAGTGTTTTCTTGGAGGCTTTTGAGCCAATGCCGAGCCGGCCCTTTGAGCTTGAGGGGTAGATATTTTATGGCGTGGAGATCGTCTCCTCTAGCCATGTGTATGTGGAGGATGTAATCCTCAATCTAGACTCCAGGGTCTGTTGTTCCGTCGTATGTCTCTATGTTTACGGGTTTGAACCCCGCCGGAAATTCATGATCCAGACCTCATCGGTGAAACATAGTGGGTGTGCGGCACCCTCAGATTTGGGTGTGCCGTTGTCTTCAACACTTGGCATGTTGTGTTGCTTCTGGGCCCTCTTTTTGGCCCATAAATGGACCTGGCCGGGCCATCTGCTTTTCCTAGGATCATGAGTCGGCTGGTGTGCGGCGCCGCTTGTCGCTGGCTCATCATCCGTCGCCTATCCCACCAGCGCCTCTTTGCTTTTTGTGGGGGCTCTATGGCCTCCTCGTCAATTCAGCAGCAGCTTTGCGCTTGGGTAGTTTCTTGTTTGGTGGCCATTGCCATATTTGTCCATGGTCTTGAGTACTTTGCTCCATCTCATTCTCGAGTATGTCTTCCGCTGTTTTGAGCTTCCGTTTTCCTTCTTCGACTTCTTGCAAGTGGCGGCGATTTAGTCTTTTGTGGAGGTTCTTATGTTCGTGGTGTGTCCGCGTGAGGTCGCTCGGATCTGCTGGTTTCACGGGCATGGATTGATTATCCGATTCATCCTGTTCGGACGGTTGCTTGGTTGCATGTTCGTCATCCACTAGTTTGCCCTGCTCTATTGCTGGGTCATTAGGAGCGCTATTTTTGTCGAGGCGGGACTTAGGGCGGCGTCTGCGTCGCCGTTTTGGTTGTTTGTCAGTGGGGTTATCCTTTGCCGCGCCCCGTTGTTCCTCGTTATCGCATCCTTTTGGGGTGTCCACCATATATACAACATGGGTTGGGGTGGCCTTCCAGTGCTCGGTGAGCGCTGGTTCTTGATTGTCTCCGGCATCGTCGTCCATACCGTCGATTTCTTCGGAGTCGTAGTCTAGCATATCGGTTAGATCGTCGATAGTGGCTACAAAGTGGGTGGTGGGTGGGTTTTGAATTTATTCGTCGCCCGCATCCCAACCATCCTGGCTGTAGTCCAGCCAGGGCTCTCCGGATAGCGAGAGATGCTTTAGCGAATTTAGGATGTCGCCAAAGGGTGAGTGCTGAAAGATGTCCGCAGCGGTGAACTCCATGATCGGCGCCCAATCGGATTCGATTCAAGGGCGCAGGAGGTTCGGAGTCCGCAGGAGTCCGCACCTCGGAGTCATGAGCTTTATAAGGACGAGGTCGGTGTTCGCCCATTGCCGTGGAAGTTGCGGCCTCGAGGCGGTGTCCAGCCACCCGCCCTCGTCTGCATAATCGGCTCCGAACTATGGGTCGGAGTGGATTTGTGTGCGGCTCCAAGGCACTGTCCGGCGGCAAAGTTAGATCATGCCCATCGTGACAGTGCGGCACGCTCGACTGCGGCTTGGATCCATAGAAGATCAAGTCTGCGTGGATATCCGCTATGAAATTTAGGCTTCCAAATCTGACCTGATGGCCAGGGGCGTAGCTTTCGATCTGCTCCAGATGGCCAAGTGAATTAGCCCGCAGTGCGAAGGCGCCGAATACGAAGATCTGTCCAGGGAGAAAAGTCTCACCCAGGACTGCGTTGTTGTTGATTGAAGAAGCCATCAAGCCTATCGGTGACGACACAGAGGAACTCTAAATCAAAGCACCAATGTCGGTGTCAAAACCTGCGGATCTCGGGTAGGGGGTCCCGAACTGTGCGTCTAGGCGGATGGTAATAGGAGACAAGGGACATGATGTTTTTACCAAGGTTCGGGCCCTCTCGATGGAGGTAAAACCCTACTCCTGCTTGATTGATATTGATGATATGGGTAGTACAAGAGTGGATCTACCACGAGATCAAGGAGGCTAAACCCTAGAAGCTAGCCTATGGTATGATTGTTGTAATGGTTGTCGTCCTACGGACTAAAACCCTCCGGTTTATATAGACACCGGAGAGGGCTAGGTTACACAGAGTCGGTTACAATGGTAGGAGATCTACATATCCGTATCGCCAAGCTTGCCTTCCACACCAAGGAAAGTCCCATCCGGACACGGGACGAAGTCTTCAATCTTGTATCTTCATAGTCTTGGAGTCCGGCTGACGATGATAGTCCGGCTATCCGGACACCCTCTAGTCCAGGACTCCCTCAGTCCCCAAGACAATGTAGATGATGATGAAGTCCTTCCTCAGATCAAGCGCCAACCGGTATCATCGCCTGTTCTCATGAACAGCAAACTCATCAGTATTAGTCGTCCTTTGACGCCAATCACTCAGGATGCTTCATGGGCTGATTGCCCCCAACCGGCAACTCCAAGTCAAGACTCACCAAGAACTCCCCCACCTCAAGTCACCAATCCGGTGCTTGATGATGATGACGACTATGTGCTCCATCCAACTCCCACTCCAAAGGCGTCGCCCACATTTCGCAGGCTTCGCAAAGGAGCAAGACCACAAGTCATTTCATCGAGCGTTCCAGAAGGAGAAGTGCAACCCACCTTGGCAGCACAACAAGTGTATCCTGAAGCCACTCCTATTGGGAATGTCTCTGCGTCTGAAGCCAAAGCTGCTGAAGAAATACCAGCTGCATCAGCCGATGAAAATCAAGAACCCTGTCAAGAAGAAGAACATGTTGCCGCACCCCCTACCAACCAAGAAGATGTTCTTGAGGAGAACGAGTCTGTGCCCGACCCTCCAACTACTCAAGTGGAGGTTGAAAATACTGTGGCGGCCACCAACATCACTACTGAAGCCAATGTCATTGCTGAAGCTAATGTGGCGCCTGCAGCAAACACCGTGCCTGAAGCCAATGATGCACCTGCACCAAATATGCAGCCTGACGCCCTTGCCAATGCCACTGCTCCTGTACCGCCACCAAGGCCACACACCATTGAGCAAGCATTTTATCAAGGCGAGCTTGTCACTATCAGATGGCCAATTCTGTTTCCTCCGCCTGTGTGGGGACCCCGACTCACGAGTCGTGATCACCGAATGCACGTGTACAGTGATCCCAGAGATCAATGCTCACTGAACACACAGAAGCTGAATAACAAGAGTCTTACATCCATACATATCGTCTTACACAAATTATGACCATTATGGTCAAGTCTTACATCGATAAAGCCTTAAGGGCCGAACATCAAATGAAACACAAAGCAGCGGAAATCATCATCGATAATAGAACCCATGCCATCTGCCTTAACCCTACAGGCATTCTGACTGGGAAACGTCCTAGTTCGCATGATCGTCTCCAAGGAACTCTTCTTCGAACTCCGGTTCTTCCATGCCTGGTCAATTAAATAACCAGTGGCAAGCCAATGAGTACTTTGAATGTACTCGCAAGCAACCCATGATTTGGTTCAAGGTACAGTAATGCATGACATAGGTAAAGTTTTGCATAAAGCTAGTTTTGAGTGCAATGACATGTTCAACAACCTATAAAGCATGCATCAAGAGAATTCAAGTAACCATGAGATCTGGTCACAGATATCAACATAAATAGAGTGGGCACCAACCCATTGTCATAAACAAAATGGGCACCAACCCATTATCATAAACAGAGTGGGCACCAACCCATCTCAATCGTGTCAAGTCCGTTGACTTGACCCAAGTCATTTCCATCATCTCACTCACATGGTTGAAAACCCTCGACATAGTTTAAGCAAAGACCGCCCAACCGCCCTTGACCGTGGACACGGCTATTCAATAGTTTTACACTCGCAGAGGTTGCACACTTTACCCACTAGATCCGGGGAACTTCCGTGTCATCCACGACCCGCGGTACCTCAAGTACCCGGGGTAAGCACCCGATCACCGCCTTTCCCTAGACGACACTAACATGGAGTCCACTCGATTGGTAGTAACCCCCGTGCCAAACATTTCTCATCATAAAGTTGTGGAGCCTCGCTCCCATATTCATCACATACCACAAGCACGGGGTACCAACGGTGTGTTCGTGCCCGTGAAAACAGTCATGGCCGCCCTACTCGGCACGACCCCGTCCCAAGAGAGAGCACCAACTCTCCCCCGTCACTAGTAATGCGGGCTCCAAGCTAGTATCGGTCTAGGTACTCAACAATGCCCTTTCCCATATAAGGGTAGAGTGGTCGCGCATGTAGGGTTGGGACAGTCATCAAATCTTAAATCTAATCCGTTTTCGAAACAACACACACTTGCCTCGGTACACCACTTCGTCATCAAGTGGTTACCTTACTCATCATCTCCCTCGGGCATAAATGGCACCCGATGGGGTTTTCGAAAGTTGTTTGAAAATATTTTGTCCCCATCACATGCATATTCCCGACCCTTTTTGCGTAGCAAACTACTTAGCATCCTATCTACTCCCATCGTCATAACCCTCATAAGAAGGTAGGGTCATGCACAATGCAAGTGTCAAACGAGAAAAGTAACGGAGGCAACCCACCAAAGTGGTTACCCATCCTTCATGATTCTGATGCGACAATAATAAGTGCTAAATGGCATGCACAAAAAGGGTTTCATAGACATGGTCAAAGGGCTGCTTGCCTGGCTCAACAAAGTCTTCGGGGTCTTCAAAGTCTTCTGGTCCAACTCCTTCGTCAGCAACGCAATCTATCGTCGCAAAATAATAACGGGAAAATAAGGCAATAATAAAACAGAAAAATCAAAGTGCTCAGAAAAATGTCAACTCTTTTTGTAAAATATTAGATGGAAATCTAAGAAGGGGAAACTTGCTAGTTTTGGATTTGAAGTGGTGGAACAGGAGATATGGATTTTCAAAGGCTTATTTAAATGCTAAAAATCACATTTAAATGTTTACAGAGAATAAAAGGTGGTTGGATTTGAGTGAAAGTTGCACCATTAAATAGGTTGCAATATTTGGGGATTTTAGAAATTGGAATCAATGCATTTGGATTAATATTTAACTCGTGGAATTTTGGAATCTCGATGTAAAAGAAAAAGGGAAAAGGGCACTCGTACATTGGGCTGTAACAGCCACAGGCAGCAGCCCAGGGGAAAAGAGGCTCAGCGAGCAATACAAGGCCTGCCAGTTTTTAAACCGACGGCGGGGCCCAACTGCCAGGGAGAGAGAGGGGCGAGAGAGGTGAGGATGACAAAGGGCCCGCCTGTCATCTCCGACTCGCGACAGAGGGCGGGCGTGCTCACCGGCGGCGGCGCGTGGCACGGCGGGTCGAGCTGATGGCACCGCTGGGCTCCTCGTCGTGTCGCTGCTCGGGTGGTGCCGAGTTGGCCGGAGTCTGTGGGTTCGCCGGCGACGAGGTTTGGCGGCGGAGGAGCTGGAGGCGGCTGCCCGGTCGTTCAAGCTGCAAAAGAGAGGGGAAATGGAGGGAACTGATCAGGAGGTCAGGAGAGTCTAGATCGGAGAGAGAGACAAGAACGGAGGCCTGTACCACGAGTTCGCCGGAGTCCCGAGGCGGCGGAGCTCGAGCTCGATCTCGAGCTCGGGCGCTCCTGGGGGAGAACTGGGGGTGCAGGGGGAGGTGTAGGTGGTGCAGAGAGCGAGGGGTGAGGGTGGAAGGGCTCGGGGAGGCCTTTATATAGGAGGACGGCGGTCCACCGTGGGCTCGTGCACCGGCGGGCTCGTGCTCGTCGCCACGGGCCTCGGGAGGCTGCTGGGTTGTGTCTGGGGTGTTTGTGGGCATCGACTACGCCCAGGGGAAGAAGAGAGAGAGAGCAGGGGGCCAGAGGCGCCGCGCGTGTGAGCACGCTCACTGGTGCGCTCAGGCGGCCCCTGTTCGATAGCGCGGAGGCGCGGGGAGGAGGAGAGAGGAGGGGGGACAGCGCTGGCATGGTCGCGGACGCCGAGGCGCCTCGGGCGCGAGGGGAAGGCCCGAGGTGGCCGGAGCCGTTAGGCGAGGGCGGCTACTGAGTGCCTAGTCAAGCCAGAAGCGCCTGAGCGTGCAAATGGCCGGCATGGCATTCTTTTTGGCAATGTGGGCGCGCCACCGTGTCCGTAGCGCTTGGGGGTAGTAAAGAAGGGTTTAGAGGCATTGGATGCCCTGGGGATCCACTGGAGTGAGGAGGGAGGTTGAGAGAGAGAGAAATGCAGCTGTCCAGAAGGGTAAATGGGGGGTTTTCACCCCTCAATCATTGAGCCGAGGCCGGGAAGAGTCTTGGAGATAGGAGAAGACTAGGAGGGCTGTGGTAAAAATTGGAGCTCCCCAAGAATAGTGAAAGGGGTAAAACAAAGTGGTTTTTGCAAAATGTCAAGGTGTTTGATAGAGTTTTGAGCAAGCAAATGGACTCCAATTGCCATGATACTCCACAAGGTGAAATGACTCATATAAATATAGCCTTCCACCAATTAGGAGATTATTTGGGCAATGTTGCCAATGCAACTTTTGTGAACCCTAGAAATGAGCAGAAATGGATTTGTGTAGATCTAGTTGAGCATAACACTTCTCCTTGATGAACCACTTTGTGTAGTGGCCTCATTTGGTCATGTGAACATGCTCACAAAAGTTGGGGTCTTGGAGAAGAAGTTGGTAGAACAAAGTTGTTCAAATTTGATTCTGGTCAGAGAGGGTTTTGAGGCACTTTGACCAAGATTTCCTCCTCTCCAACCTGTGCCATTCGGTCCAGATGCATCATTAGACCAATGAAGATGTCCACCAAGTTTGAGCACATTTGGACATACTTGGCAATGTAAAGTTGATCAAACTTCGAATGGACAGAAATAGTTTAGAGGGGTTTTGATGATGTTATCTTGTTCTCCAAGTCATGAGACTTGGCAAGATCATCAAATATGTCATATGTGACATGATAGATTTTTCCTGGAATTTTGGAGAATATTTCCTTTGTAAATATTTCAAAAGCTTGAAATATCCAGAAGGGTTTTAGAGGATTTGACCAATATTTTGAACATGACCATGTGTTGAAACTCTTATATATGGACAATATATGTCCTATGAGTTTCCCTAAATTTTGTCAAATATTTTTAAAACAATAAAATAATTTTTCCCTATTAAAGACCATTTCTGGCCTTAAGAAAAAGCTTTTAAATAAAATAGTAAAACAACTTTTAAAATTATATTCTTGTGGTCTCTGGGTATCCTATATCTAATAGGAGTCAAATATATTTTTGGAAAGATTTTACTGCCCTTAATCAAGTACTTGTAGTGCAATCCTCAATTCAGGGGTTTTTGGAAAACTAAATTTTAGAAAATACTTTCTGGCCAAATTATTTTTGTAAGAAAATTCTATATTGCACTATACACATGGCATGGTCATTGGTCAGGAGCTTGGGGTAAGGAGATGAAATATAGAGTGGTTGACTATTAAGAGCACTTGAAAACCACATAGGGAAAACCAACACCAAATAAAAGCCAAATAAAGCAAAAAGTTTTTGTTGGTCCAAATTTTCATGCTTTATTAATGAAAATGAAATGTTACAAAATGCAGGGTGTGACAGCCTGCTCCCGGACCTCAGTTTGATTATCATGTGGAGCACATGCCACAGGTTCATAAGCCAAAACCAAGGCTGCCAAGGTTTCCAGGTACTGCATCTGCACCAGGATCATTCAATGTCAATGGCTTCATTACACACAATACTTTCTTTGATAGAGCGAAGAACCCATATTCCAAGCCAAGAATATCATCTGATCGGTTCTGGAGTTATCAGCAGCGTAGTTATTAAACCTGTGTCCTAGACAATCAAGGGCGCATATTTCCTCATATGCGTCTGGACTGCGAAGCCATTGCCGGCCTGCCTTGCTTAGAAGAAGCCCTCGACTGTTTCAGAGATGCAGGCCTTCTCTAGTTTGTGACTGATAAAGAAAATTGGAATGAAGAACTTCTGCTGCAATTCTATGCAACTCTCCACATTTGCGGCTACGACAGGGATCCGAAGACATGGGTCCTTGAGTGGATGATAGGCAATGTACACCATGAAGCCAAAGCTCTTGATCTCATTGAGCTTACTAGCATGTCCACTCCAGGTGAACTATATGAACCTGGTTGTCAGCTTCACCGTAATGCATTGGAAAGCATCTTCCAGAAGCTTGAGCCCAATATGAGTCAAATGCTGAGTATGATGAAGCCACTACCGCAGGATGCTGAATATCCCAAGGAATTCTTTGTTGAAGACCTAGAGTATCTGCCCCACACCATGTATCACATTATCAGGCAAACTCTGTGGCCCCTCAAAGGACATTCTTCCCCAGCTAAGCTTGAAGGCTCAATGAAGACTTTGGTCTTCTATATTCTCAATGGCATTAGCTTCAATGCTCAGGATTTCTTCATTCGCCAATTTGCTGCATCTGGCTCAGATACATCTGGTCTGAAATTCTATGCTCCATGGGTAATGTGTCAGATCAAGCTTCACTCTGCTGTTGACTATCAGCCCTCTGCACGCAACCATCTCATATTCTTGCCAAAGGTGGGTATGTCCGTCGAAGCCATATACCTAGAGCCTGCCAAGGAGGCAATTTATCTTCACAATGTCGATCGTCAAAGTTTCTCTCAGCATGTTGAAGGAGTCCATGCTGCCACTCGTGTTTATCCTTTGGCTGGAACTACTCATGCACCTCGTCATGCCTGTACTGAAGCCACTGAAAGCACTATTGCTCCAAGGCCTCGAAAGAGATCATGTGTGCTTAATGACCAAGAGCTTCTCGTGGCCTTGCATCAGAAACACGATAAGCATCATTACTGGCTAAAGCGTCAGGTGCAAAGCCTCTTGGTGGATGTTAATCGCATTCGTAATCTTGCCACCAAGAATGCGTTTGTCACTCATGAAACCTGTCGGAGGTCTTGGAAGAGTCCGACTTTGCTCAGTACTGAAGCTGATCTTCAAGACGATGGCTTCACAGAGAGATTCAAGTTTGATACCACTCCTCCCAGGAATGTTGTCTTACGTCGAACTCCATCACTCGAAGATTCTGAGTACTCCTCCTCCACGGCAACTGTTAATGCCATAGTCCTTGATGACGCCGATGATTCTACTTCACCACCTTCAACTTCGGCGCGTATCGACACTGCACCAAGTTCGTGTGCACCACCAAACCTCAACGACGACCCTGCTGCCTCACCTACTCCTCATGGGAATGAGTAGAGCCTCTATGTCTTCAAACCTTTTTGGTCCTTACTGACAAAAGGGGGAGAAGCATATGAGTTGATAGTCTTCAAGCGGGTCCATATGGGTGGTTGCTATACTTTTGCCAAGTGTTTACAACTCTCACTTTTGATACATTTGGTTGTTTGAGTTGTAACACTTAAACTTGATGGTCGTCTGCTACTTTTTTCTGTTATTCTGTGATGCGACGATAAATTCCGCATGTGTGATGATAAATCCTGCATGAAGTCATTCTGCAGACGTCCATTTTTCATTGTGCATGTCATTATTCTTGTTATATCTGTTCATGCATGATGTATTGTCTTCATAAGGTGAAGAGGATCTCCACAAGTACAACTTGCCATCTGCATTTGCATTCCAACGCAAAACATTTATATGCACATCTTCAGGGGGAGCCTTTTTGCCACATATAAAGACAATATCTTAATCCTTTACAAATTCACATACTTTTATCCCCGTTGAAAACTTCAACCAGTTTTTCATCAATCACTAAAAATGGGGAGATTGTAAGTGCATCTTGTGCCACCCCTTGTTGGTTTTGGAGTATTGATGACAAACCTGGTTGAGGGACTAATGTGTTTGTGAGAATTGCAGGATAACACAGGTAGTAGTCCCTCATTGATTCGGTTTACCTACCGGAGATGACCCCTAAAAATGTATGAAGACATTGAAGACAATGGTGGTCTATGAAGCTATTCACGTTGAAGACTGTGACATGAGAAGACATCGCATGAAGACTATGGAGCGCGAAGACTTAGTTGTTTCGTTGTTTCCTTTTCTTCTTTGTTGAGTCATAGGAACCACCGCACTGTTAAGTGGGGTCCAAGTGAACAAAGTCAGAGTGACTAAAGTGATGCTCAACAAAATCCTATGTCTTCGAGCGAAGACAATGAGAGCAAATCTTATCCAGAGTCGGATGAGTCAGCTTTACTTGTAGCCCAAGTCAAGCTGCCGCGTGTGTTTGAAATCTGACCGTTGGGACACATGTCAGTTCCTTAGTGACCCAGGGTCATTTCGGACAAATTAGGTCAGGTTGCCCAGTGGCTATAAATAGCCCACCCGCTACACCATAAACTGGTGGCTGCTCAGAGTTAGTGCACGACTTTTGTCGTTTGAAAGCAACCCACCTCCGAAGCATTTGAGAGAGAATCCTTGCAAGGACAAAGCCCGAACCACCCAGAGCCCAAAGAGTGTTTGGCATCACTGAAGTCTTTTTGTCCGCGTGATCTGAAGACTTGTTACACTCGAGGACTGTGAATCCTCCAATCGGTTAATTAGGCGTCATGTTCTGAGCATCCAAGAGTCATTGTGGATTACTGGTGAACGAAGTCTGTAAAGGTTTGGAAGTCTACCTTGAAGGCTTACCAGAGTGAATGGGCGGGGACTAAGTGTCCTTAGCTCAAGGGGAATAAGGTGAAGACGCGGTCTTCTAAGTTAAATCTCAGCCTCCCTAACCATACATACAGTTGTCACAGCAACTGGGACTGGTCGAACAAATCACTGTCCTCTCCAAGCTACTAGTTCTATCTCTCATTTCTCTTTACTTACAGTTTGTCTTCATGAAGTCATTTCCTACTTGCATTATCTGTTTGACTTCACTGAGTGACTACCTGTTCTGATTGGCTTCATACTATATTCCATCCTAATCCTTACTACCTAGCTGCTAATAGTCTTCGTGCTTTCACTTTATTGAATACTTGACTATGGCTTGGCTAGTGTAGTCTACCTTCCGTTGCATATGAATAGTGTCAATTCTATAGTTTGTCTTCGAAACTCCCATGTTTTGAAGACTTTCATAAAATTCACCTATTCACCCCCTCTAGTCAATAAATAGCTCTTTCAGTTTCAGTATGCTGTTAAAGCATATATAAAATGGAAGGCAATGTTACCGACAGCAGGCTTAATAGCCATCAAATATTGCAATTCAAATTGGTATTGTTGAAAATGAATAGAACGTAGGTAATGCTTAAATATCACTGGATAAATGTGTAAAACTGAAGTAAAGGGCATGTGTTAACTACACCACGCATAACTGGAGCTAAATATAGTCGTTCAAACTGGTATTGATGTAGTCGAGCGGCACAGTTCCGACTTGCACATAATGAGCAACACATTGTGAATGACTGAAATAAACAAGGCATAAATGATCAGTATAACAACCAAATATAGCCATTGAAAACTGGACAGAGTCTCACTGCAACCAACCTAACAAGCAAATACAGATAAACAAGGCATATGCTTGAAAACTGGACAAATGCTCACTGCAACCAACCTAACAAGCAAATACAGATAAACAAGGCATCATCTTGAAAACTGGACAAATGCTAAAAAAAGCAACCTGACAACCAAATATAGATAAACAAGGCATCTGCTTGATAACTGGACAAATGCTCACTTCAACCAAACTAAGAACCAAATACATATAAACAAGGCGTTGACTCGATAACTGAAAAAATGCTCACTACAACCAACCTAACAACCAAACACAGATAAACAAGGCATCTACTCATTATAAACAACCAAATATAGCCATTCATGAAACTGAAGTGGAAAATTCATACTTAAATATCACATAGCCCTATTGAACAATAAGTTTTTGCACAACTGAAATAATTAAACACGGCACAGTTATAGCACCACACGATAAATGCTACTACAACAAATTGTATGGGTTGGCAAGCTAGAAAAGGTAAGATTTGCTGATAGGATGTTGCCTCACATTTCATGGACGGGATCCTTCCAGTTGGAAGAGCACAGACCCATGGTGCGCCCTTTGATGTCATAGATGGGTTGTTTCACCTTGGAAGAACCTTTGTGGGTGCCCTCCTGGTGGTTGTGGTCGATGAGATCTGACTTGGCAATTGAGGATCCCAAGCCACCGCCATAGAACGTGTCCTTTAGAAATGACAAAATGGGCTCGATAGCATATAAGGATCGCAAATGATTGACTACTTGGCGGAGGAGATCAGCGGCAGGGCCGTCGAAGAGATCGACGGCGGTTGAAACAGAGGGGTTGGGGATGGACCACATAACTTGTGACATGGCCCACATGAAGCCGTCGCGTCGACGAGCTTGATGTCGTAGCCAGCTTTCCAGAGATACAATAATACGCAGCCCGCTGACATGAAGCCTTTGACATGGCAATGTAGTCAACATCTTCGCCGGCTTCCACGGCGGCGTGTTGCTTCGGGATCGACAGGTCGGGGCGAACGGCGACCACCTCGCCAACGTCCGCTGGAGAGGCCATGATAAACCTCTTCTTGGCTGAACGCTCGTCGGGCTCCCTGGGATACGTGGTCGAGCTTAGGCTAAGACATTCTGGAGCAGGGGATGTGGATCTGGCGGGGAGGGACACCGCAGGCCTCATCTAATAACTCAAGGGAGTGGGGCGACGGTATGGGAATCGCTAGGTAACACGAACTTTATTATCTAAGCTAGGAGGAACGGGCAGACCGACAAGGGTTGGTGGCGGCGCCGGTGGCGGCCGCGAGCTAGGGTTCGAGGGGGAGGGGGCGAGTGGGGGGACTGTGGAGGGGGATGGTGGTGTTTGACGATACACCGCGACGACTGAAAATTTAAGTAATGGTGGGTGGAGATGGTGGTGGACAAGGGAGGGTGATGGTTCAAATGCCTTGGCTACTGCAATTTTACTATAAGGTCAGTGATGGAGGAGTGTGGGCGACGGTTGAAGTACGACGGCTACTAACATGTGGGTAAAGGAATATGCAGCGCTGGAGTGCCCAAGATCGCACACGGTCCAATAAGAATATGCGTGTATGAAAATAAGGAAAAGTGGCGGAACCGCCGATTTTTGCAACGCTCAAGGCCGGTAGTTTGTTTTTATATTTCTAGCTAGCTGGTCTATCGCACACGGTTTGTCCTCATTTCTAAATAAACTTACCCGCCTTTAGCTTGCGCAGTCGTGGTGATTTTACAGCGTAGTTGCATCGCACACGGTTAAGCCGGTACCTTCACCATTTGCTCGCACTTGCGCAGTCGTGGTGATTTTACAGCGTAGTTGCATCGCACACGGTTAAGCCAGTACCCGCACCATTTGCTCGCGCTTGCGCAGTCATGGTGATTTTACAACAAAAAAATAACCTATAAAAACATAGTCTACAAATTAGCAAAACAAGGATCCGAAGATTTATATATTCATCATGTCAGGTCACTATAGAGATATTTATCTCTTTATCTCTATAATGACCATGTCATGCCAATTAAATGAATCTTGAGATATGCAACTTCCCACTGGGTCACCCATCCTTGGACTACTCCAGCCCGAGCACGCATAACTTCTGCGTTCTATTCGACTAGGCTAGCAGATGGGAAGCGCCACCTTGCTGATAGGAATTGCCTCCTTGCCTTTAAGGCGTTTCACACTGGTCACCCTATGGGACCTACTCCCTCCTATCATGCACATTTGTTCTTTAACTGTGTGCAATATTTACATGGCTCGTGTGTCGCCAATGGTGCAGACGTACGATCCATGGGGTTTGGGTTCTGGCCAATTAGAACACATGACTCAGATTGCGCGCGCAGCAGGGGGAGGGGGGCATCGGCCAAGGTTTGGTAGGCACACGACTTTCGTGAGTGAACCGTGTTCTATTTGAAAACATTTCTTCAAAAGAATCTTGGTTTTTAAATCCCAGTAAATCCAAAACTCACCCGAAAATTGTGAAACTTGGCATGGTGTCACGGCATGGCACATATATGTCGAGGAATTTTTTTGTCCATTTTGGCGCAAGTTTTATTACAAGCCTCTTACAAACTGGAGCTTCTCCCAAAGAAAGCCTCATGGTTCCGATAGGGAAACATGTCCCCCTTGTGGGGAAAAGATAATCACTGCCTCTTTTGCCTTGTATTTTCTTCTACAGGCAACATGGAACGACAAGATATCCGTGCTAAAATTTAAACTTATTCAGGGTTCGTTTGGCCTTTTTATACACTAATTGAGTTTCTTTGGCATTTAATGTCCATAATTCAATTTTGAAACTCAAGTACATGCTCCAGTTCACCAAAATGGCTAGAACAATTATAAATGCATGTGTGGGTGCATGCTTAGGTCTCATGCCAAGAATGGGAACGAATTACAACCGTACCGGCGTCCTGGCTCATCCTCAAGCATTTGGAATCTCGGTTTTTAAATCCCCGTAAATCCTAAACTCACAAGGAAGTCATGAAAGTAGGCATGGTGTCATGTCATGGTACATATATGTCGTGGTAAAAACATTATCCAATTTGGGCCAAGCTTTATTAAAAACCTCTTACAAACCGGAGCTTCTCTCAAAGAAGCCTCATGGTTCCGAGAGGGAAACATGTTCCCCTTATTGTCGAAACATAATCACCGCCTCTTTTTGCCTTGTATTTTCTTCTATGGGCAACATTGAACGACAGGATATCCGTGCTGAAATTTAAACTTATTCAGGGTTCATTTGGCCTTTTTATACACTAATTGAGTTTCCTAGGCATTTAATGTCCATAATTCAAATCTGAACTACAAATACATGCTGGCTCGTCCTCAAACATTTAATGTCCATAATTTTTCTAGTTCACCAAAATGGCTAGAAAAATTATACAAGTGTCCTTGGGTGCATGTTTAGGTCCCATGCCAGGAATGGGAATGAATTACAACCGTACCAGCATCCTGGCTCGTCCTCAAACATTTAGAAGCTCGGTTTTTAAATCCCCGTAAATCCTAAACTCACAAGAAAGTCATGAAAGTTGGCATGGTGTCACGTCATGGCACATATATGTCGTGGTAAAATATTGTCCAATTTGGGCCAAGCTTTAATACAAACCTCTTACAAACCGGAGCTTCTCTCAAAGAAGCCTCGTGATTCCGACAGGGAAACGTGTTCCCCTTGTGGCGAAACGTAATCACTGCCTCTTTTTGCCTTGTATTTTCTTCTACGGGCAACATGGAACACCGGGATATCCATGCTGAAATTTATACTTATTCAGGGTTCATTTGGCCTTTTTATACACTAATTGAGTTTCATAGGCATTTAATGTCCATAATTCAAATCTAAACCTCAAATACATGCTCCAGTTCGCCAAAATGGCTAGAAAAATTATACATGCATGTGTCCTTGGGTGCATGTTTAGGTCCCATGCCAGGAATGGGAACGAACTACAATCGTACTAGCGTCCTAGCTCGTCCTCAAACATTTGGAATCTCGGTTTTTAAATCCCCGTAAATCCAAAACTCACCAGGAAGTCATGAAAGTAGGCATGGTGTCACATCATGGCACATATATGTCATGGTAAAAACATTGTCCAATTTGGGCCAAGCTTTATTACAAACCTCTTACAAACCGGAGCTTCTCTCAAAGAAGCCTAGTGGTTCCGATAGGGAAACGTGTTCCCCTTGTTGTCGAAACGTAATCACTGCCTCTTTTCGCCTTGTATTTTCTTCTACGGGAAACTTGGAACGACATGATACCCATGCTGAAATTTAAACTTATTCAGGGTTTGTTTGGCCTTTTTATACACTAATTGAGTTTCCTAGGCATTTAATATCCATAATTCAAATCTAAACTACAAATACATGCTCCAGTTCACCAAAATGGCTAGAAAAATTATACATGTGTCCTTGGGTGCATGTTTAGGTTCCATGCCCGGAATGCGAATGAATTACAACCTTACCGGCGTCCTAGCTCGTCCTTAAACATTTGGAATCTCGGTTTTTAAATCCCCATAAATCCAAAACTCACAAGAGAGTCATCAAAGGTGGTGTCACGTCATGGCACATATATGTCATGGTAAAAACATTGCCAATTTCGGCCAAGCTTTAATACAAACCTCTTACATACCGGAGCCTGTCGCAAGAACCCTCGTGGTTTCGATAGGGAAACGTGCGCCCTTGTGGGCGAAACGATAATCGCTCCCTCTTCTAGCCTCGTATTTTCTTCTACATGCAACACAGAACAACTAGAGATTCGCGCTGAACTTTGAAAATATTCAGGGTTCGTTTGACCCTTTTTATTCATTAATTGAGTTTTCTAGGCATTTAATGTCCATAATTCAAATCCAAGCTACAAATATGTGCTCCGGTGCACCAAAATGGCTAGAAAAAACGTACATGTGTCCATGGGGTGCATGTTTAGGTCCCATGGAAGGAATGGGAAACCGTCTCATCATCCTGCCTTGGCCACAAACATGGCGAATCTCGGTTTATAAATCTCTGTAAATCCAAAACTCACCAGGAAATCATGAAACTTGGCAAGGTGTCACTACATGGTACATATAATTGTCCAATTTGGGCGAAGCTATATTACAAGCCTCTTACAAACCGAAGGTTCTCGCAACCCTCCTGGTTTCGGTGGGAGAAACGATAATCGTTGCCTCTTCAGGCCTTGAACTTTGTTTTCTACCGGCAACATAGAATAACAGGAGTGTCGTGCCCAAATTTGAAACTGTTTAGGGTTCGTTTGGCCATTGTATATATTATTACTATAATTAAGTTTTCTACGCATTTAATGTAGTCCATAATTCAAATTTGAACTACAAGCACATGCTCTAGTGAAGCAAAATGGGTGGGAAATTGTACATGTACATTGAGTGCATGTTTAGGTCTCATTTAAGGAATGGGAATGAAGTATAAACTTGTTGTAGTCCTAAAACATTGAGAATCTCGGTTTTTAAATCCTAGTAAATCAAAAACTCACCCAAAAAACATGAAACTTTGCATGGTTTCCTGACATGGCACATATATGTCGTGGTAAAAAATCATCTATTTGAGAAGAGACGCACACATTAGTAGCCAACGAAGCCCTTTTTGAAACAAAAAGTTGACATGTTAATATCACAAACGGTTGTATTATATGAACCGTGTGAAAATTTAACCATACTCAGTAGTGTGCGTGCAGTTGTTTGATTAGATGGGACAAGCACGAGAAGTCCACCCTACAGGCTCGATGGGACGCGTGCGAGCGGTCCGCCGCGCAGGCTCGACGGGACGCATGCATCCTGTCCACCTTGCAGGCTCGACGTGACACGTGCGAGCCGCAAGGCCGCCCATGCTCACGGGGAAGCGAGCTCTTTGACCTCCATGCACCAGCCGTCGCCCGCCTCGCTCACAACTTCTCCATTAATGGGTTAATTAAAGCGCATGGACGGAGGGTTTTTTAATGGGTGGACAGAGGGTGTTTACTTACGATCCCATGGAAGCATTTTCTTTGTTCGTGTTTTCAACTTGTATTCTAGCCTAATTTAAATTGTCATATAGGGCAATGGATAATACGACGATAAATAAAATGGCAACGGATAGTACGACGATAAATTTATAATGGCATAGATAATAATTGTCTTTCATATTCCGGATAATTTAAAATGCCACATGCGGCAAAGCCCGGAAGACACGGGGCAGGAGAAGAAGGAAATCACAGACAACGATCTGGATCGCTAGAGTATCTACTCTTCGATGGATCGCCAGGCGATGACATCCTCCAGCTCCTTCTTCAATTCCTCACGACTTTGCTTGAAAGCAGCCACAGATTCCTCCACCTCCTGCTCGCACTCGATCCGGAGCTTCCTCAAGTCACCCATCAGTTCCTCGACGACCCTTGTCAGCTGTAACACCCACGATGTGGCTATATCTCCCACATGTCGAAGCACGACTTAGAGGCATAACCGCATTGTGGTTTTGTCGCAAGAAGGGTCATCTTCACACAATCCCATGTAATGAACAAGACAGGGATAAAGAGTTGGCTTACAATCGCCACTTCACACAAGTACTTAAATAAATCATACATCATTCAGAGTACACACATAGTCCGACTACGGACGAAGCCAAAAAAAAAGAAGATAACCCAACTGCTAGATCCCCGATCGTCCCAACTGGGCTCCACTACTGATCAACAAGAAAAAAACACATAGCAACAACTAAGATCTTCGTTGAGCTCCCATCTGAGCTAGGTTGCATCCTCTGCGTTGGTATCATCGGCACCTGCAACTGTTGTGATAGTATCTGGTGAGTCACGAGGACTCAGCAATCCCATTACCATGGGTATCAAGACTAGCAAAGCTTAATGGGAAAGGAAGGGGTAAAGTGGTGAGGTTGCAGCAACGACTAAGCATGATATGGTGGCTAACATATGCGAATGAGAGCGAGAAGAGAAACAATGGAACGGCCGTGAAGCTAGCAATGATCAAGAGGTGATCCTGAACTCCTACTTACGTCAAACATAACCCAAAGACCGTGTTCACTTCCCAGACTCCACCGAGAAGAGACCATCACAGCTACACAAGCGGTTGATGCGTTTTATTTCGGATCTGGTGTCAAGTTATCTACAACCGGACATTAACAAATTCCCATCTGCCACATAACCGCGGGCATGGCTCTCGAAAGTTTAAACCCTGCAGGGTGTCCCAACAGCCCATGACAAGCTCTCGCGATCAACGAAGGAATAGACCTTCTCCGGGAAGACCCGATCAGTCTCGGAATCCGGTTTACAAGACATTTCGACAATGGTAAAACAAGACCAGCAAAGCCGCCCGATCTACCGACAATCCCGATAGGAGCTGCACATATCTTGTTCTCGTGGCAACACCGGATAGGTCAGCCCTCTGAGTAAAACCAGCTCTCGAGTTGCCCGAGGTGGCCCCCAGTCTGCCGGTTCGAGACCAGCACTTAGACAAGCAATCGCCGGGGGTCTAAAATAAAGATGACCCTTGGGTTGGCCGACCCAAGGAAGGGTATAGGTGGTGGTGAGGCAAATGGTAAAACCAAGGTTGGGCCTTCTTTGGACAAGTTTTATTCAAAGTGAACTGTCAAGGGGTCCCATAAATCACCCGACAGCGTTAGGAGCATAAAAATCCGGGAACATAACACGGTATGACGGAAACTAGGGCGGCAAGAGTGGAACAAAACACCAGGCATAAGGCCGAGCCTTTCACCCTTTACCAAATATATAGATGCATTAATAATATAAGAGATATTGTGATATCCCAACATAACCCTGTCCACCATGGAGCAATCTTCAACTTCACCTGCAACTAGCAACACTATAAGAAGGACTGAGCAAAGTGGTAACATAGCCAAACAATGGTTTGCTAGGAATGGTGTCAAAGGTTAGAGGTTCATGGCAATTTGGGAGGCTTGAAGAACAAGTGATAGGTTACGCAGCATAGCGATAGAACGAAGCAACTAGCATAGCAATGATAGTAGTGAGATCTAGGGTAGCGGTCATCTTGCCTGAAATCCGGGTAGGAAGAAGAACGAGTCCATGAAGAAGACGAACGGACATAGTCGAACGAATCCACACAGTCGCAACATTACCGGAACTAAGAAGACACACAGGAAAGAAACAAACAACATGGTAAATGCACAAGCATAAACATGGCATGATGCTCAAACAAGTATGATGCATGTCCGGTTTAAAGAGGCATGGCATGGCAAAGTGCAACAAACAATACTACAAGTTAAGTGGAGCTCAATATGCAACGAGTTGCATATTGACAAAACACCACTTCTGAGTTATTTAGTTCGCGCTCGTTTAGGCTACCCAACAATATTAAATGTTGTTAAACATGGCAAGAGGTGAAACATAAGTAAACTAACTATCTAGGCAATTTGAATGAGGCCGGAAACAACAAACAACAAGTCCGGGAAAATCCTCATATGCAAATTATGTATTTGCTACTATTCTGCCCTAAAACATATTTTAAAGTTGTTAAACAGGAAAATAAAGTGGACCATGATAATCTATGCATTTTTCCACCCCATTTACATATAAAGTTTATTAAAAACCGAGTTACGGTTATTTAGTTATGAAATAAATCATTTTAACATGGCGTTGGTGCAAAATTAAATAAACAGCAAGTTTAGACATATTTAACATGGATGAAAGTGGGATATTATTAATCTACACAAAATTCTAAGCATTTTACATGTTTGAATCATTTTAATCCAATGCACCGTTTATTAGTTATTATATGCATGAACATGGAGGGGTAATCTGTAAATATGCAGTTCCCTGGATAATTAGCAAAACGTCCAGAACAGGAAAAAAAACACATGCGGGCCGAATCTGCAGGGTGTCCCAACAGTGCACAGGGGGCGGGGGCTGCTCACCAGGCCTCATGGGCCGGTCGGTGGAGGAGGCCGAAGCAGGCCGGATTGGAGAGGTGGGCTTGGCGCAGCGCTATGCCTCGGAGGCGATCGGGCGAGGCGGGGGCATGGTCAACGCAGCGGAGCACGATCACGAGTCATCACGCTTGCGCGTCTGACAGAGCAGGCACTCGTCCTCGTCCTCGTCGATGCAGAAGCAATGGAAGAAGGCGCGGTGGCTCCAGGGACTTGGCGGGGCTCCATGAAGAAGATGGTGGCGGAGGCCGATCTGGATGAGGGGAGGGGGCGCGGTCAACGGGTGCTGCCGGGTCGAGCACTGCTCGATGCAGCGTGATGCAGAGGCGGGGAGCAGAGGCAACGGCGGCAGAGACCGGCGGGAACAGCGAGGGTGGCGGCGGTTCCCTGCTGTGGCAATTCAGACAGAGAGAGAGACAAACGTGAGCGGGGGAGAAGAGAGCAGAAGGGAGAGATGGAGGGCAGGGGCTCCACAACCTGGGGCGTGATGATGCTCGCCGGCGGCGAGGGAACCGAAGGGCGCCGGCGCAACACTGATCTGGGGGAGGCAGGAGCAGGGCAAGCCGGCTGCTTGGCCTTGGGACGCGGATCGACGCTGCCCAGCTGGCGCTGAAGGTGCGCACGAGTGAGGCCGTCGTCCTCCTGCATCGAAGCAGAGGAGGCAACGCTCCCGAGTCGCAGGGGAGGCAGCAGCAGAGTCCAGCGCGGGGACGACAGAGGAGGCCCAAAGCAGAGGAGGCTCGAAGCGGGGCGCTCGCGATCAAGGGGCACGGAGCTCCGGTGCAAAATCCATGATGGCCGGCGCGTCCTGTGCTCCTTGAGAGAGAAACGACGGGAGAGAAGCAAGGTTACAGGAGAGACGGGGGAAGGAGGGAGCAGAAGGAGAAGGAGACGCGAGGGGCTGGCCTGGTCATGGATCGCCGGTGGAGCAGCTTGCTGGGGACGGCGGCATACGAACTGGAGGGGCAGCGTGGGGCTTGAGCGCCGGCTGGTTGTGGTTGGCCCGATCTGGGAAACGAGGAGGAAGGAGGCAGCTTCGGTTGGTGGTTTGGATCAAGAGGGGGCTGCTGCTCTGGTTGGTGAGGAGGGGATCTGGGAGGATGGTGGTTGGCTGTGGGTAATCCCGATGAAAAGAGTGGCGGCGGCGGATGAGGGGATTTGGGGGATGGGACAAGCCCCTAGGATCTAGGGTTAGAATTTATATTTATAACAGATGAAAACAGTTTAGGGCGGTTAGGTCCCTCCGATCGTAATCGGACGGTCACGAATAAAATAGCTAGGGAGTCCAAAAGAGAAACCGATGATGATTTAGAGATGTTTGGGGATGATCCGGACTCATCGGTCACGACAGCTCGGTTCGGGTTCGGGACAACTGTTGGACGCACGAGAGGGGTCTATGCACTGCACAAAGAGGGGTTAGGCGGCCAGACAAGAGGGACTCGAAAGACCCGGTTGGTCTCGGAACGGTCAAAGAAGGCAAGGGGGGACGCGGCAACTACGAACGGGCGCAAGTTTTATGAAAAACATGCAGATGCAATGCGCATGATGCTATGAGATGAGATGCAAGACATGAACAACATGCAAAGCAAAAGACAAAACCCAACCACAGAGGAAAATAATATATCGCATCTCCGGAAAAGGCAAGAGTTGGAGTTACGAATATGGAAAGTTGCATCCGGGGCGTTACAACACTCCACCACTACAAGAGGATCTCGTCCCGAGATCTATGGCACCGGAGTGAAACGAAAAAGGAAGAGAAGAGGTAAAACTAAGTTGCTTCTTCGGCCAATGAGTGAAACCAAAGAACCTTGAGAGGTTGAAAAGTTGAAAGAAAGAACACAACGGAGTTGAGCACAATTGAGAGCACTGCGGTAGAGAATAGAAAGAAGGAACACCATGTGAACCTTGGAGGCTGCAAAGCTATGAATGACGAGTACAATGGACAAGAAGGAATTGGAACCACTCTGGTTGAAACGAGATAAACAAGGAACAAGGAGGAACAAATTCGGACAGCACTCCGGTTGAAAAGAGATGCAAGACTTGATAAGATGAAAAGAACTTGAATGAGAACAAAACACTCCAGTTAAATGGATAAGCACGAAAAGAACACGAACCTCACAATTCAAGATGATGAGTGAAAAGAGCAACATCACAATGTCTCCGGGAGAAAGAATAGAAGATAGATCATTGGAATAACAGAATGGAGAAGAAAAAGACAACTTTTGCAAAAAAAATTAACATGGAAAGCACCCTTCCAAGAAGGTTATAACGGAGTTGTTGGAAACGAACAACGAAACGAATAAGCTTGTAGTGGGCTTATGGAAAACTTCTCAAAATTATGAGGTGACAACCGGCCACTAACTGAAACAATTGCTTGCTTGAGATCAACGAAGAGATGAAAACTTCTTTTAATGAGATAATAGGAGGAAACTTGGATTATCGGTAAGCACCATAATTAGCAACATTCCTTGGGGAAGGCTTTAGGTGAAATATGACACAACATAAATCCAACGAATAGATTAATGGATTTAAAATACATCATTCTTGACAACATATGAATCACGAAACATGAATGGAAATTGTCAAGAATGATATTGAAGGAAATATGCCCTAGAGGCAATAATAAAGTTATTATTTATTTCCTTATTTCATGATAAATGTTTATCATTCATGCTAGAATTGTATTAACCGGAAACATGATACATGTGTGAATGCATAGACAAACAACATGTCACTAGTATGCCTCTACTAGACTAGCTTGTTAATCAAAGATGGTTATGTTTCCTAACCATGAACAAGGAGTTGTTATTTGATTAACAAGGTCACATCATTAGTAGAATGATCTGATTGACATGACCCATTCCCTTAGCTTAGCACACGATCGTTTAGTATGTTGCTCTGCTTTTATCCATGACTTATACATGTTCCTGTAACTATGAGATTATGCAACTCCGTTTACGGAGGAACACTTTGGTGCTACCAAACGTCACAACGAATCGGGTGATTATAAAGGAGTACTACAGGTGTCTCCAAAGGCAGATGTTGGGTTGGCGTATTTCGAGATTAGGTTTTGTCACTCCGATTGTCGGAGAGGTATCTCTGGGCCCTCTCGGTAATGCACATCACTTAAGCCTTGCAAGCACTACAACTAATGAGTTAGTTGTGAGATGATGTATTACGGAACGAGTAAAGAGACTTGCGTAACGAGATTGAACTAGGTATTGGATACCGACGATCGAATCTCGGGCAAGTAACATACCGATGACAAAGGAACAACGTATGTTGTTATGCGGTCGACCGACAAAGATCTTCGTAGAATATGTAGGAACCAATATGGGCATCCAGGTCCCGCTGTTGGTTATTGACCGTGAATAGTTCTAGGTCATGTCTACATTGTTCTCGAACCGTAGGGTCCATGCACGCTTAAGGTTACGGCGATGGCGGTTATTATGAGTTTATGTATTTTGATGTACCGAAGGAGTTCGAGTCCGGATGTGATCACGGACATGACGAGGAGTCTCGGAATGGTCGAGACATAAAGATTGATATATTGGAAGCCTATGTTTGGAGTTCGGAATGGTTCGGAAAACGGAATTTCTCGGAAACCGGAGGTTCTGAACCCCGGGAGGTAAATGGGCCTCGGTGGGCCTTGAGGGAGAAGAGGAGGGGCGGCCAGAGGTGGTGGCGCGCCCTCTCCCCCCAGTCCGAATAGGACAAGGAGGGGCGCCCCTTCCTCTTCCCCTTCCCCAAACCTAGTCCAACTAGGAAAGGGGAGTCCTACTCGGTAGGAGTAGGACTCCTCCGCGCCTCCTCTAGGGCCGGCCGGCCTCCCCCTCCCTCCTTTATATCTGGGGCGGGGGGCACCTTGGAACACACAAGTTGATCGTGAGATCGTTCCTTAGCCGTGCGGTGCCCCCTCCACCATATTCCACCTCGGTTATACGTCGCTGAAGCTTAAGCGAAGCCCCGCGCAGTGAAACATCAAGATCGCCACCACGCCGTCGTCTTGTGGAACTCTCCTCGACACTCGGCTGGATCGGAGTACGAGGGGCGTCATCGAGCTGTACGTGTGTCAAGAACTCGGGGCGCCGGAGTAACGGCGCCGGATCGGTCGGATCGCGAGGAGAACGTCGACTACTTCCTCTACGTTGTGATCGCTTCGCCGGGTCTACAAGGGTATGTAGACAACACTCTCCCTCTCGTTGCTATACATCACCATGATCTTGCGTGTGCGTAGGAAAATTTTTGAAATTACTACGTTCCCCAACAGTGGCATCCGAGCCTAGGTTTTTCTATGGTTTGATGTTTTGCACGAGTAGAACACAAGTGAGTTGTGGGCGATACAAGTCATACTACCTACCAGCATGTCATACTTTGGTTCAGCGGTATTGTGAGATGAAGCGGCCTGACCGACATTACGCAGACGCTTACGCGAGACTGGTTTCACCGCTGCGAGCACTCGTTGCTTAAAGGTGACTGGTGGGTGCCTCTCTCTCACTTTAGTTGAACTGAGTGTGGCTCGCCCGGTCCTTGAGAAGGTTAAAAGCGAGTCTATTTGATGAAGTATCGTTGTGGTTTTGATGCGAGGTGAGACTGGTTCTTGCTTAAGCCCGTAGCAGCCACGTAAAATTTGCAACAACAAAGTAGAGGACGTCTAACTTGTTTTTGCAGGGCATGTTGTGATGTGATATGGTCAAGACGTGATGCTATATTTTATTGTATGAGATGATCATGTTTTGTAACCGAAGTTATCGGCAACTGGCTGGAGCCATATGGTTGTCGCTTTATTGTATGCAATGCAATCGCCCTGTAATGCTTTACTTTATCACTAAGCGGTAGCGATAGTCGTAGTAGCATAAGTTTGGCGAGACGACTACGATGCTGCGATGGAGATCAAGGTGTCGCGCCGGTGACGATGGTGATCATGGTGGTGCAGCAAGATGGAGATCATGAAGCACAAGATGATGATGACCATATCATATCACTTATATTGATTTGCATGTGATGTTTATCCTTTTATGCATCTTATCTTGCTTTGATTGACGGTAGCATTATAAGATGATCTCTCACTAAATTATCAAGAAGTGTTCTCCCAGTATGCACCGTTGCCAAAGTTAAATCGTGCCTGACACCACGTGATGATCGGGTGTGATAAGCTCTCGTCCATCTACAACGGGTGCAAGCCAGTTTTGCACACGCAGAATACTCGGGTTATACTTGACGAGCCTAGCATATGCAGATATGGCCTCGGAACACGGAGACCGAAAGGTCGGCGTGAATCATATAGTAGATATGATCAACATAAGATGTTCACCATTGAAAACTACTCCATTTCACGTGATGATCGGTTATGGTTTAGTTGATTTGGATCACGTGATCACTTAGATAACTAGAGAGATGTTTTTCTAAGTGGGAGTTCTTAAGTAATATGATTAATTGAACTTAAATTTATCATGAACTTAGTACTGATAGTATCTTGCTTGTTTATGTTTGATTGTAGATAGATGGCTCGTCTTTGTTGTTCCGTTGAATTTTAATCGTTCCTTGAGAAAGCAAAGTTGAAAGATGATGGTAGCAATTACGGATTGGGTCCGTAATTTGAGGATTATCCTCATTGCTGCACGTAAGAGCTACGTCTGGATGCACCGCTAGGTGCAACTCTTCTTTGGAGCAACGCCGGATGTTGTGAGCGTCTGGCGAGCAAAGTGATGACTACTCTATAGTTCGATGTGCCATGCTTTACGGCTTAGAACCGGGACTTCAACGACGTTTTGAGCGTCATGGAGCATATGAGATGTTCCAGAGTTGAAGTTAATATTCAACAGAATGCCCGGATTGAGAGATATGAAGTCTCCAATAAGTTCTATAGCTGCAAGATGGAGGAGAACAGTTACATTAGTGAACATATACTCGTAATGTGCGGGTACTATAATCACTTGACACAATTGGGAGTTAATCTTCCGGATGATTGTGTCATTGATGTAATTCTCAATCACCGCCACCAAGCTACAAAGGCTTCGTGATGAACTATAATATGCAAGGGTTAGTGAAAACTATACCGAGCTCTTCGCAATGCTAAAGGCTGCGGAGGTAGAAATCAAGAAGGAGCATCAAGTGTTGATGGTCAATAAGACCACTAGTTTCAAGAAGAAAGGCAAAGGGAAGAAGAAGGGAATCTCAAAAAGAACAGCAAGCAAGTTCTGCTCGGGAGAAGAAACCCAAGTCGGCCCTAAACCTGAAGGCGAAAGTGCTTCTACCGCAAGCGGTAGTCCTTTGGAGCGGAACTGCCCCAAGTATTTGGCGGATAAGAAGGATGGCAAGGTGAACAAAGGTATATGTGATATACATGTTATTGATGTGTACCTTACTAGAGCTCGTAGTAGCACTGGTATTTGATCTTGGTTACATTGCTAATATTTGCAACTCGAAGCAGGACTACGGATTGCGAACTCTAGCAAAGGGCGAGGTGACGATCTTGGCGTGGGAAATGGTTCCAAAGTCGATGTGATCGCGGTCGGCACGCTACCTCTACATCTACCTTGGGATTAGTTTTAGACCTAAATAATTGTTATTTGGTGCTGCGTTGAGCATGAACATTATATCTGGATCTTGTTTGATGCGAGACGGTTATTCATTTAAATCAGAGAATAATGGTTGTTCTATTTATATGAGTAATATCTTTTATGGTCATGCACCCTTGAGGAGTGGTCTATTCCTTATGAATCTCGATAGTAGTGATACACATATTCATAATGTTGAAACCAAAAGATGCAGAGTTGATAATGAAAGTGCAACTTATTTGTGGTAATTGCCGTTTAGGTCATATCGGTGTAAAGCGCATGAAGAAACTCCATCTTGATGGACTTTTGGAGTCACTTGATTATGAATCACTTGGCACTTGCGAACCGTGCCTCATGGGCAAGATGACTAGAACACCGTTCTCCGGTACTATGGAGAGAGCAACAGATTTGTTGGAAATTATACATACAGATGTATGTGGTCCGATGAATGTTGAGGCTCGTGGCGGATATCGTTATTTTCTCACCTTCACAGATGACTTAAGCAGATATGGGTATATCTACTTAATGAAACATAAGTCTGAAACGTTTGAAAAGTTCAAAGAATTTCAGAGTGAAGTTGAAAATCATCGTAACAAGAAAATTAAATTTCTACGATCGATCGTGGAGGTGAATATTTGAGTTACGAGTTTGGTCTACATTTGAAACAATGCGAATAGTTTAGCAACTCACGCCACCCGAACACCACAACAGTAATGGTGTGTCCGAACGTCGAATCGTACTTTACTAGATATGGTGCGATCTATGATGTCTCTTCAGATTTACCGCTATCGTTTTGGGGTTATGCTCTAGAGACGGCCGCATTCACACTGAATAGAACACCGTCGAAATCCGTTGAGACGACACCTTATGAATCTGTGGTTTAGCAAGAAACCAAAGTTGTGGTTTCTTAAAGTTTGGGGATGCGATGCTTATGTGAAAAAGCTTCAACCCGATAAGCTCGAACCCAAATCGGAGAAATGTGTCTTCATAGGATACCCAAAGGAAACAGTTGGGTACACCTTCTATCACAGATCCGAAGGCAAGACATTCGTTGCTAAGAATGGATCCTTTCTAGAGAAGGAGTTTCTCTCGAAAGAAGTGAGTGGGAGGAAAGTGGAACTTGATGAGGTAATAGTACCTTCTCCCTTACTTGAAAGTAGTTAAATCGCAGAAACCGGTTTCGAGACACCTACACCAGTAGTGAGGAAGTTGATGATGTTGATCATGAAACTTGAGATCAAGTTCTTCGCAGAACCTCGTAGATCAACCAGAGTAAGATCCGCACTGAGTGGTACGGTAATCCTGTTCGGAAGTCATGCTACTAGATCATGATGAACCTACGAACTATGAAGAAGCGATGGTGAGCCCAGATTCGCAAAATGGCTTGAGGCCATGAAATCGAGATGGGATCCATGTATGAAAACAAAGTGTGGACTTTGGTTGACTTGCCCGAGGGTAGGCAAGCAATAGAAAACAAGTGGATCTTCAAGAAGAAGACCGACGCCGACGGTAATGTTATCGTCTATAAAGCTCGACTTGTCGCAAAGGTTTCGACAAGTTCAAGGGATTGACTACGATGAGACCTTCTCACCCGTAGCGATGCTTAAGTCCGTCCGAATCATGTTAGCAATTGCCGCATTTTATGATTATGAAATTTGGCAAATGGATGTAAAGACTGCATTCTGAATGGATTTACGGAAGAAGAGTTGTATATGATGCAACCGAAGGTTTTATCGATCCAAAGGAGCTAACAAAGTGTGCAAGCTCCAGCGATCCATATATGGACTGGTGCAAGCATCTCGGAGTTGGAATAAACGCTTTGATAGTGTGATCAAAGCATTTGGGTTTATCTGCACTTTTGGAGAAGCTTTGTATTTACAAGAAAGTGAGTGGGAGCTCTGTAGCATTTACGATATTATATGTGGATGACATATTGCTGATCGGAAATGATATAGAATTCTGGATAGCATAAAGGGATACTTGAATAAGAGTTTTCAATGAAAGACCTCGGTGAAGCTGCTTACATATTGGGCATTAAGATCTATAGAGATAGATCAAGGCGCTTAATTGGACTTTCACAAAGCACATACCTTGACAAAGTTTTGAAGAAGTTCAAAATGGATCAAGCAAAGAAAGGGTTCTTGCTCGTGTTACAAGGTGTGAAGTTGAGTCGACTCAATGCCCGACCACTGCAGAAGATAGAGAGAAAATGAAAGATGTTCCTATGCTTCAGCCATAGGCTCTATCATGTATGCAATCTTGTGTACAGACCTGATGTGTGCCTTGCTATAAGTCTAGCAGGAGGTACCAAAGTAATCCAGAGTGGATCATTGGACAGCGGTCAAGAACATCTGAAATACCGAAAAGGACGAAGGATATGTTTCTCGTATATGGAGGTGACAAAGAGCTCATAAATGGCAGTTACGTTGATGCAAGCTTTGACACCGATCGGACGATTCTAAATCGCAGACCGGATCGTATTTACACTAAGCGGAGGAGCGTCGGTTGGTGCAGTTCTAAACAAAGCGTCAGGCGGGATCTACATGTGAGGCGGAATACATAGCAGCTTCGAAGCAGCTAATGAAGGAGTGCGGATGAAGGAGTTCATATCCGATCTAGGTGTCATACCTAGTGCATCGGGTCCAATGAAAATCTTCGTGACAATATTGGAGCAATTGCCTTAGCAAAGGAATCCAGATTTCACAAGAGGACCAAGCACATCAAGAGACGCTTCAATTCCATCCGGACTTAGTCCAGACGGGAGACATAGAGATTTGCAAGATACACACGGATCTGAATGTTGCAGACCGTTGACTAAGCCTCTTCCACGAGCAAAACATGATCAGCACCAAGACTCCATGGGTGTTAGAATCATTACTATGTAATCTAGATTATTGACTCTAGTGCAAGTGGGAGGCTCAAGGAAATATGCCCTAGAGGCAATAATAAAGTTATTATTTATTTCCTTATTTCATGATAAATGTTTATCATTCATGCTAGAATTGTATTAACCGGAAACATGATACATGTGTGAATGCATAGACAAACAACATGTCACTAGTATGCCTCTACTAGACTAGCTTGTTAATCAAAGATGGTTATGTTTCCTAACCATGAACAAGGAGTTGTTATTTGATTAACAAGGTCACATCATTAGTAGAATGATCGATTGACATGACCCATTCCCTTAGCTTAGCACACGATCGTTTAGTATGTTGCTACTGCTTTTATCCATGACTTATACATGTTCCTGTAACTATGAGATTATGCAACTCCGTTTACGGAGGAACACTTTGGTGCTACCAAACGTCACAACGTGAATCGGGTGATTATAAAGGAGTACTACAGGTGTCTCCAAAGGCGGATGTTGGGTTGGCGTATTTGAGATTAGGTTTTGTCACTCCGATTGTCGGAGAGGTATCTCTGGGCCCTCTCGGTAATGCACATCACTTAAGCCTTGCAAGCACTACAACTAATGAGTTAGTTGTGAGATGATGTATTCGAACGAGTAAAGAGACTTGCGGTAACGAGATTGAACTAGGTATTGGATACCGACGATCGAATCTCGGGCAAGTAACATACCGATGACAAAGGAACAACGATGTTGTTATGCGGTCGACCGACAAAGATTTTCAGTAGAATATGTAGGAACCAATATGGGCATCCAGGTCCCGCTGTTGGTTATTGACCGTGAATAGTTCTAGGTCATGTCTACATTGTTCTCGAACCGTAGGGTCCATGCACGCTTAAGGTTACGATGGCGGTTATTATGAGTTTATGTATTTTGATGTACCGAAGGAGTTCGAGTCCGGATGTGATCACGGACATGACGAGGAGTCTCGGAATGGTCGAGACATAAAGATTGATATATTGGAAGCCTATGTTTGGAGTTCGAATGGTTCGGAAAACGGAATTTCTCGGAAAACCGGAGGTTACGGAACCCCGGGAGGTAAATGGGCCTCGGTGGGCCTTGAGGGAGAAGAGGAGGGGCGGCCAGGAGGTGGCGCGCGCCTCTCCCCCAGTCCGAATAGGACAGGAGGGGGCGCGCCTTCCTCTTCCCCTTCCCCAAACCTAGTCCAACTAGGAAAGGGGGAGTCCTACTCCGGTAGGAGTAGGACTCCTCGGCAGCGCCTCCTCTAGGGCCGGCCGGCCTCCCCCTCCCTCCTTTATATACTGGGGCAGGGGGCACCTTGGAACACACAAGTTGATCGTGAGATCGTTCCTTAGCCGTGTCGGTGCCCCCTCCACCATATTCCACCTCGGTTATACGTCATCAAGCTTAAGCGAAGCCCTGCGCCGGTGAAACATCAAGATCGTCACCACGCCGTCGTCTTGTGGAACTCTCCCTCGACACTCGGCTGGATCGAGTACGAGGGGCGTCATCGAGCTGTCGTGTGTCAAGAACTCGGGGCGTCGGAGTAACGGCGCCGGGATCGGTCGGATCGCGAGGAGAACGTCGACTACTTCCTCTACGTTGTGATCGCTTCGCTTGGTCTACAAGGGTATGTAGACAACACTCTCCCCTCTCGTTGCTATACATCACCATGATCTTGCGTGTGCGTAGGAAAATTTTTGAAATTACTACGTTCCCCAACAGATATAACACCACCTCAAAAGATAAGGTAGAAAGAATTGCACTTTGGAATGCAAGATGAAGAATGCTTGAACGCCTCAAAACAAAACATGTGTTGAGCACCATGTTTAATTTTTGAGTATAGCTTGGCGGGTCATAACTTCGAGAGAAATCTTGAAGAACAATTGAAGAATGAAAAGAATCCTTGACGAACCACCATATAGAGCCTCCAAGAAGAACTCCGGTAATAAAAGGATGATAGAAAGAGAAGTTGCAAATACAAGGTGAAGCCTTGCGATGATTTAGAAGGAGCTTCGCAACGATATAACCGAGAAAACTTGGAACTCCGGAAAAAGAAAAGATGAAACACCTCGAACCGAGAAATGTGACATGATGAACAACTCTGGAAAGAAGAAACTAGATTACTTGGATGAAACAATAATAAGAATTACGTTATGCCTATCCTTCACCAATTTAAATTGATGACAAGCAACGGATTTGGCATACTACTTATTCCCATTGAAAAAAGGATTAAGAGAGATATAGCGTAAACTTGAGAAGGTCTTCATGAACCACCGGTAGGATTGAAAAGAACGAATGAATTAATATGATAATGAAGGAAGAAAAAAAATCTTGAATGAACCACCGTAAGAATTGAAAATGAAAGTAGCAAAGGCACAATTCACCGGGAAGAATTGGAAAACGAATGAAGATACTTGAGGGGATTTAGATACATGAGAACGAAGAGATCATGAACTTATTAGAGGATATTTGAACGATACATCGGTAAGATTTGGAGAATGATAGCTACACGCTGAGAATGAAGAATTATGGCATGATGGCCTTCGTAGGAATAAAATGGAAAGAACTCACGAAATGCTCCGGATGGTAAGAAAAGAATTGTCACAACCGAAACAATTATGATGATAGCATGAAGCTAGAACCATGAATCTTCAAGAGAATTGACCAAGATTTAGAGGAAACACTTCTTCGGTCTTCAAATGTTGAGAATGATGATGGGAACCACCATGAATTGTTGAGATACTCCGGGAGAATTAAAAGAGGCAAGGTTGAGCCAAAGATGAAAAGAATTTGAAAACGACCTTTGAGAAGGCATGTGACTGATGAAAATTCATTCTTACGTCAAACTTGGAAATGAATTTGAGAATCGCTCCTGATAATTAGAAGAGTCAGGTAAGATCCTGGGAAAAGACCTGTGGGTTAGGGCCCACTCAAAAGAACCACAGTTGAACGATTGCTTGAAAAGAGAGATTGCACCGGTTGAATTAAATGGCTTGAATAAGATAGCATCCTCAAAAGAACTTGAGTGAATTGAGAATGGAAACTTGAATCTTATGAGATATCTTCAACACTCCGGATAAGAACTGGGCAAGGTGAATAAATAAGAGAGCCTCGGATAAGAAATTCACATGGGAAGATATGTGAAACAAAAGGAAGAGATATGATCAACACCAAAACTTGAAATTAATCCACCGGAGAAGAAAAGAGACGAAGAATAATGAACTTGAAGCTCGTGAGAATCTTCACGAGAGATCACCGGATAAGAACATTGACGGAAAAGAATGTAGAGACCTCGCATCAATAAAAGGATACTTGATTAAGAAATCTGAGTCCTTGAAGAAAAAGGGTGGGAGGGCGGGAAAACAAAGGCAACTTGGGGAAGATGGAACAAACACCGTTGAGAAAACTTAAAATTGATCTTGCGGATGTTGAAATGATCGGATCCACTTGAAAAGAAGCACACTGGTTGAGAAGAAATTGAGATGACAAACTCGAAGATCAAGAAGGATTAGTATTCACATAGGAATATGAGAACACCGTTTAGGAAAGGTATGGAATCAACACTTGACTTCGAAGCAACTCGAATACCACAAATAAAACAAAACAAAGGATTTGGCTTACAGAATAAGCCGGAACAAACATATGATAGAGATTTCGTCCGAAGTTTTCGTGGTGGGGCCCACACGGCTCGATCAGACAAACACCATCATGTACAAGGCAAGTGCACATGACATCTGAAGTGTCCCGAACCAGCATAGCCAAGGGTTCTTTAAGACACAACGAGACCACTGTAAAAAACGACCGTGGATAGGCGGACCACTAGACGTCGAACCCCAATCTCATATCATGCATCTGTCGAAAAGATATTCTAGGAGCTTCTTGAATTCCCACCTATAAAACTCCCGAAACTTTCTGGTTATGCAATCTGGTGTTGGGGATACAGGGGAAGCAATATATATCTCACCCAAAACTAACAATCCCTACATCCAAGCTATATCCATTCGTCAACACATAACCAAGAAACCTTCGGAAATCGTGTACCTCAACCTTCGAAAAGCATCTGTTATACGAGCTATGGCAATACTCCCGAACTCCCCAGTACTAGGTGCCGTCGAGGTTATCTCACCAACAACTGCATAAAAGAGATTTTCGATGTCGGCAAAACTCATGTATTCCAGAACTGCAACGATAAAATTATGACGACAACACCTCGGAGCTCAACTCCCCGGGACACTGACACAACCCCTAAATGTCAAGAGGCACCAAGAACAATGTTCTCGTCATAAGAATATCGGAACGATTCCAAGATACCCGCGAGATCCTAAATTTTTTTTTAGTGAAATTTGAGGAGAGGAAAGACAAAACATCTACGTTAGGAGGCCTCCCCAGAGCGACGAAGGGGGCTGAGGAGTAAACAGAATCCTACTCTCCGATATATATAATCCTAAGACTCAAAATAGTTTTCTTCTAGACTCAACAACGGCCAACAATCAAGGGGGCTCCTAAGGTCGGTCGAGGCTCTGATACCAACTTGTAACACCCACGATGCGGCTATATCTCCCACGTGTCGAAGCACGACTTAGAGGCATAACCGCATTGGGGTTTTGTCGCAAGAAGGGTCATCTTCACACAATCCCATGTAATGAACAAGACTGGGATAAAGAGTTGGCTTACAATCGCCACTTCACACAAGTACTTAAATAAATCATACATCATTCATAGTACACACATAGTCCGACTACGGACGAAGCCAAAAGAAAAGAAGATAACCCAACTGCTAGATCCCCGATCGTCCCAACTGGGCTCCACTACTGATCAACAAGAAACAACACATAGCAACAACTAAGATCTTCGTTGAGCTCCCATCTGAGCTAGGTTGCATCCTCTACGCTGGTATCATCGGCACCTGCAACTGTTGTGATAGTATCTGGTGAGTCACGAGGACTCAGCAATCCCATTACCATGGGTATCAAGACTAACAAAGCTTAATGGGAAAGGAAGGGGTAAAGTGGTGAGGTTGCAGCAGCGACTAAGCATGATATGGTGGCTAACATACGCAAATGAGAGCGAGAAGAGAAACAATGGAACGGCCGTGAAGCTAGCAATGATCAAGAGGTGATCCTGAACTCCTACTTACGTCAAACATAACCCAAAGACCATGTTCACTTCCCGAACTCCGCCGAGAAGAGACCATCACGGCTACACACGCGGTTGATGCGTTTTATTTCGGATCTGGTGTCAAGTTATCTACAACCGAACATTAACAAATTCCCATCTGCCACATAACCGCGGGCACGGCTCTCGAAAGTTTAAACCCTGCAGGGGTGTCCCAACTTAGCCCATGACAAGCTCTCGCGATCAACAAAGGAATAGACCTTCTCCCAGAAAGACCCGATCAGTCTCATTTCGACAATGGTAAAACAAGACCAGCAAAGCCGCCCGATGCGCCGACAATCCCGATAGGAGCTGCACATATCTCGTTCTCAGGGCAACACCGGATAGGTCAGCCTATGGGTAAAACCAGCCCTCAAGTTGCCCCGAGGTGGCCCTTGATCTGCCTTGATTCGGACCAAAGACTTAGGCAAGACCGCCCGGGGGGCCAAAATAAAGATGACCCTTTGGTTGGCCGGCCCAAGGGAAGGGTATAGGTGGTGGTGAGGCAAATGGTAAAACCAAGGTTGGGCCTTGCTGGACAAGTTTTATTCAAAGCGAACTGTCAGGGGGGTCCCATAAATCACCCGACCGCGTTAGGAACGCAAAAATCCGAGAACATAACACCGGTATGATGGAAACTAGGGCGGCAAGAGTGGAACAAAACACCAGGCATAAGGCCGAGCCTTCCACCCTTTACCAAATATATAGATGCATTAATAATATAAGAGATATTGTGATATCCCAACATAACCCTGTCCACCATGGAGCAATCTTCAACTTCACCTGCAACTAGCAACGCTATAAGAAGGGCTGAGCAAAGCGGTAACATAGCCAAACAATGGTTTGCTAGGAATGGTGTCAAAGGTTAGAGGCTCATGGCAATTTGGGAGGCTTGAACAACAAGTGATAGGTAACGTAGCATAGCGATAGAACGAAGCAACTAGCATAGCAATGATAGTAGTGAGATCCAGGGTAGCGGTCATCTTGCCTGAAATCCCGCTAGGAAGAAGAACGAGTCCATGAAGAAGACGACGGACGTAGTCGAACGAATCCTCACAATCGCAACATTACCGGAACTAAGAAGACACACAGGAAAGAAACAAACAACATGGTAAATGCACAAGCATAAACATGGCATGATGCTCAAACAAGTATGATGCATGTCCGGTTTAAAGAGGCATGGCATGGCAAAGTGCAACAAACAATACTACAAGTTAAGTGGAGCTCAATATGCAACGAGTTGCATATTGACAAAACACCACATCCGAGTTATTTAGTTCGCTCTCGTTTAGGCTACCCAACAATATTAAATGTTGTTAAACATGGCAAGAGGTGAAACATAAGTAAACTAACTATCTAGGCAATTTGAATGAGGCCGGAAACAACAAACAACAAGTCCGGGAAAATCCTCATATGCAAATTGTGTATTTGCTACTATTCTGCCCTAAAACATATTTTAAAGTTGTTAAACAGGAAAATAAAGTGGACAATGATAATCTATGCATTTTTCCACCCCATTTACATATAAAGTTTATTAAAAACCGAAATTCTGCTTATTTAGTTATGAAATAAATCATTTTAACATGGCGTTGGTGCAAAATTAAATAAACAACAAGTTTAGACATATTTAACATGGATGAAAGTGGGATATTATTAATCTACACAAAATTCTAAGCATTTTACATGTTTGAATCATTTTAATCCAATGCACCATTTATTAGTTATTATATGCATGAACATGGAGGGGTAATCTGTAAATATGCAGTTCCCTGGATAATTAGCAAAACGTCCAGAACAGGAAAAAAACACATGCGGGCCGAATCTGCAGGGTGTCCCAACAGTGCACAGGGGGCGGGGGCTGCTCACCAGGCCTCATGGGCCGGTCGGTGGAGGAGGCCGAAGCAGGCCGGATTGGAGAGGTGGGCTTGGCGCAGCGCTATGCCTCGGAGGCAGATCGAAGCGAGGCAGGGCGTGGTCAACGCAGGCAGAGCATGATGCAGGTCATCCTGCTTGCGCGTACAGGAGCGGGGCACTCGTCCTCGTCCTCATCGATGCAGAAGGAAAGGAAGAAGGCGCGGCGGCTCTAGGGACTTGGCGGCTCGATGCAGCGTGATGCAGAGGGGGGAGCAGAGGCAACGGCGGCAGAGACCGGTGGGAACGGCGAGGGTGGCGGCGGTTCCCTGCTGTGGCAAGTCAGAGAGAGAGAGACAAACGTGAGCGGGGGAGAAGAGAGCGGAAGGGAGAGATGGAGGGCAGGGGCTCCACAACCTGGGGTGTGATGATGCTCGCCGGCGGCGAGGGAACCGAAGGGCGCCGGCGCAGCACTGATCTGGGGGAGGCAGGAGCAGGGCAAGCCGACTGCTTGGCCTTGGGACGCGGATCGGCGCTGCCCAGCTGGCGCTGAAGGTGCGCACGAGCGAGGCCATCATCCTCCTGCATCGAAGCAGAGGAGGCAACGCTCTCGGGTCGCAGGGGAGGCAGCAGCAGAGTCCAGCGCAGGGACGACAGAGGAGGCCCAAAGCAGAGGAGGCTCAAAGCGGGGCGCTTGCGAGCAAGGGGCACGGAGCTTCGGTGCAAAATCCATGATGGCCGGCGCGTCATGTGACAGGAGAGAAGCAAGGTTACAGGAGTGACGGGGGAAGGAGGGAGCAGAAGGAGAAGGAGACGCGAGGTGCTGGCCTGGTCATGGATCGCCGGTGGAGCAGCTTGCTGGGGACGGCGGCATACGAACTGGAGGGGCAGCGTGGGGCTTGAGCGCCGGCTGGTTGTGGTTGGCCCGATCTGGGAAACGAGGAGGAAGGAGGCAGCTTCGGTTGGTGATTTGGATCGAGAGGGGGCTGCTGCTCTAGTTGGTGAGGAGGGGATCTGGGAGGATGGTTGTTGGCTGTGGGTGATCCCGATGAAAAGAGTGGCGGCCGCGGATGAGGGGATTTGGGGGATGGGACAAGCCCCTAGGATCTAGGGTTAGACTTTATATTTATAACAGATGAAAACAGTTTAGGGCGGTTAGGTCCCTCCGATCGTAATCGGACGATCACGAATAAAATAGCTAGGGAGTCCAAAAGATAAACCGATGATGATTTAGAGATGTTTGGGGATGATCCGGACTCATCGGTCATGACAGCTCGGTTCGGGTTCGGGACAGCTGTTGGACGCACGAGAGGGGTCTATGCACTGCGCAAAGAGGGGTTAGGCGGCCAGACAAGAGGGACTCGAAAGACCCGGTTGGTCTCGGAACGGTCAAAGAAGGCAAGGGGGACCGTGGCAACTACGAACGGGTACAAGTTTTATGAAAAACATGTAGATGCAATGCGCATGATGCTATGAGATGAGATGCAAGACATGAACAACATGCAAAACAAAAGACAAAACCCAACCACGGAGGAAAATAATATATCGCATCTCCGGAAAAGGCAAGAGTTAGAGTTACGAATATGGAAAGTTGCATCCGGGGCGTTACATCAGCGTCATCCCTGCTCTGCTCATGAAGCATCTTCCAGACGAAGGCCTCCTCCTCCTTCTCGGTGAGCGCCTTGAGGAGCTTTGCATTGTCACCCGTGAGTTGCTCGACGAGGCCGGTCACTTGTCAACGGAGGCATCGCTGATCTCGAGGAGCTTCATCAAGCCGTCGACCAGTTCCTGTTGTTTAGTGAGGCCAGCGAGTCGTTGTCGCCGGCCAAGGACTTCAGCAACACCAGCTTGTCACGATCGCTGACGCGATGAGTGCGCTTGTGAGAGCCCTCGCGTGCCCGTGAGAGCTCGTTCGAGGGCTCCATGGCGCGCTGGGACATCTCTGATGCGGCTGCCGCTTCACGGCGTGACCTCTCTAGTTCTTCTGCGG
This sequence comes from Aegilops speltoides, assembly GCA_021437245.1. Classification (NCBI taxonomy): domain Eukaryota; kingdom Viridiplantae; phylum Streptophyta; class Magnoliopsida; order Poales; family Poaceae; genus Aegilops; species Aegilops speltoides. Next base: position 175,649,210 of record CM038141.1, on the reverse strand, counting down.
CCTTGGTCTTTGCTACCTGGTTATATGCCCACCTGAAACTCCTCCTACCGGTCATGGCGGAACGACTTGACAGGAAAAACTAATTTTGTGGGTGATGAGGAGAGGAACTGTGAAGTAATTTTTGAGTGGGTAGTTTTTATAGCCCGATGCTAAATGTGAACACATATTAGTTTGATCGGTGTGAACAGAGTTCCAATTACTTATTGCGTTGTAATCTGCAATGTGACGAGAAACAAAGTCAAAATTTATTGATGATTCTGGGCCTACAAATCCCCGTTTCTGTTGTTCTGCCTCATCGCAAACAGTTCTTTTGGATCAACCATATGCCACGCATTGGAAGCCCGAAACATGGGCCCTTGTTCTTGGATGTACGTGTACGTGTCTGCCCACTCTCACACACGGTAATGATATCACCATCGTGTCCCATGGATGCGCCGTCGCGTCTCCCACGGGGTGCCATAAGTTTGACCACGTGGTTGCTCGCCGTGGCGTCCCTGTGTGTGCTCTGCTCGCCATTGAGGCAAATTTACAATGGCAACGGTTAATAATTGTCTTACATATTTAGGATAATTTAAAATGCCACATGCGGTAAGGCATACGATGGTCTTCTCGGACTCCATGATCAACATATCACCCTTGCGGCTGTTCATTTGGTGTAACTTACTAATCATCACACACAAGTACTTGCAGACGCATCGTGTGCGATACTCCTAGCCACCGCAAGCAACTAGTTTGCATTTTTCAAAGTTTTTTGTACAAACAGAATCGCACATGAACTTACTATAGTAACCGTCTGTGTTATAATTTCTCATCGCAAACTGTTCATCCGAGTGGGTTGTTTGCTGCGTATCACACACATCTGGTTTACCCGAATTGTTTGTGTTCTTTTGGCTCATCACAAATGCCACATATCACACACATCTTGTTAAGATGAACCGTTTCCATTCTCTTGCCTAATCGAAAACAGTTTGTCTGAGTGAACCGTATGCCGTATATCACACACACCTTGATCTGGCTGACCGTTTCTATTGCATTCCCTAATAGCACACAGTTCATCGGAGAGAACTGTATGCCATATATCGCACACACATTGATATGGCTGCCCGTTTCTGTTGTTCTTCCTCATCGCAAACAGTTCTGCTAGATCAACCATATGCCCAGCATCGCACACGTAACTAAAATCTGAACCGTGTTTGATGTCTCCGCCATTGCAAATGTTTCACACCTTTTTGACAGTTTTTTCACACCAGCATTTGCGATTATTGCATCACACACACAGTTTCATTGAAGGGTCTCTGATCGTAGTGTCGCATTAGCAGCATCCTGTAGTAGTGACACATCGACCATGATTCAGCATGCATCTAGCATATTAAGTTCATGGAAAAATGGAGTAATGCATTAGGCAAGATGACATGATGTAGACAAGATAAACTCATGTATGAATAAACCCCATCTTGTTACCTTAATAGCAATGATACATGCGTGTCATGTCTCTTTCTGGCACTGAGATTGAGCACCACAAGATTGAACCCATCACAAAGCACCTCTTCCCGTGGCAAGATAAATTAACCTAGTTGGCCAAACCAAACCGATAAATCAGAGAAGGAATACGAGGCTATAACAATCATGCATAAAATAGTTCGGAGAAAACTCAAATAAATATTCATGGATAGATCTGATCATAAACTCACAATTCATCGGATCTAAATAAACACGTCGCAAAAAGTCATTACATCAAATAGGTCTCCAAGAACATCAAGGAGAATGTTGTATTGAAGATCAAAAATAGAAAAGAAGCCATCTAGCTACTACCTACGGACCAATAGGTCTGTGGTAAACTACTCACGCATCATCGGAGGGGTAGCAAGGATGACGAAGAACCCCTCCGTGATCGTTGCCCCTGTTGGAAATATGCCCTAGAGGCAATAATTGTATTATTATATTTCCATTATTCATATTTAAGAGTTTATATTCCATGCTATAACTGCTATGATCCTGGAATATGTGATCCAATGGAAAACTCATATGCACGTGTGGAATGATAAACGCCAAACAATAGGTTCCCTATCTCACCTCTAAGACCGGCTCAAGTGTTGTTGGTGATCACATTTTCCAGATCTTAGGATATCATTAAGTGTAATGATAGTCCTACAGTAACATTGATGGTATGACGTTAGAAGAATGATCATATTGAATCGACCCAATACTTGTCTGTTATACTATGTGATTACATCGTCTAAAATCTCCTATTATAACACGGAGTGTTAGCATGTGTTTTCGTTCCTCAGACCATGAGAGTATATTGGTCACTTCATATTGGAAGGTGGGCTTTGGGGTTGCTTAAACCTAATCTATGACAAGGTGGTCATAACGACAACTTTCAGGCTAACCAAAAAGTTTGACAAGTGACCGGACAGCTCGAGAGTGGGATTTGCTCCTCCAACAATGGAGAGATGTTCTTAGGACCCTCTCGGTGTGACGACATCCATCATCGTCTGTCCATACACATGTGACTACATCACAGGGATCCCAGAACACATGAACGAGAAATAAGAACAAAAGGGTAATGGAAGCAACAGTATAGTGAGCATCGTCATGACTCTGGAGGATGAAGGTGCACACCAGGTTTTGTAAAGTATCACAAAGCAAAGAGAACATCACATGATAAGCAAAGGTTCACTTGAATATCATTCATGTAATCATAGGGACCGATATAGATGTCCACGGTTCCGCTATCGGTCACTGAAAGAAGGGGTTCGTTCATGTATATGGTTTACCGAACCTACGTGGTCACAAGCTTAAGGTAATCACGATCTACTGAGTGTTAGTAGGATGGGAGTGATGAGAATATATTTTTGGAATTGTTTCATTAATATCCGGAATAGTTCTGAGCGGTTCGAAAAGCGTTTCGGGGTAACCTGAAGGGTTTCAGTGAATATCGGGTAATACCGGGTATTACCGATTAATATATATAGGTGGAAACTATTTCCATGGATGTTAAATTATATATATAATGGTCTAAAAATGTTTAGAACAATATATATTTAATTTAATATCAACGGGCCAAATAAGGCCAAGAGGTGGAGGAGTTGGGCCACAAGGGCCCAACAAGGGAGGCGCCCCCTTTCCTATAAGGGGGGGGCGAATCCTACTTGGAAGGGGAGTCCTACTCCCCCTACCTTGGCCAGCACCCCAAGGGAGCTCTTTCCCCCTTGGCGGCAGCCCCCTCTTCCCCCTCAATCCTATATATACTAGAGTATGTCCACCATTTTGTAACACAAGTTTTGGAGTCTCCTCTAGTTGATCTAGTTCTAGCTCGTGTTAGTAATAGTTGACTAATTAGAGCTACTCCTAGCCACCTCCAATCCTCATATTTAGAAGCCCCGTGTGGTTCTAATACCCTCCCTCTAATTCTCCGGTGGCAATTTGCTCTAGAAGACAAAGCGCTGCCGGATCGTGAAGACCATACGCTTGCAACCAAGTAGAGTGGACGTGCTTTCAGTCTTCCATTCGAGGGATCATTCATGGGCGGTTTGCGGGATCATCATCAATGTTCGATGACTCTGAGTATCATCTACACCGACTCGTCTACTTCCGCTGCACTCCCAGAGTCGGTATCAATCGTTGATTCCAACCCGTTATGTATCTTCATATTGTTCCTGGGATCAGAGGGCATTTTTTGTTTTATACTACGTTTCCCAACAGTGGTATCAGAGCGGTTCTATGAGTAGATGAAGGTTGTGATCTAGATCACATGTGGATGTGAGAGTGATGTTCGTGCTATGCTTCCCTCGAGTGTTGCTTCGGTTCAGTTCATTGACGGAATGGTGTAATTTTCTACAAGGTTCTGACAATCGCTTGGCTCTGGGTGTCAACGATCTGCTAACAGTTCCTTGGGCTTCACCATAGTCAAGAATAGTGAACTCTCACGTACATAAGATGGCGATGAAGATGGATGATCTTTTAGGGGGTCACACGTATTAGACGAAGTTTAGTGTGGGGGAACGAGATTTTTAATTAAGTCTCTTCTTTCACACACCCCGAAAGTTAATCTAGCAACAAGGATTATCACTTTATGGTGTGCATGTATGTAGCTAGGTTTATCAGTAAATCCTAGAAGCCACATAATTAAAATTTCCCAAACTGATTAGAGGACATCTAACTTTGTTTTGCAGGGTTTGCATATGTTGTGGTATAGCCTTCATCATTGCATAGAAGTTGCAAAGAGGTTCTTCATGACAGAAAGATAGTTGTTTGATGTTATGAAGGAGGTTGTCCATGACAGAACAATAGTTGGTTATGAACAAAAGGGCATACTATTATTGTGAATAAGATGTATGTTATGAATATTGATAATAAAATTGAACATCCATAACACTGATGCTAAATGTCGCAGGACTAAAAGAAAACCACATTTGTGTGGCACTATATTTAGTTACATTGGAGAAACTAGCATGGAAAAATTTCATAGTGATGAATTTTGAAGTCATCTAATTGACAATCATCTGGCACTTGCAAGTTTCGTCCAATTAGTGAAGTAAACTAAAATATCGTTCACGGGCCATAGAGAATGAGCAACAAAATAATTGGCAATATGCATATCGATATGTGTAGTCCAATAAGTGCTGTTGCAAGAAGTGGATTTATCTATCTTCAAGGATGACTCAACTATATATTTATATTTACTAATTGAGACATAAATTTGGATCTTTTGAAGTGTTTCAGAAGGTTTTCAGAATGAAGTAGAAAATATTGTAACAAGAAAATTATGTTGCTACAATTGGATTGCAGAAAAGAATATTTGAGCTATAAATTTAGCGAATGTCTGATGAGCTATAAAAGAATTTTATAGCTTTCACCTCCTAGAAACACTACTGACAGTAGATTGTTTTAAGTAGATGCAATCAAACTATGTATGACATGGTGAGATGAAATATGACATTGATTATTTTGCTAATATACTTTCAAAGTGATGCTTTAGAGACTGTGGCTTTCACACTGAAAAAGGAGCGCCATCAAATTTATTGAAATAAGTGCTACTTTGTAGGTTATCCCAAATAGTTGGGTATTCCTCTATCACTACGCCGAGGCAAAGTGTTGCCATAAAGTGCGGATATTTTCGAAGAAAATGTTTTCTACAAAAGAGTGAGTGGCAGGATGGTTCAACTCGACAAGATTGCGGAATCTTCATACTCAACTCAAAGAAAGGAAACACCGGAAGTAAGGCCCTGTTTGGTTCATAAGTCCTAGGACTTTTTTTAGTCCCAACTTATAAGTCCCAAGTCCCTAAAAAGTCCCTACCTGTTTGGTTCGTGGGACTTAACACGGACTAAAAGACCATATTATAACTATAAGTCCCGATAAGTCCCTTCTTGAGAGTCTTATTTCATAAGTCCCAAATGCCCACTTTAAGTCCCTATAAGTCCCTTCTGTTTGATTTAGATGGGACTTAAAGGGACTTATTTAAGTCCCTGCACCAATAAGTCCCTATAACCAAACACCCTCTAATTCTAGAATTTCTTACCACGACTGATACAAAAGCCTCTACATGCGATATAGAGACTATGGTCTAACTTGGAGCTGAACTATATAGGTTCGGAAAATTCGTGCAGACCATTGTGGTATGTAGATGAAAAATTGTTGGGCATATAAATCACATAAAAGTGTTGCTGGGCCCCGACTCCAGAAATTGGCTATATGCCAACATAATCCGAGATAATAACCATTCACATAATTCAAGCTTAGAGCTTGATGAACCCTTCGAAAGACTTAGAGAATAGTAATGGATCTATAAACTGACAAAGATAAAAATATTTTTATAGTGCTTGACTTGTTACAAATAGTTTATGACAAGATCAATGAATTGACTATAACGAGATTTCTCATCATAGCAATTCTTAAAGTTAGTTCTGGTTAAACTAGCAATTATTAAATATCTCAATTATGAGATAAAACAGATGGATGTCAAAATGATTCAATTAGATGGAAATAGAACCAAAGTTGTATGTTTGATTCTATCCAAGGTAATTTTGTCAATCTAGAAGATGCTACTAAGTATGCAAACTTCAAGAGATCCTATATGATCTAAAGCAAACATAGTGGAGTTGGAATCTTCGTTTCATTGAGTAAATCGAAGATGCTTGTATTTACAAAAAAGTAAATGGGAGCATGATAATATTTATAAACTCTATATGTACATGACATATTGTTGATTGGAAGTTATGTAAATTTCTTGACACAGGTTAAGACTTTGTTGAACTAGTTTTTAGTAAAATACTTAAGTAATGAATAGTCTTGGTATTAGACATAATGATCTATGGAGATAATAGTGTCTAATCGGACTTAGCCAAAATACATATTGACAGAATACTAAAGCAGTTTAGTATGTAAAATGTCAAGAAGAGTTTCTTGTCAATGTCACATGGAAGGAGTCAGTATCCTGAAATACTGATGAGTGAAATATGATTTCCACCACACTTGTATTCCATGGTATGTAAACAACTAGATATTTCCAATACTCCAAGTTAGTTGTAAATAAAAGTTATTAGTATGATCAAACTATTGATCATAGGACAATGACAACAAAATGTCATTAAGGATTAATGATATGTTTCTCACAGACGGAGAAAATGAAGAGATTGTTGTAAGGAGTTACATGAATGAAGGCTCGTTGTAAGTAGTACATTGGTACAACGAGGTGCTATACAGACGGAGAAAATGACGATGTTTTGAACCGTCGCCAAGTAAGTGACTGTGATAGGGGGGGTCCTTCCCACACGACCCAGAAACCGTCGGGGATAGGCCCTCCTGGCAGACACGCTCGACAAAATGAGGTCGTGTGCGATGAGCGAGCAATGAAATACGATTATACATGCCCAATCAGTTCCGGTCGTAAGTACATCCCACACAGTCAGTCCCAAACAAACATTTCCGTTAGTAATGTACATTCCACACAGTCCATCCAAGGAATAGGTTTCCATTCTTATGTACATCCCACACAGTCAATCCAGGGAAAACGTTTCCGTTCATATATACATCCCACACAGCTTTATGTATAGCCTCTTGTGTGATAGATGTAACTATCACACACGCTCTGCCTCGGTTCACCATTTGCTTTTATTTAACTACATCACACACGATTTGATGAACAAAACTGTATGGCATTGGGCTATCCATCGCAAGTGCTTTTACTGCTAAAACCGTTTGCAAAGTTCTAAGACCCATTTCGCAAGTTTATTAGTTTATAAGTAATAATTCTAGTATTACGCAAATTCACATTTCATATCGAACATCTGTTTGCCATTTTCATAGCAGGCACATAAATATATTTTAACATCACAGTACAATAGCAACCTGAAAACAACACAATACAACATATAGCTAGTTCACCTTCATAAGAACAATATTACAAGAATATATTCATTTCCCTAATCGAGATCATCCAGGTTCGTCTTATCCACCTCTGCTTTCAGTTCAATAAGAACCTATTTTGCATTGGCCAACTGGGAAAGTGTCTCCTCCTTCACCAACACCAGCTTAGCAAAGTCTGATTTAAAAAAAATCTGAGCTCATTCTCCATCTTCCTCTTTTTATCCCGCATCTTTAAATGTTCTTCAGTGTTGACAACACTTTCTGTAAGCCTACCTCTGTTCTCTTCCTCATACATGCTCCAGAGCTTTTCTAGGCACATCTTCAAAGACTGTGGCCACTCTTGATCAACTCACTCCAGGTAAGAATACTTCCATTCATCCTATAATATTTAAAACTAGATCAATAATAGTTATAGGGGAAATGGGTTTCTAGCAACATAGAGAATCACCAAATACATATTTTGATAAACTGAAGAAACATGTTAATTATGACATATCTTCTCAAAAAGATCAATCTGCAAATGAATTAATTGCTACTGAGACAACAACCAAATTCTGAAACACCAGAAGCTATAATTAACTACAACAACGCTACAAGTTCTTAGTCATGTACTATAAATAACAAATTGAACATTTATGATGAAGCTAAATATAACTGCGACAACATAGCGACAGTGTTTGGATGCCATCAAATTGATACTAACAGGTGTGTACATTCACAAATTTAGTAACATAGAACTAATAGCGCTAAGGCCGTCCTCTATGTATGCCAAAACCGGTGTAAAGACAACTAAAACCAGGGACCCAGACTCCGGAGCACCTAGTTGCTCTGATGCCTAGTTCCTTCGTGCCATAAAGATTTAGTATTTTACTGCTTTGCTGCTCGGATGTGTGGACCAAAGTTGGCTGCACAAACTTATGAAGTGGTGCCAAATAATTTTCTAATGGCACCGTTGATGAGATGGTAACATTTTTAGATATTAGGTACAAACTATGACACTATCTTACCATCCACAATAACATAGCACAGTGATAGTGTCTGAATCACATCTAACAAATGATTTGTAACAACAAAAGTGGGGCTAATCTTCTATGCACATGCCAGAAACTTCCTCCCATTGCCCACAGATTCAAACGCAACTAGCTGCACGCATGGAGATTTATGGTGACTATGAGCAGGCAGATGTTCAGCCACCCCGCTCCATTCATTGCAACTGATGGTCCTAGGGAGCTACAAGAGGAAGAAATGACTCAAATCGACTGCCAGGATAAAATCCTTCATCCCAAGTCATAACCCGAGAGAGAGAAGAGAGGCAAACCGGGGTGCTGAAAAATTCATCATCGGAGGAGGAACCGCTGGAGAGGTCACTGAAGAAGACCATGGCGACCCTGGCGGTAGCATGCAAGATGACGAGAGCGAGGAAGCAAGCGAGGAAGTGACTATAGCTTCGAAAGGAAGTAAGGAGGAAACTGGGGAAATGTGTGATACGTCTCCGTCGTATCTATAATTTTTGATTGTTCCATGCCAATATTATACAACTTCCATATACTTTTGGCAACTTTTTATACTATTTTTGGGACTAACATATTGATCCAGTGCCCAGTGCCAGTTCCTGTTTCTTGCATGTTTTTTGTTTCGCAGAAAATCCATATCAAACGGTGTCCAAACGGGATCAAAACGGATGGAGAATATTTTTGGAATATTTATGATTTTTGGGAAGAAGAATCAACACGAGACGATGCCCGAGGGGGCCACGAGGCAGGGGGCGCGCCCCTGAACCTCATGGACACCCTAAGGCGGTCGTTGCCCTTATTTCTCTGCAAGAAAGCTAATATCCGGAGAAAATCGTGTTCAAAGTTTCAATCCAATCGGAGTTACGGATCTCCGGGAATATAAGAAACGGTGAAAGGGCAGAATACCTGAGCGTAGAAACAGAGAGACAGATCCATTCTCGGAGCTCTCGCCCCTCCCACGCCATGGAGACCATGGACCAGAGGGGAAACCCTTCTCCCACCTAGGGAGAAGGTCAAGGAAGAAGAAGAAGGAGGGGGCTCTCTCCCCCTCGCTTCTGGTGATGCCGGAACGCCGCCGGGGGCCATCATCATCACCGCAATCTACATCAATGCTACGTCTTGATCTTGCATTGGTTTTCCTTGAAGAGGAAAGGGTGATGCAGCAATAGTAGCATAAGTATTTCCCTCAGTTTTTGAGAACCAAGGTATCAATCCAGTAGGAGGCTCCTCAAAAGTCCCACGCACCTACACAAACAAACAAAGAACTCGCAACCAACGTAATAAAGGGGTTGTCAATCCCTTCACGGCCACTTGCGAAAGTGAGATCTGATAGAGATAGTATGATAAGATAAATATATTTTTGGTATTTTACAATATAGATGCAAAAAGTAAAGATGCAAATAAAAGTAGATTGAAAGCTTATATGATAAAAGATAGACCCGAGGGCCATAGGTTTCACTAGTGGCTTCTCTCAAGATAGCATAAGTATTACGGTGGGTGAACAAATTACTTTCGAGCAATTGATAGAAAAGCGAATAATTATGAGATTATCTAGGCATGATCATGTATATAGGCATTACGTCCGCGACAAGTAGACCGACTCTTGCCTGCATCTACTACTACTACTCCACACATCGACCGCTATCCAGCATGCATCTAGAGTATTAAGTTCATAAGAACAGAGTAACGCATTAAGAAAGATGACATGATGTAGAGGGGTAAACTCAAGCAATATGATATAAACCCCATCTTTTTATCCTCGATGGAAACAATACAATACGTGCCTTGCAACCCTTTCTGTCACTGGGTAAGGACACTGCAAGATAGAACCCAAAGCTAAGCATTTCTCCCATGGAAAGAAAGATCAATCTAGTAGGCCAAACCAAACTGATAATTCGAAGAGACTTGCAAAGATAACTCAATCATACATAAAAGAATTCAGAGAAGATTCAAATATTTCTCATAGATAAACTTGATCATAAACCCACAATTCATCGGATCTCGACAAACACACCGCAAAAAGAGTTTACATCGAATAGATCTCCACAAGAGAGAGGGAGAACATTGTATTGAGATCCAAAAAGAGAGAAGAAGCCATCTAGCTAATAACTATGGACCCGAAGGTCTGCGGTAAACTACTCACAACTCATCAGAGGGGCTATGGTGTTGATGTAGAAGCCCTTCGTGGTCGATTCTCCCTCCGGTGGAGCGCTGGCGAAGGCTCCAAGATGGGATCTCGCGGATACATAAGGTTACGGTGGTGGAAATTGTTTTTCGTTGGCTCCCTGTATGTTTTCGGGGTACGTAGGTATATATAGGAGGAAGAATTACGTTGGTGGCTGCTCGTGGGGCCCAGGAGACAGGGGGCGCGCCCAGGAGGGGTGGGTGCGCCCTCCTATCTCCTGGCCGCCTCGTTTGCTTGTTGACTTGCACTCCAAGTTCTCTGGATCACGTTCGTTCCAAAAATCACGCTCCCAAAGGTTTCATTCCGTTTGGAGTCCGTTTGATATTCCTTTTCTTCGAAATACTGAAATAGGCAAAAAAACAGCAATACGGTTGGGCCTCCGGTTAGTAGGTTAGTACCAAAAATGATATAAATATGTAAAATAAAGCCCATAAACATCCAAAAGGGGTAATATAATAGCATGGAACAATCAAAAATTATAGATACATTGGAGATGTATCAAGCATCCCCAAGCTTAATTCCTACTCGTCCTCAAGTAGGTAAATGATAAAAACAGAATTTTTGATGTGGAATGCTACCTAGCATAATTCTCAATGTAATCTTCTTTACTGTGGCATGAATGTTCAGGTCCAAATGATTCAAAATAAAAGTTCATATTGATAAAAAGAAATAGTAACACTTCAAGCATACTAATCAAAGCAATCATGTCTTCTCAAAATAACATGGCTAAAGAAAGTTCATCCCTACAAAATCATATAGTTAGGCTATGCTTCATTTTAAATCGACAAAGATGTTCCCAAATTCTACACCCCCGATGACAAGCCAAGCAATTGTTTCATACTTAAATAATCTCAAACTTTTTCAACCTTCACGCAATACATGAGCGTGAGCCATGGATATAGCACTATGGGTGGAGTAGAATATGATAATGGGGATTGTGTGGAGAAGACAAAAAAGGAGAAAGTCTCACATTGACGAGGATAATCAACGGGCTATGGAGATGCCCATCAATTGATGTCAACATGAGGAGTAGGGATTGCCATGCAACGGATGCACTAGAGCTATAAATGAATGCTCAACAAAAGAAAACTAGTGGGTGTGCATCCAACTTGCTTGCTCACGAAGACCTAGGGCATTTGAGGAAGCCCATCGTAGGAATATACAAGCCAAGTTCTATAATGAAAAATTCCCACTAGTATATGAAAATGACAACCTATGAGACTCACTATATGAAAAACATGGTGCTACTTTGAAGCACAAGATATGAGACTTACTACATGAAGAACGTGGTGCTACTTTGAAGCAAAAGTGTGGAAAAAGAGATAGTAACATTGCCCCTTTTTATTTTTTTATTTTTCTTTTTTTCTTTGGCCTTTGTATTTTTATTTTTTTGGCCTTTCTTTTCTTTTCTTTTTGGGCAATTCTCTAATAATGATGATCATCACACTTTTATTGATTACAACATATGAATTACAACTCGAAACTAGAACAAGATATGACTCTATATGAATGCTTCCGGCGGTGTACCGGGATGGTGCAATGAATCAAGAGTGACATCCATGAAAAATTATGCATGGTGGATTTGCCACAAATACGATGCCAAGTACATGATCATGCAATGGCAATATGACAAAAGTAATGTATGTCATGATGATGAACGGAATGGTGGAAAGTTGCATTGCAATATATCTCGGAATGGCTATGGAAATGCCATAATAAGTAGGTATGGTGGCTGTTTTGAGGAAGATATAAGGAGGTTTATGTGCGATAGAGCATATCATATCACAAGGTTTGGATGCACCGGCGAAGTTTGCACCAACTCTCAAGGTGAGAAAGGGCAATGCACGGTACCGAAGAGGCTAGCAATGATGGAAAGGTAAAAGTGCGTATAATCCATGGACTCAACATTAGTCAAAAGAACTCATATACTTATTGCAAAAATTTAGAAGTCATCAAAAACCAAGCACTACGCGCATGCTCCTAGAGGGATAGATTGGTAGGAAAAGACCATTGCTCGTCCCTGACCGCCACTCATAAGGATGCACAAGCCAGGTACACTTCATGTTTCAAATTTGTTACACAACTTTAACCATACGTGCATGCTACGGGACTTGCTAACTTCAACACGAGCATTCTTTAAATTCATAATCACCCAACTAGCATGACTTTAATATCACTACCTCCATATCTCAAAACAATTATCAAGTATCAAATTGATCATAGCATCCAATTCACTTCCTATGATAGTTTTTATTATACCCAACTTGGATGCCTACCATTCTAGGACCAATTTTATAACCATAGAAAATACCATGCTGTTCTAAAAGACTCTCAAAATAATATAAGTGAAGCATGAGAGACCAGAAATTTCTACAAAATTAAGCCACCGCCGTGCTCTAAAAGATATAAGTGAAGCACTAGAGCAAAAACTATCAAGCTCAAAAGAGATAAGTGAAGCACATAGAGTATCCTAATAAATTCAATCAAGTAGGCTTCTCCCAAAAGGTGTGTACATCAAGGATGATTGTAGTAAAATAAAAAGCAAAGACTAATATAATACACGACGCTCCAAGCAAAACACATATCATGTGGCGAATGAAAATATAGCTCCAAGTAAAGTTAGCAATGAACAAAGACGAAAGAGGGGATGCCTTCCCGGGGCATCCCCAAGCTTAAGCTTTTGGCTATTATTGAATATCTTGGGGTGCCATGGGCATCCCCAAGCTTAGGCTTTTGCCACTCCTTATTCCATAGTCCATCAAAGCTTTACCCAAAACATGAAAACTTCACAACACAAAACTCAACAGGAAATCTTATAAGCTCCGTTAGTGAAAGAAAACAAAACCACCACATAAGGTCCTGTAATTAACTCATTCTTTATTTATATTGGTGTTAATCCTACTGTATTCCAAGTTCTCTATGGTTCATACCACTTGAAAGTGCAACTATCCCTAGGTGGTTTTGGTAATTCATAACAACATATAGCTCATTGAGCTAATGCTATTCCAAGACTATTATTTCAGGAAAGCTCAATGAATGGCATGGCATGGATGATGAAAGTGGATCCCTCAAAATACTAAGGACAAAGGATTGGCTCAAGCTCAAAAGCTCAAGACTCTTCATTTTATATTTTTGTGATCCAAGATCACATTGAGTCTATAGGAAAAGCCAATACTATCAAGGAGGGATGAGGTGTTGCTTCATGAGCCTCTTGCTTCATGTGCTTTGTGATATGCTCCAAAACCCTCAGCTAGTTTCCCACATCCATAAATGACCTAAACTTAAAGCCAAAATCGGTCACACCGATTCTTCCTATCCGGCGCCACCGATTCCAAAAGTCATAGCCACTGCCACAAACCCTAAGTAAATCGGTCTTATCGATAGGGATCTCGGTCTCACCGAGATGGGATTGTAATCTCTCTGTTTCCCTTCGTAACGTTTCGGTCTAACCGAAGTGAGCGATCGGTCCCACCAAGATTGCAATGTAAACTCTCTTTTTCCCTTTTGTAACATTTCGGTCTCACCGAAAAGAGCAAATCGGTCCCACCGAGTTTACCTGACCAACTCCCAAATCGGTCTCACCAAGTTTGTGTAATCGGTCTTACCGAGATTATGTTATGCCCTAACCCTAACCGAATTGGTCTCACCAAGATGCATGTCAGTCCCAAGGAAAATCACTAACGGTCACTAGGTTTACTAAATCGGTCCGACCGAGTCTGTTGAATCGGTCCCACCGAGTTTTTTAAATTGTGTGTAACGGTAAGATTTTGTGTGGAGGCTATATATACCCCTCCACCTCCTCTTCATTCGTGGAGAGAGCCATCAGAACGAACCTACACTTCCAACTTACCATTTCTGAGAGAGAACTACCTACTCATGTGTTGCGGCCAAGATATTCCATTCCTACCATATGAATCTTGATCTCTAGCCTTCCCCAAGTTGCTTTCCACTCAAATCTTCTTTCCACCATATCCAAAACCTATGAGAGAGAGTTGAGTGTTGGGGAGACTATCATTTGAAGCACAAGAGCAAGGAGTTCATCATCAACGCACCATTTGTTACTTCTTGGAGAGTGGTGTCTCCTAGATTGGCTAGGTGTCACTTGGGAGCCTTCGACAAGATTGTGGAGTTGAACCAAGGAGTTTGTAAGGGCAAGGAGATCGCCTACTTCGTGAAGATCTACCACTAGTGAGGCAAGTCCTTCGTGGGCGACGGCCATGGTGGGATAGACAAGGTTGCTTCTTCGTGGACCCTTCGTGGCTGGAGCCCTCCGTGGACTCGCGCAACCGTTACCCTTTGTGGGTTGAAGTCTCCATCAACGTGGATGTACGATAGCACCACCTATCGGAACCACGCCAAAAACATCCGTGTCTCCAATTGCGTTTGAAACCTCCAAACCCTTCCCTTTACTTTCTTGCAAGTTGCATGCTTTAATTTCCGCTGTCTATATACTCTTTGCATGCTTGCTTGAATAGTGTGATGATTGCTTGACTTGTCTTAAAGTAACTAAAATCTGCCAAACTCTAAAATGGGGAAAAGGTTAAGTTTTTAATTGGTCAAGTAGTCTAATCACCCCCCTCTAGACATACTTCAAGGTCCTACAAGTGGTATCAGAGCTTTGGTCTCCATTTGGTTTGATTTCCATAGCTTTTGGTGGTCATAGCCTTGGTTTCACAACCTAGGAGAGTATGGCGTCTAGCGAGGGAAATTATCACCGTAGAGGTCCTTACTTTGATGGTACTAATTTTGCTACTTGGAAGCATAAGATGAAAATACATATTCTCGGACATAACCCCGCCGTTTGGGCAATTATTTGTATTGGCTTGCAAGGTGAATTTTTCAATGGGAGAGATCAGAACTGTGAAGCTAATGTGGAAGAATTGAAGATGCTGCAATACAACGCTCAAGCTTATGATATCATCTTCAACGGATTGTGCCCCGAAGAATTCAACAAAATCAGCCGTCTTGAGAATTCAAAGGAAATTTGGGATACTTTGATTGATATGCATGAAGGTATCGAATCCGTCAAGGAATCCAAGTTGGATGTGCTCCAAAGTCAGCTTGACAAGTTCAAAATGAAGGATGGTGAAGGTGTCGCTGAAATGTACTCTAGGCTTGCTCTTATCACAAATGAGATTGCCGGCTTAGGGATTGAAGAGATGACCGACAAATTCATCATCAAGAAGATCCTAAGAGCATTTGGTTGGAAAGTATGATACCGTGTGCACATTGATCCAAATGATGCCAAACTACAATGATCTCAAGCCAACGGAAGTCATTGGAAGAATTGTTGCTCATGAGATGTCACTCAAGGATAAGGAGGAACTTCACAACAAGTCAAGTGGTGCTTACAAAGCCTCAAGTGAAGCCCCCACATCATCAAGTGAGAAACAAACCTTCAATGAGGAATTGAGATTAATGGTGAAGAACTTCAACAAATTCTACAAGAGTAGAAGCAAAGAAAGAAGCTCCAAGTCAAGGTCTTACAACGACAAAAGATCTTCTAGTCGAGAGCGCAATTGCTACAATTGTGGGAGACCCGGACACTATTCCAATGAGTGTACGACACCCTACAAAAGAAGAGAAGATTCTCCAAGAAGAAGAACCAAAAGAGAAGAATCACCACCAAGAGAGAGGAGGAGTAGAGATGATCATTATGAACGAAGACCCTCACGGAGAAGCAAGGATTCGGAAAGGAAGGACAAGTCATCAAGGAGCTACACAAAACGAAGACATCAGGCTCATTTTGGTGAATGGGTATCCGGCTCCGACTCCGACAATCACTCCGAGAGAAGCTATCACTCCGACTCCGAATATACTCAAGATGAAGGTGTTGCCGGTCTAGCACTTGTGTCAACCAACTCCTACGACATATTTGATTCACCAAATGAGGGAATTGGAAGATGCTTCATGGCCAAAGGTCCAAAGGTAACACATCCTGAGTATGTTGATTTCAATAGTGATGAAGATGACTTGCTTGTGGATGATGATTTACTTGTTGACAACTCTAGTGATGAATACTATGATGAAACATCAATTAATCATGCTAATCAAGATAAAACGGCTGATAATGATAAGGAGAAGATTGAGCTTCTAACTAAAGAACTAAACACTCTTAAGTTGGCTCATGAAACTATCTTCGAAGATCATCGAGAACTTTTAAGGGCTCATGAGAAGTTACGCTTTGAAAAGCTCAATCTTGAACAAGAGCATGAGTTCTTAAAAGCAATCAATGATGATATCCGCAAGAAAAGTTCTTCTTACATTGCCAAGCGTTTACTCTTATCTACTTACATGCCTCAGTCAAGTCTAGTAACAAGTAGAAGAAAGATACTACCTCTAGTAGTAACAATAACATTGTCAAATCCAGTATTGTTGTTTCTAGTAGTTCTCTTGATTCCACTAATGATTCTCTTAGCCAAGTTACACTTGAGCAAGAAAACAACTTATTGAACGGAATTATAGGGAAAGGTGTTTACAAGAGCCTTGCCGGGAGTAAGCAATTCGAGGAAATTGTACGCAAGAAAGGAAGGCACTGGAAGAATCAAGGTGTTGGTTTTGAACGAAAGTTCAATGCCAATGGAGTTGAGTGGGAAGAAGATCAATACCCCAAGACGAAGTTTGTTCCTGAACAAGAGAAGTATGATCTTACTTCCTTCAAGGGAACACAAGCTCAAGATGATCCTCCACCACAAGACCACAAGAACAAAGGCAAGGACAAGCTTCAAGAAGATATTGATGCATTTGAAGAAGCACCTAAGGCCTCGTTCAAGTGGGTTCCCAAGACTACGTCAAGTTCTACTTCATCAAGTACAACTACAACTCCAAGGATTCCCATCAAGATGATGTGGATCCCGAAGAAGAAGAAATAGAGAGTTCTTGAGGGTGACTCCGCCAACATTCTTCACTCATATCATTATGGCAAGAACAAGTGCAATCAACTTACACATCTTGCACTAGTTCAAGGAGTCACAAACCCTCATGTTGGTAAGGCAAGGGACAAGGTAACCTAATGATTTCATGGACATCATCTTGTGTGTGCATCACTCTATGTCTATGGATATTCTTGTTTGTTCCTTGTGGGACTAACCCATGTAGGAAAGTTGAAAGTGCAACTCACTCCAAAGGATTGCTCCAGATGATCTACATCAACATTGAGCATCCACATCTTCAACACCTACATGAAGTCATCATCGACAAAGCCCAAGGTTAGTTCATCCCTCTAAGGGGGGATCTCACATCTAGGGGGAGCTTAACTCTAAGAATTGAGTCAAAGCAACTCTAATGGTGTGATCACATCAAAGCATTATGTAAAAGTGGTAACCCCACTTGAGCTTAAACGATGAGTATGACCTATGATCAAATGTTCTCATTTGACTCCTAAGTCAATATACTCATATATAGATGACCTAGTCATCGTCAATTGTTTGATAGATGCTAGAAGTGGTTGTGCATGCTTTGCCACTGTGACGCCCGGATAATTAGGCTACAGTAAAACTCTGCTAATGATGCCACGTCACCACTCTTACTGTCGTAAACCTCGCGATGATTCAATCCTTTTAAAATCAATATAAAATAAACCGTAGCTCGGATGGAAAAACTTTGTATATGAAAGTTGCTCAGAACGACGAGACGATTCCGGATACGCAACCCGTTCGTCCGCCACACACCCCTAGCATACCGAACACGCAACTTTCCCCCTCCGGTTCACCGGTCCGAAAACGTGAAACACCGGGGATACTTTCCCGGATGTTTCCCCCCCTTCACTGGTATCACCTATCCCTACGTTAGGTCACCTCTAGCACAACGTATTACCGCTTCTTGCTTTTTGTTACATTTGATTGCTCTGTTATTTATTGTGTTCCCCCTCCGTTACTTCTTTCCGGTAGACCCTGAGACCGATGCCGGTACCCCTGTGATCGACGACATCGACGACCTCTCCTTGCCAGAGCAACCAGGCAAGCCCCCCCCCTTGATCACCAGATATCGCCTATTCTCCTCTATCCGCTTGCATTAGAGTAGTGTAGCATGTTCTTTTTTTGATTGATCCTATCTCGATGCATAGCGACATTGTTGCTACATCTGTTGATACCTTACGCAATCCTAAATGCTTAGTATAGGATGCTAGTTTATCATCATTGGCCCTACATTCTTGTCGACCGCCTTGCTATACTATCGGGCCGTGAGCACTTGGGAGGTGATCACAGTATATATACATACATACATACTATCAGATGGTGACTAAAGTCGGGTCAGCTCGAGGAGTACCCGCAAGTGATTACGATGAGGGGCTGAAAGGACGGTGGCTCCATCCCGGTAGAGGTGGGCCTGGGTTCCCGACGGCCCCGATCGTTACTTTGTGGCGGAGCGGCAGGGCAGGTTGAGACCACCTAGGAGGCAGTGGGCTGGCCTGCTCGGCGTTCGCGGATACTAACACGCTTAACGAGATCTTGGTATTTGATCCGAGTCGGCCATTTGGTCTATACGCACTAACCATCTACGTGGGAGTAGTTATGGGTATCCCGACGTCGTGGTATCACCGAAGCCTTCTTGACGTCAAGAATCGAAAGCGGCGCGCGCGGATTGGAACGTAAGCTGCGCTTGTATTAGGGGCTAGTTCGCTTCGGCCGCCACATAACGTCTTGTGTGTGCTCAGGCGATGGGCCTGCACCCTGCGGCGCTTAGGTTTAGACCGGCGGTTGACTCTCTGTTGTGCCTAGGTGGGGCTGCGGCGTGTTGATCTTCCGAGGCGGGCATGACCCAGAAAGTGTGTCCGCCAAATGGGATCAAGCGTGTTGGGTTATGTGGTGCACCCTGCAGGAAGTTAATCTATTGAATAGCCGTGATCTTGATAATGGGACGACTTGGAGTTGTACCTTGACCTTATGACAACTAGAACCGGATACTTAATAAAACACACCCTTCCAAGTTCCACAGACAACCCGGTGATCGCTTTTCCACGGGGCGACGAGGGGAGGATCGCCGGGTAGGATTATGCCATGCGATGCTACTGGAGATGCTACTTGGAGGACTTCAATCTACTCTCTTCTACATGCTGCAAGACGGAGGCTGCCAGAAGCGTAGTCTTCGACAGACTAGCTATCCCCTCTTATTCTCGCTTTCGCGATTCGGTCCACCGATATGGCCTCCTTACACATATACCCATGCATATGTAGTGTAGTTCCTTGCTTGCAGTACTTTGGATGAGTACTCACGGTTGCTTTCTCCCCTTTTCCCCTTTCCTTTCTTTACGGTTGTCGCAACCAGATCTGGAGTCCAGAGCGACGCCACCGCCGGCGGCGACTACTACACGGGAGGTGCCTACTACTACGTGCGCAGCTGCGGCGGCGACCACTCAGAGTAGTTTAGGAGGATCCCAGGCGGAGGCCTGCGCCCTTCGATCTGTATCTCGGTTTGTGCTAGCCTTCTTAAGGCAAACTTGTTTAACTTATGTCCGTACTCAGATATTGTTGCTTCCACGACTCGCCTATGATCGAGCACTTGTATTCGAGCCCTCGAGGCCCCGGCTTGTATTATGATGCTTGTATGACTTATTTATGTTTTTAGAGTTGTGTTGTGATATCTTCCGTGAGTCCTCGATCTTGATCGCATACGCTTTGCGTGCATGATTAGTGTACGATTGAATCGGGGCGTCACAAGTTGGTATCGAGCCATCGCTGTAGAATCCCCTTTCCAACTCCTTGGCCGAAGTTGAGTCTAGAAGCCGAAAACTGTTTTACTAACTTGGCTGTGCGGCCCCTGGGCACACGTCGCCAATTGGGTGGTATTAGGATCTTTTACTCCTTATCTATACTCTGGGACTCTAATCTCTCTTCTATTCGGATTAAATGAATTTTGCTAAATCTAACATTAAGTTCTCGTTATCACCTTCACCCGGAGAGCCCTTATTACTTATGATCGTCTGCTCCACGTGAAGACCCTGAAGATCCTCTCCGCTGTTAACCCGAGAACTTGTGTTCATCGCGTTTGCAATTCCCCTTCCACCGTCAACCCTTATGGATAACTAATTACAGTTGTTATTCTTATATTCATCCCCAGTTGGTCTTGTTATTACAAGATACCCCGAAACACTCATCGTTGTTTCGATAATCCTTTAAGCTTACTGCCTTGCTGTTCTTTGTCACCTGAATACCCTTACGGATAATTTCTCGCACTTACCGAGTATCCACTCATCCCCAGTTGATTCATGTATGTCACCAATCCTCGAAATATCATTCGATCTTCCCAAAATCTTGAGCATCCTATTGCTCTCGAAATTCTTGATTGCTTGCATTATGGTTAATCCCATAAGTCTAGTAATCTTGTTGACATCCATTGTCATTGTCATTTTGAGTCTGTTGAGTCAATATGTTGCGAATGCACGCAATCATCAGTTGATCCTTATAAAGTATCTTTCCGGCTCAGACGTCTTTCGAACATGAGCTGGTTCTCGGCCAATCAGATTGCCATCGATTGTACCCTTAAGTCTATTCAACTTATCCATCCTTGATCAGAGTGTTTGCTCCTGATCCTTTATTTGAAAATCATAATTCCTTTGTTATTTAAATGTTGAATTATTCAGATGTTCTATAAACCGATGCATTTGCATTCTTTCTTCCTTTGATTGGGTATCGATACTCACATCAACTCCATTTTGATCGCCATATCCTTTGTTGGATTATTATCCCACGTTGTCCTTCATAATTAATCACCTTGTGAGTTCTTTCTTGATACATAATGCCTTTGGTAAATTGTATCCTCTCCTTTTGCCAACCATGCTCTGCTTTCGAGCTGGTGATATTTACTCTTGAAGCTTGTGGTATATGTTCCTAAGATGCCCTGATGGGTTGAACCTATGCCTTCCTTACTATGTGTGAACTCGGAAGTTTTCACGAGTCATACTCATCTGGTATTTCACCAGGTAAAACTTTCAACACTAATGCCTTTATCAAAGCGAGGAGTGAATGGAAGGTTATATATTGAAGAAGTGGGAGTCGACCTTGAACTTTGTGTTCATGCCCATGGACACGATGTAGATCCTATCATGGAAGCTGCTCGTAAAAATAATTCCCCCTTGTTATAAGTTCATCTTGTATCCACGGTTCGATCCTTTATGATCGTGGATTCCGACCATGTTCCCCTTTAAATACCATTTCTTGTGCAAGTTTAAGCACTTGTCTTCTGTAGAGCAATACCCCAGTCCAACCTCTACTTTGATCCATCGTTGATTATTACCCCCGGTATCTCAAGAATATCAAAGAACTGTGTTGCTCCCTATGAGTCTTCATCTAGTATTGCCTCTCACCGATTTCAGATTTCCCCGGGATCTGGGTTGTCCTCAACCGAGAACATCGATATGTGAACCGATTCCGCATTCCGATTTAATAACTCTAAGTAATTTTCATTGCTTATGAGTTTAATGATCTTTCAACTCATTCCTAGCCTGATCGGCTACATCCTTATTGTGCCAATTTTAACTGTGCTACCTGGTCCTTATTCTCGGGGCACAATTTTCGATGATGAGCTAAGCTTACGTCGATCTTCCTCATCATATCATTTCACCTTGAGCAACAAGCTTGATTTCGAGTTTGTGTCGTACCCATGGTTCCAATAACCTTTGCTTCATAATTCCTTTAACTTGATGTCACCGCCGATAGATTACATCTTCGTGGAGCCTCTCGACAAAATTTGTCGTGATCATCATCAACATCTTGACTCCTTCCTGGATATCAATTGAATTCATGATGAGAAATACCATCCTTGCCCTTGATGATTTGTGTTATCATCGACAACATTCTTGCCTTCCCCCAACACAAACTTGTTCATGTTATGGATGGTACTTGCTATCCAGCTTGTATGATGGTCTACCTTGAAGTATTATCATCTGTTAGGTCAAGAATGTCGTGAGGATTACTCCACCTCGTAAGAATTCTTGGTATAATGATACTTCTCTCCATCCCCATTCTTTCTTGGTCCTCGTGTTGATTCGATCGGTGTTGTTTGGGTTCTGCCCTTCTAGCAACCATATTGCTTTGAATATTATGGTCAGCCGTTCACTCTTAGACTATCTATTATTATTGAATCACCATTCTGACATTGGTCGTGCAACCCAACCCATATTTCGGGTGTACCTTTCAACCAATGTTTAATTGTGTATGTTTTCCTCGAACATACATCATTATACCATTTGATCTGACAAATGTTATCTCCTTGTTCACATAATTGTGGAAATCCATCTTTTGTTAATCTCGATAAATTGTCGCCGATTCCATCAGCCACCCCCTCATCCTCTCCTTGGTTTAATGATGATGAATCCTTGTCTTCGAACTCACTTCCATAGTCATTTCCTGAGAATCTTGCAATGTCATTTCGCCAATTTGTGTTGCACCTTCCTTCTCAGGCATCATGAGTCTGAGGTATCCTGACACCAATCAGAACTGAATCTCGGTCAGTTATGATGGTTGGAACATATTCCCATGAGATATAACATGGGCCTTTATGTGACTCGGTAAGGTGATGTCATGCCTAGCACGCCTGACCGGAGGCCCTAGTGTTATAGTTTCCTTTTTAACAAGGTTAATCATTTTTCCATGAGGAAATTGAATGCCTTGTTTAATAAGTTTATCCTGATGGATCCTTTGTGTATCCAAAGTCTGACATTTGCTTGAAGACCATGTCAATGCTATCTCAAAGCATGTCTGTGGTACTCCGATTTTCAACAAGAACATTTGAAGCCCAATGCTAAGATGTTTCTTGCTCAATTATCCAAACGCCGTTGTATGGGTAATGTCTTGAAATTTCTCTCCCCTTACCTAAAGGGTTTTCTAAATTATATCCTGACATGATATCATGCTCTGCTTGTCCTTGGGAAGGATATATCCCTGAAATATGTGTTTTAACACATTTTCCTTTCCATTGTTCTGTTTAATCTGATAATCATATTTTCCTTTCCATTGTTTGGTTTAACCCTTCTTGTGATCTACATGACCTAAGCAGTAATATTCTCCTGCTTATGTAAACACCTCAAGGTACCGCTCTGTCCGTAAGACCCTGTTACTATTGTTGATGACATTCCGGTAGCCACCGATGGACGAGAACCTTGCCTATTGGCCCGCCTCGTTCAACGAGCAGGAAAATGGTTCTCTTCGTCCCTCGCCCTTGGTATCGATGTTGTTGCGGACATAACTGATAGGCTACCCTCTGACATGCCTTGCTATCGTGATCATACAAGATGTCAACCCCCTTTCTACTTTTAACCCACATGGTGGGCCCATAACCCACAGTTTCACAGGATCGAAACCTGACTCTCCTGTACACCCCCTGTTCCCAAAGTTATTCCTCCCGCATGGACTCGTATGTAATTCATGAGCCACCTTCCGATGAGATCATCAATTCTGGCATAAAATTAATAATTATTCTCGTTGCCCTGAACCCCTTTCACCTCCTGATTAGGCATCGAACGCTTGCCTATCCGTTTGAAACTTCTCATGGTACCTCCTTACTTTGCTCTCGATGTTTTCTTAAGATTCAATTCGAGAGTAACTTCCACCACCTTCCTCGATGTTATCGACCAGATAGTCAACCTTGTAGAGGTCTGTCCTTTTGAAGCTACCCCTTATCCTTTCCGTAAGTACGATGAAGATCCCCAAGGAAGGACGACCACTTCATCATGATGACCCGAAGCAGAGAACTGAAGACATCAATGTAATGGATCGACCTCTTCGAGAAGAACAACCAACACTGAGAAGACTCGTTAGAATTTCGTAACCAGACCTTCCCCCTAGACCCCCTCTTAAATCTCGGGACGAGATTTCTTGTAGTGGAGGAGAATTGTGACGCCCGGATAATTAGGCTACAGTAAAACTCTGCTAATGATGCCACGTCACCACTCTTACTGTCGTAAACCTCGCGATGATTCAATCCTTTTAAAATCAATATAAAATAAACCGTAGCTCGGATGGAAAAACTTTGTATATGAAAGTTGCTCGTAAGCGACGAGCGATTCGGATACGCAACCCGTTAAATCGCCACACACCCTAGCATACCGAACACGCAACTTTCCCCTCCGGTTCACGGTCCGAAAACGTGAAACACCGGGGATACTTTCCCGGATGTTTCCTTCACTGGTATCACCTATCCCTACGTTAGGTCACCTCTAGCACAACGTATTACCGCTTCTTGCTTTTTGTTACATTTGATTGCTCTGTTATTTATTGTGTTCCCCCTCCGTTACTTCTTTCCGGTAGACCCTGAGACCGATGCCGGTACCCCTGTGATCGACGACATCGACGACCTCTCCTTGCCAGAGCAACCAGGCAAGCCCCCCCCCTTGATCACCAGATATCGCCTATTCTCCTCTATACTGCTTGCATTAGAGTAGTGTAGCATGTTACTGTTTTCAGTTGATCCTATCCTGATGCATAGCCTGACATTGTTGCTACATCTGTTGATACCTTACCTGCAATCCTAAATGCTTAGTATGGGATGCTAGTTTATCATCATTGGCCCTACATTCTTGTCAGTCTGCCTTGCTATACTATCGGGCCGTGAGCACTTGGGAGGTGATCACGGGTATATATACATACATACATACTATACAGATGGTGACTAAAGTCGGGTCAGCTCGAGGAGTACCCGCAAGTGATTCTGATGAGGGGGCTGAAAGGACAGGTGGCTCCATCCCGGTAGAGGTGGGCCTGGGTTCCCGACGGCCCCGATCGTTACTTTTGTGGAGGAGGCGGCAGGCAGGTTGAGACCACCTAGGAGGCAGTGGGCTGGCCTGTTCGGCGTTCGCGGATACTAACACGCTTAACGAGATCTTGGTATTTGATCCGAGTCGGCCATTTGGTCTATACGCACTAACCATCTCGTGGGAGTAGTTATGGGTATCCCGGCGTCGTGGTATCGGCGAAGCCTTCTTGGCGTCAAGAATCGGCGGCGCGCCGGATTGGAACGTAAGCTGCGCTTGTATTAGGGGCTAGTTACGCTTCCGGCCGCCACATAGCGTCTTGGTGTGCTCGTAGGCGATGGGCCTGCACCCTGCGCGCTTAGGTTTAGACCGCGTCTTGACCTCTGTTGTGCCTAGGTGGGGCTGCGGCGTGTTGATCTTCCGAGGCGGGCATGACCCAGAAAGTGTGTCCGCCAAATGGGATCAAGCGTGTTGGGTTATGTGGTGCACCCTGCAGGAAGTTAATCTATTGAATAGCCGTGATCTTGATAATGGACGACTTGGAGTTGTACCTTGACCTTATGACAACTAGAACCGGATACTTAATAAAACACACCTTCCAAGTTCCACAGACAACCCGGTGATCGCTTTTCCACGGGCGACGAGGGAGGATCGCCGGGTAGGATTATGCCATGCGATGCTCTTGGAGATGCTACTTGGAGGACTTCAATCTACTCTCTTCTACATCTGCAAGGCGGAGGCTGCGGAGCGTAGTCTTGACAGACTAGCTATCCCCTCTTATTACGGCTTTCTGCGATTCGGTCCGATATGGCCTCCTTACACATATACCCATGCATATGTAGTGTAGTTCCTTGCTTGCGAGTACTTTGGATGAGTACTCACGGTTGCTTTCTCCCCTTTTTCCCCTTTCCTTTCTTTACGGTTGTCGCAACCAGATCTTTGGAATCCAGAGCGACGCCACCGTCGATTTACTTACTACTACACGGAGGTGCCTACTACTACGTGCGAGGCTCTTGGCGGCGACCAGAGTAGTTTAGGAGGATCCCAGGCAGGAGGCCTGCGCCCCTTCGATCAGATCTCGGTTTGTGCTAGCCTTCTTAAGGCAAACTTGTTTAACTTATGTGCGTACTCAGATATTGTTGCTTCCGCTGACTCGTCTATGATCGAGCACTTGTATTCGAGCCCTCGAGGCCCCTGGCTTGTATTATGATGCTTGTATGACTTATTTATGTTTTTAGAGTTGTGTTGTGATATCTTCCCGTGAGTCCCTGATCTTGATCGTACACGTTTGCGTGCATGATTAGTGTACGATTGAATCGGGGGCGTCACAGCCACATATTTCATTTGCCATCATATTGTGTGAGCATGTTGGTGCATATTTAACTCATTCAAGGACATCCACTTGTTGTTTTGATTGTTTGGTCTCTTTTCTTTTTGCCAAGTGGATGGACAAGAATGCCTAAGAACTTTCTCTAGCTATCTATGCTTTTCTCGTCTCAAACTCTATGCATGCTACATCACAAAATTTTATCAAGTCAGATTCAAACAACTCTGTGTGAGCAGCACTCGGAGTCCCTGATTCGTCATAGACTTAAACTTCCAAAACCTCTTTGTGACTCTCGGTCTGACCGATTCCTCCATTTCGGTCCTACCGAGATCATCAAGTTGATCTGAGTTTTCTATCTCGGTGCAACCGATTTGAACTTTTTGGTCACACCGATTTCAGAATCTTGACAGTTATGCATCTCGGTGCCACCGAGTTGTTCCACTTTCGGTCACACACCGAAGTGGTCGGGCTATATATAGTCACGGAATTTTTTGGAAATTTCTCGAACCCTTCGCCCACGCAATAGCTCGCTCGCCATCGAAGGTCTGGATCGTCTCTCGCCAAGAGCCTCATCCTTTGGTCTCTGCTGCTGTCAACGGATTTCGCCCCCGCCGTTGCTGCCGCAGCGAGTTCATCGCCAAGCTAGGGTATGGACTCGATCACTGTGCTATCCTCGTCCGATTCCTAGCACATTGTGTTCTTATTGAATCTTGCCACGATTGAAACACTCCTATCCAGCCAAAGTAGTCCGTAGATTAGATGAGATTCAAAATTTTAGGGTTAGGTTTCCGCCGAAACCATCTTGGACCCACCGAGTTGAAAAACTCGGTCTCACCGATTTGGCTTATGCCATTGCACAAGTAACTCTCGGTCTAACCGAGAATTGCTAATCGGTGCGACCGATTTTAGGATTCTGTGAAACCCTAGCAGTCTCGGTGCCACCAAACTATGACTCGGTCCAACCGACTTCATCAGTTTAGGTTCCAAAACTGCTTCGGTATCACCGAGTTTGAAAATCAGTTGATCTGAAATGCTTTCTGTGGAAAAATAAAACAGAATTTTTGAATCATTCTTTTGCAAAAATCTCTGCATTTTGTGATGCTCACCCATTCTATCTCATCTATAACTCTTCACGTGGTCGTGATCGGTGTTTGCAGCATGTCAGACCAGAGTGACAGCTAGAACAGGTCAGAAGAGCAGATTGATATGAGCAAGGGCACTAGTCCCTCAAGCTCCACAGATGAAGGGAGCAGAAGCACTCCTAGCAACCTGCCTAAGGCTGCTACCAGGAAAAGGAGGAAGAGAACTTCAGACTCAGAGGATGAGGACTATAAAGCTGAAGAAGATGAGGCTACTTCCAAGAAAGTGGTGCTCAAGAAGGAATATGGCTCTGCACATGGCACAAAGCCTGGACTGAAAAAGAAAGTTCCTGCCAAGAGGACACCAATGCCCAAAGCCAGAAAGTCCACTCAAGTGCCAGAGCAGATAGAACCCAAAGAGGCACCTGCAAAGAAAGTCACATCTTCCAAATCTCAGAAAGTTCCCACTGGAGAGACAATGAAGTTTACCATTGAATCAGAGGATGAAGGTCCTCAGGACAAGAAGAAGAAGAGAGCAAGAACCACAACTGCCAAGGTTCTTGGAAAGCCCTCTATGAGAAGAGATTCTGAAGAGGAAGAAGAGGTTGCTGCACTAGCACCTAAGGCACCCAAGCTTATGGGTGATGCTATAAGATCAGGGGCTGCAACATCTAAGCCCAAGGAAGCACCCAAAGCTGCCTCCAAGGCCAAGCAAATACCAAAGAGGAATACTAGGAATATTCCAATGCTTTGAGAAGAACAAGGCCCCAAAGTGCCAAATGTTCTTTGAAGAAGAAGATGAAGAAGGACAGGTCCTAAGGAAGCTCAAGCCAAAGATACCAGACCACAATGATGCCCATCCTGTGGCTGAGGACATGAGGATCAGGAAGGACTCAGGGTTGAGGCTATGGAGGATGGAAGATCCATATGCCTCAAGAAGAAGAACTGTTGTTGATTACAGGTTCCATACAAAGGAACAACAGGACTTCTATGAGACAATTCCGTTGGATAAGAAGCCCATAGTTTGTGACATGAGGTGGATCGAGTGGACCTACATCAAGGACAATGAAGAGCACTATCCTGGAGTGCAAGACATCTTTGTTGCTTGTGGGGTTGCTGATTTTGTTGGACAAAAGCTCACCCACTGGAATGATGAGCTTATCATGCAATTCTACTCCACAGCACACTTTTATCCAGATGGAAGAATTGTTTGGATGTCTGAAGGTACAAGGTACCAATCCACTGTTGAAGAATGGGCAAGTCTAATAAATGCCCCAAAGGAAAATGAGGATGACCTGGATATCTATGCAAAGAAGAAGATGGATCACAATTCCATGGCACACATGTACAAGTCCCAGACAAGGTAGTTGATACACACAAGTTTGGATCAGTCCATTTTCTGTTGTCAGGGCTGCCAACTATCAATTGGATTCTGAGGCACACTCTATTGCCCAAGTCTGGTGACCATAACATGATCAGAGGGCATGCTATCAACATGTTGCATGTGTTTGATGTGCCACAAAAGTTCAAAGTCATGAGCCTTATGATTGAAACCATTAAGAGGATTGCAGCAGATCAAAAGAGGAGCTGTGGATATGCACCTCAGATTCAAGAGTTGATAAACTCAAAGATGGGCACAGGGAAATATCAATTGGATAAGGAACACTTTCCACTTTATCTAGACTTTGAGGACAATGAGGTTGTTATGAATGAGAATGATGCATCATCAATTCAAGCTCAAGAGAAGAAGGACAAGGCAAAGAAGGAGAAGGCTGCCAGGATGCCAACTCAAGAGGAGGCATCTGAGTATTTCTTGAAGAACAAGCAGGAGCAACTTGGTTACTTAACAGCATCTACACTGAGGATTGAGAAGGGACTGGCCACCCTCACTCAGAATCAGGAGAGCCTGGAAGGAATCATGGAACTCAAATTCCATGACCTTGATGTAAAAGTAACTAAGATACAGTCAGTTGTGGAGCAGCTGCAGGATGATATTCAGGAGAGGCAGGGCAAGACTACCACCAATGTGTTTGCCAGAGTGCCTAGAGCCCAGAGGTCAGTTGCAGTGCCTTTGACAGACACTAGAGCAACATCTTCAGCACCAGCTACACCCCCTTCAGCTCTAGTGCAACCAGCTCCAGCATCAACTCCAGCACCCTCTACTTCAACTGAAGCCTTCGTCCTTGGAGTTATCCGGACACCACCACCTGAAGATCAAGCCTGAGAGTCGATCTAGCACTATGCATTTTCTATGAACTTTTTGGTATCTTGTTGCCAAAGGGGGAGAAAAATGTATACATCATAGGCTTCGAGAGAGAGAGTGTTGCTTTTGTTCTCTCTTGCTTTATTTGGTGGTTAAACTTGTTGCTTTTGTTTGCTTGTGATACTATGCTTGTGAGACATTGATGATCATGTGTTTGATCATAAGCTACACTTATGCATGTTTGATGATATTATCTTATCTATCCTATGTGATCATTCACTTTGCTTGGTTATGAGTGCATGTATTCAATGTTTATTATTTTGAGCGCTCCACCAAGATGTATGTGACATGGAAGAGTAACCCATGAGCCTAATTCATTGTGCATTTGCAGTCCAAAGCAAATCTTAAACTATGCACAAATTTAGCGGGAGCTCTTTCTTATCACATACTTCTCAAAGCGACGATGTTATTCAATCTTATTATCATTTGTCGAAGCTTTGATCTATATGTTGTCATAAATTACCAAAAAGGGGGAGATTGAAAGTGCAACTATCCCTAGGTGGTTTTGGTAATTCATAACAACATATAGCTCATTGAGCTAATGCTATTCCAAGACTATTATTTCAGGAAAGCTCAATGAATGGCATGGCATGGATGATGAAAGTGGATCCCTCAAAATACTAAGGACAAATGATTGGCTCAAGCTCAAAAGCTCAAGACTCTTCATTTTATATTTTTGTGATCCAAGATCACATTGAGTCTACAGGAAAAGCCAATACTATCAAGGAGGGATGAGGTGTTGCTTAATGAGCCTCTTGCTTCATGTGCTTTGTGATATGCTCCAAACCCCTCAGCTACTTTCCCACATCCACAAATGACCTAAACTTAAAGCCAAAATCGGTCACACCGATTCTTCCTATCCGGCGCCACCGATTCCGAAAGTCATAGCCATTGCCACAAACCCTAAGCAAATCGGTCTTACCGATAGGGATCTCGGTCTCACCGAGATGGGATTGCAATCTCTCTGTTTCCCTTCGTAACGTTTTGGTCTAACCGAAGTGAGCGATCGGTCACACCAAGATTGCAATGTAAACTCTCTGTTTCCCTTTTGTAACATTTCGGTCTCACCGAAAAGAGCAAATCGGTCCCACCGAGTTTACCTGACCAACTCTCTAGAAAGCTTATTACCAAATCGGTCTCACCGAGTTTGTGTAATCGGTCTTACCGAAATTACATTATGCCCTAACCCTAACCGAATCAGTCTCACCGAGATGCATGTCAGTCCCGCCGAAAATCACTAACGGTCACTAAGTTTACTAAATCGGTCCGACCGAGTCTGTTGAATCGGTCCCATCGAGTTTGGTAAATTGCGTGTAACGGTTAGATTTTGTGTGGAGGCTATATATACCCCTCCACCTCCTCTTCATTCGTGGAGAGAGCCATCAGAATGAACCTACACTTCCAACTTACCATTTCTGAGAGAGAACTACCTACTCATGTGTTGAGGCCAAGATATTCCATTCCTACCATATGAATCTTGATCTCTAGCCTTCCCCAAGTTGCTTTCCACTCAAATATTCTTTCCACCAGATCCAAAACCTATGAGCGAGAGTTGAGTGTTGGGGAGACTATCATTTGAAGCACAAGAGCAAGGAGTTCATCATCAACGCACCATTTGTTACTTCTTGGAGAGTGGTGTCTCCTAGATTGGCTAGGTGTCACTTGGGAGCCTCCGACTAGATTGTGGAGTTGAACCAAGGAGTTTGTAAGGGCAAGGAGATCGCCTACTTCGTGAAGATCTACCGCTAGTGACGCAAGTCCTTCGTGGGCGACGGCCATGGTGGGATAGACAAGGTTGCATCTTCGTGGACCCTTCGT
This sequence comes from Aegilops speltoides, assembly GCA_021437245.1. Taxonomy (NCBI): domain Eukaryota; kingdom Viridiplantae; phylum Streptophyta; class Magnoliopsida; order Poales; family Poaceae; genus Aegilops; species Aegilops speltoides. Next base: position 175,617,465 of record CM038141.1, on the reverse strand, counting down.
GGGTGGAGCCCTCCGTGGACTCGCGCAACTGTTACCCTTCGTGGGTTGAAGTCTCCATCAACGTGGATGTACAATAGCACCACCTATCGGAACCACGCCAAAAACATCCGTGTCTCCAATTGCGTTTGAATCCTCCAAACCCTTCCCTTTACTTTCTTGCAAGTTGCATGCATTAATTTCCGCTGCCTATATACTCTTTGCATGCTTGCTTGAATAGTGTGATGATTGCTTGACTTGTCCTGAAGTAACTAAAATCTGCCAAACTCTAAAATTGGGAAAATGTTAAGTTTTTAATTGGTCAAGTAGTCTAATCATCCCCCTCTAGACATACTTCAAGGTCCTACACCACTTAATACTAGACATAGATGCATCAAAATAAGCAAACAGCACACGAAAAACAGAATCTATCAAAATAGAACGATCAGCAGTCAGCCGATTGTACTAAGGTAGGGGTACCTCAAGTACCCCAACTTGTGCACGGGCGGTTCTGACTTCCGCTGGCAGGGTTTACCACGTGCTCACCAAGACCTTCTGCTCCATGTCAAACCATTCAAAAACAAAGTATACTGAGACGGAAGATCGAGACCCGGCAAGCGGAGTTTGCCGGGAAGGCCGTTCTGTGCTCAAGGTTACATCACTCACGCAAGGCCACGGCAAGAGGAGCTTGCCGGGAAGACTAGAAGATTACATCATAGAAGACACGCCTCGGCGCTATATGCGTCCGGGGAGGGCCCGGGAGCGACAAGTTCTGAGCCGGCAAGCTCACGGGTCGGCAAGGTAAGACCCGGCAAGGTGCTTGCCGGGAGAATTGTCTTGTGTGCCCGCGCTCCGGCTCATCAGCCCACGCGTCATACAGGGGCCTTTCGAGGGCGCGTGGCGGATGGTCAGTGCAACTGGGGACACGGTGGCACTCCACGGTGGTGGATCCATCGCCGTGGCAGACGGAGACACAAGGGCGGGAGCTTTTGGGGTCGACGGCGACGGGCATTAAATGCCCTTGTCCCCCACTGTCAAAGTAGGTAGCGACCACTGTTCACGCACTGTAGCTCCACTGTTCCCGCACTATTCCAACTACCATCTCTTTTACGCTTTTACCCTTTTTCTCCTACGTTGACACCTGTCGGTGACCCCTTGCACTATAAAAGGAGGCCCATGCACAACGTGGAGGAGGTTCGGTTCGGTTCGGGTTCGAAACCTTGACAACTCTCGCGCTCGGTGTAGCTGATACTGTAGATCTTCAAGCTCCCGAGCTCAATACAAACCAAGGCAGGAGTAGGGTATTACGCGTCCATCGCGGCCCGAACCTGGGTAAAAACTGCCCGCGTGCTCGCTACGATCTGCTCTCCGTGCTCCCTCCGCCCTCGTACCGCACAGACAAGGGGCTCCGGTCCCATAGGTGTTCGTGGCGGGCAGTCTCCCCCGACATCTTTGGCGCGCCAGGTAGGGGGCGTCGAGGTTGTGCGGACCTGATCCGGCGTTCACGCGGGCGCGTTCTTCGTCAACCTCTCCAGTTTCATCAGCGACTTCATCAACAATTGCGCCATGGCCTCGAAGAAGAAGGCTTCGGAGGTTGGAGGCCCGTCTGCGTCTCATCCGCCGCCACCGGAGCCAACGGTGGGCGGAGGAGACGCCGTCGGAAGGGTGGTCGCCGGCGAGGACACTCGCGGCGCCACCAGATCCAAGGACAAGACGGATGACCGCGCCTCGGTCTCCGTGGACACGCCGCGTCCATCTCAAGACGATAACCCAGCAGCGCCATACCACGGAGGTGGTATCCGCTTTCCGGGCAAGGACACACCGGAGGCTCGCGGGATGTTCCGGACCACCGTCCGGACACAAGCAAAGCGAAGGCGCCGGGGCAGGACTTTGCTCCTTCTAACGCTGTTAGGAGTCCGAGCATATCCCGCTCCTCGCACCGCTCGCCCCCGCTCCCCTCCACTCCGGCCAGAAGCGCTCGCGGCGCAATCGCTCGACTTCCCTCGGCGGCGGACAAGGCCAAGGCGGAGGGCTACCATCCGGAGCCTGGTCGCCTTCGCCAACAACGACTCTTCACAGCAGCCGGCGACCTCGCGGCCGCGGCAAGCTGAGAAGACGAAGGCCGACGGCGACAAGACCGCCGGGGGTGCAACCACCGTGCACTCCCGCCGCGAAGCAAAAGCGCCGCCCGCCGAACAACGCCGACAGCGGCTCCACGGCATCGTCGGATCCGCGGGCTCGGCGGGATCAACGCCAGGTCCTCGACGACCGGCGACAAGAAGACGCTCGGACCACAATCAAGCGCCGCCGAGAAGCTCGGCGACAATCAGACCAGAGCTGGGAACGCTGTAAGCGCGCGACGCCCGGTGAACGAGGCGACTTGCAGACGCTGCGGCTGCTGCCCTGCGTTCACCCGCGAGCTGCGGCGCGTCGATGGCTCCAAAGCATGAAGAATTTCAAGCCCGACGTGCGAGAAATACGACGGCAAGGCGCACCTCGGAATTCCTCGGTGTCTACACCATCGCGGTGCAGGCTGCGGGGCGCGACGAGAAGATTCTGGCGAACTACTTCCGCTTCGTGCTTAAGCGAACATTCGTTCTTGGCTTATGCACTTGCGGAAGGCTCCATTTCTTCTTGGGCAGATCTTTGCCATCGGTTTGTTGGCGCCTTCATTGGCGGCCACAAACCCCACGGCCAGAGAGCGATCTCCACATTTTGGCCCGAAGGAAGGAGAAACCTGCGCAAGTATATCCAACGCTTCACCGTGTGCAGCACAATATCCTCGATGTCCACCTGCCGCGGTTATCGGCGCGTTCCACCGTAACGTCGTAACCGCCGCATGCGTGAAGAGATGGCGATGACCAAGATTCGGGATGTCGTGAGCTCTATGCTCTGGCTGATAAGTGCGCCGCTGAAGCGGAAGAGGAGACTCCGGGGAGAATCTTGGCGCAGGAGGAAGCGGCAATGACGCGCCGCCCGGCAAAGAAGAGCCGCGGCGGAACAACGAAAGAAGAACAAGAAGGAGGTGCTTGCCGTCGAGAAGTCCGCAAGGAGGCTCCGCCAAGCAAACACAGGCTTGCGGCTCCGCAAGGAGCCGCCTCCTAAGCGGCGGCCGACAAGCGGGGACGGCGCCGACAAGCAATCTTGCAAAATCCACCGCACCAAGGGCCACGATCTCTCCAAGCGCAAGCGTCGAATATCTCGTCGAGCAGCAAAAAGCTGAGTACGAGAGGCGCGACAAGGAGAAGGCCCAAGGTGGCGGAGGAGAACCGAGCAGAAGCGGCCGTTCAATGGCCGGGAGGACGCCTTGTGGCGGGGCCAAGCAGCGGCAAGGTGATCGACCTCCCGGGGCGCGACAAGGATGAAGAAGACGGCAGCGAAGACATGGAGGATGAGGATAACAGTGAGCAGGAGTTCCGAAGGCCACGGAGGTCCCTGTGCGTCGACGGTGGCGCCTCTCTACACACCTCCACCGCCAGCTAAAGCGGTGGGTGCGTGAGGTGAATGCAGTGAGCCGCCCGTGGAGTCGTGCAGCTCCTCAAATGGTCAAGACGCCCATCATTTTGATCTTGAGGATCACCCCGACCGCACCACAGCGGTCGGGTGCTTGCCGATGCTGGTCTCGCCCACCATCCGCAACCTCAAGGTCACCAAAATGTTGGTTGACGGCGGGCGGGCTGAACTTGATCTCCTCTGCTGTGATCAAGAAACTCCAAATTCAGATGGCGAGCTCGAAGAGACCGGTTCTTTCAAGGAATCAACCGGGACGGAGCAAGCCCAAGGAAAGATCACTCTGCCGGTGACCTTTGGCGGGAGCTCAATTTCAGGATCTGGCGCATCACTTTTGACGTCGCCGATATTCCGTTGCCATACAATGGAATACTCGGCCGTCCTGCCCTCGCCAAGTTCATGGCAGCTTCCCATTATGCTTACAACGTACTCAAGATGCCGGGGCCGATAAGCGTCATCACTGTCGACGGTGACAAGAAGGATGCGCTTGTCTGCGCCGACGAGATCTACCGGGATGCGGCAGCTGCGGCCGATAAGAATACACTTGCCGCTGAAGCTCCCCGGGGGAAGAAGAAGGCCAAGTCCGGCAAGGACAGCTCTGGTGCTCGCTCCGGCAAGCGCATCTCCCCGGAGCGCTGCGCTGCCGTCGAGGACGCGCCATCGAGCTCCACCAGCAAGTGCGAGGAAACAAAGACAGACCAGCCAAAGACTAAGCCCGGCAAGAACAGCTCTAGTGCCTGCTCCGGCAAGCGCACCTCTCCGGAGTGCTGCGCCGCCGTCGAGGACGTGCCATCGAGCTCCACCGGCCAGTAGGGCAAAAAAGCAGCCGATTTCAAACTTTTGAGTTATATTCCACGAAAATTCGTACCTTGTATGGAGAACACATGCGCGACAGGGTCGAATCGTGGCTAAGTTGCGCCCCGATGCATTTCGAGTCCGCTCAACGATGAAGGCGCTGCAACTAGCCCGACAAGTTCTTCCTGCCGGAGGCAACACCGCCAGCGGGCTGCTGATGTTCCGCACTCAGCAAGTGTGTTTGCGCCGGCAGGTTCCCTGGAAGCGTGAGGGTGAAAACGTACAAGGGAGGAAATCAAGGGAGAAGTACGGCCTCGACGGATTGTTGGAAATAGAAAAGCTAAGTCGTCCGAGCTTTTGTGCAGAGCACTCCTTAGTTCCATGCTTTTTTATGTTATGTTCCTCGTGCGTTCGTCCTTTGTACGCAAAACCTGTGCGCGGAGGAACCTACCCGTGGATAGCCGCACCCTTATCTTGTTTTCGAGCACGCTCAACGATTTAAGTGAGCTACGACAAGTGTCGCGCCCTTGTTTCGTTTTCGAGTCCGCTCAGCAAGCTAAGTGCGTTGCGACTAGCCGCGGCAAGGTTGCTTGCCGGTAAGACCTTGGCCAGCGGGCTACTTCGAGTTTAGCACTCAGCACTCGCGGCAAGGGCCCCTTGCCGGCAAGTTCCCTAGAAGCGTAGGGTAAAAGCGCACAAAGGGTGTAAAGTAGAGGGTGTAACGTAGCAAGCCCTGCCGTAAGATGCCCTTCGTATGAGAAACTTGTGCGCGGAGGAGCCAACTCGCGGCTGAGTTGCGTCCTCGATTTGTTTCCGAGTCCGCTCAACAACTCGAGCACACTGCAGCTGGCCCGAGAAGGTTTCTTGCCGGAGAAAACACCGCCAGCAGGCAGCTGATGTTCCGTACTCAGCAAGTGTGTTAGCACCGGCAAGTTCCCTAGCAGCGTAGAGTATAAACATACGAAGGGCAAGGCACGGCATCGTATTGCAAAGTCGCACAGAAACGATTTATATACATATACATGTAAATAATGAAACTGTTGCAGACCTATCTTAGCTATTTTCATGGCTGAAATTACAGCAACAAGGAGAAACGAAGAGCACACCAGCACACTGGATTTTGGCGGAGCCAGAGTTGCGGGGCTGCGAAAAGCAAGATTCCTTCGGCGGGATAATAGCACCAAAAGCTGCGGAATCGATAAGTTTTCATCCTCGTCATGCATCCTCTCATGGACCGGGAAAGCGGGGCTGCGTCCTTGAGCAGCGTGTCTTGTTAAACCCGTGCGCGGAGGAGCTGTGTCGTGGCCCGATTCGCCCTTGGTTTGTTTTCGAGTCCGCTCAACAAACACAAGTCTTGCTGCGATCGGCCCGCAAGGTTGCTTGCGGAAGCAACACCGCCGGTGGCTGCTGATGTCCCACACTCAAGCAAGCGTGTTCGCGCCGCAAGCTCCCCGAGAGCGTAGGATGGGAACATACAAGGCACGAAGTCAAGTAAAAGACTCGGTCCGACAAGCGTTCCCCTCTTTTTGTTAAAAACATCCTAGTTTAATACAAGTCCATAGAGGATGAAAAACATGATAGAGAGGATTACATATTTTAAATACAACTAAGGCCCAAGGGCTTACAAATTAGAAGATAAGATGCCCGTAATTCCTCTCCTGTTTCTCTGTTCAAGAGTTAGGTCAAGGAGGACCCGGCAAGAGAAGCTTGCCGGGAAGGGCAAAAGGGGAGCCTAGGAGAGCTACGGGCGCCAGAAGACACCAAGAGAACTTCCCGGGGGCCGGCCAGGAGCTTGGCGGAGGCGGAGGCGCCGGAGGCAGAGCTTGAAGACGAGGTGGTGGGACGTCAGCACGCTGACGAGGGCTCCTCGCCTCAGACTCGATTTGACGGCCTTGCCGCCACCCCTCTTCCTCTTCCGCAGCCTCCCTACGCCAGCCGCCCAAGGAGACGGCCCGGGGAGTTCAGAAGGCCGGCGACCCGGATGATGGGGTCGCCGGTGGCGCGCGAGGCAGCATCCGACGCCTAGTCGAACCCGCCATCCTCGTCATCGCCGCTGTCGCTCCCCTCCTCGTCACTCTCGCTCGAGGAGGGACCTTCGCTATCGGAGGAGCTGTCCACACAACATCTCGCCGGGTCCGGAATCCTCAAGACCTTGACGGCGAGAAGGTCGCCCTCCATTAACTTGAAATGGAGGGTAAACCCGCCGTCAAGCTGTGGATCTGGCGAACGTCTTCCACCCTCGATCGAAGTACATCACGCCGGGCTGGGGACACGACACTCACTCGAAAAGTGCCGCTGATCCCACAGCCCCTCATGCGCAACTCCATCACCTCGGCGGATCCGGTTCCATCGCTCGCGAACGGGCCGGCAGCGGAGGCGGCGACAGGCGCTCGGCGCAGCTTGATGAAGAACTCCTGAGGATCGTCTCAAGTATGGACCGCCTCGAGAAAGGAGACACGGAGGAGACGGGAGGCACATCGCCCGACCGCCTCTCCCGACCGCCTCGACCGCGCCCTCGGCCCGTCCGGCCTCGCCCCTCCCTCTCCCCTCGTGGCGGCTCCGCCTGCAGGGGTGCGGATAGGGAGAAGTCGCTACTCGGAGGCGACCCTCGCTGCCACCGTTGAAGAACTAGGATTTCCTCCTTCCATGGCAGAAAGAAGATCGGAAGCTGAAGACGAAGGGAGAAGAGGAAGTGTTAGACCATTGTGCACCCCTTCCGCCCCTTTTAAAGGGCGAGGTGGGGGCTCAACCGCCCTGCCCGGCCAATCGGGAAGCAAGGAGGGCAGAGGAGCGGGGCCGACTCGCCATCTCCGCCCGTGACGGCTCGGTCTCCCACCGCCGCCCGACCCCCATGCATGAGGGCAGCGTGGAAAAGCGGGCCGAGCGACGGGTGAAGTGACCTCGCCCTGCACCACGATCACGGGGAGTGGATGCCCTAAAGACCGCACGCGCCGCCCACGTCTCCCCACGACGCCGCAATCGACGCGTGCCGTTACGGGGGGATGCGGCGGATGCGGAAGTGGATTCGGCGCACCGTGGGCCGCGTGTGCCCGCATGCCGCTTTTGGGCCTGGCCCAACAGCGCTTCGGCACCGTGTGGCCCAGCCGGGGCTCTGTCGGTGTACTAAGGTAGGGGTACCTCGGTACCCCAACTTGTGCACGGGCGGTTGCAGCTTCCAGCGGCAGGGTTTACCACGTGCTCACCAAGACCTTCTGCTCCATGTCAAACCATTCAAAAACAAAGTATCTGGGATGAAGATCGAGACCCGGCAAGCGGAGTTTGCGGGAAGGCCGTTCGTGCTCAAGGTTACATCACTCATGCAAGGCCACGGCAAGAGGAGCTCGCCGGAAGACTAGAAGATTACATCATAGAAGACACGCCTCGGCGCTATATGCGTCGGCGAGGGCCCGGGAGGCGACAAGTTCTGAGCCGGCAAGCTCCGGGTCCGGCAAGGTCAAGACCCGGCAAGGTGCTTGCCGGAGAATTGTCTTGTGTGCCGCGCCCAGCTCATCAGCCCAGCGTGCCATACAGGGCCTTTCGAGGACGCGTGGCGGATGGCTGTGCAACTGGGGACACGGTGGCACTCCACGGTGGTGGATCCATCGCCGTGCGACGGAGACACAAGGGCGGGAGCTTTTGGGGTCAACGGCGACGGGCATTAAATGCCCTTGTCCCCATGTCAAAGTAGGTAGCGACCACTTGTTCACGCTTGTAGCTCCACTTTGTTCCGCACTATTCCAACTACCATCTCTTTTACGCTTTTACCCTTTTTCTCCCTCGTTGACACTGTCGGTGACCCTTGCACTATAAAAGGAGGCCCATGCACTGGCGTGGAGGAGGTTGGTTCGGTTCGGGTTCGAAACCTTGACAACTCTCGCGCTCGGTGTAGCTGATACTGTAGATCTTCAAGCTCCCGAGCTCAATACAAACCAAGGCAGGAGTAGGGTATTACGCGTCCATCGCGGCCCGAACCTGGGTAAAAACTGCCCGCGTGCTCGCTACGATCTGCTCTCCGTGCTCCCTCCGCCCTCGTACCGCACAGACAAGGGGCTCCGGTCCCATAGGTGTTCGTGGCGGGCAGTCTCCCCCGACAGTAGCAATCTGTAACTAACGCAAACTTGTGGAACCTTAAAAATCCTAAAAAAATAGGAAGTCCTGGAAAATTTGTATATTGATCAGAAACAAAAAGAATCAACGCAGACAAAACTAATTTCGTGCGTGCAAAGTTTCTGTTTTTCAGAAGAATCAAATTAACTATCATCATAGGTTATCCTATAGGTTCTACTTGGCACAAACACTAATTAAAACATAAAAACACATCTAAACATAAGGTAGATGCAAAATTTATTAAATAACAGCAATTAAAAATATTGGTTTGTCTCCCAGCAAGCGCTTTTCTTTAAAGCCTTTTAGCTAGGCATTGATAATTTTAATGATGCTCACATGAAAGACAAGAATTGAAGCGCAAAGAGAGCATCATGAAACACGTGACAAACACATCTAAGTCTAACATACTTCCTATGCATAGGCATATTATAAGCAAACAAATTTGCAAGGCAAACAAAAACTAGCATATGCAAGGAATAAGAAAGAGACGATAGCAATCTCAACATGACGGGAGGTAATTTAGTAAGATAAAAGTTTCTACGACCATATTTTCCTCTCTCATAATAATTACATGTAGGATATTAGGCAAATTCAACAAAATAGCTATCACATAACATATTCTTAACACGATCCACATGCATGCAAAGTTGACACTCTTCCAAGATAGTGGGATTAACATTAACTAAAGTCATGACTTCTCCAAACCCACTTTTGTCAAAAATATTATAAGATTGAACACAATCCAAATATGTTGGATCTAAAGTTGACACTCTTCCAAACCCACTTTCAATATTATTTCAAACACTATTATCAATCTCGTATTCATCATGGGGCTTAAAGAAATTTTCAAGATAAGAAGAATCACCCCAATCATGATCATTGCAACAAGTAATAGGCATAGCAAAACTAGCATCCCCAAGCTTAGGGTTTTGCATATTATTAGCACAATTGACATCAAGAGAATTTGTAGTAAAATCATTGCAATCATGCTTTTTATTCAAAGAGTTATCGTGAATCTCTTCATAAATTTCTTCATCATAATTTTCAGATTCACAAATTTCAAGCAAAGCTTTATAAAGATAATCTAGTGCACAAAACTCACTAGCAATTGGTTCATCATAATTGGATCCCTTAAAAAGATTAGCAAGTGGATGAGGATCCATAGATCTTAGCTTCTCTATTTAGCAATAAATAAGCAACTGTTCCAATTAAACGACCAAACGAGTCAAGTAAGACATCAAAGCAAATGAAAAGACGAACAGAAGAAGGGCGAATAAAACGGCAAGGGTGAAGTGGGGGAGAGGAAAACAAGAGGCAAATGGCAAATAATATAAATGTGAGGAGATGAGTTTGTGATGGGTACTTGGTATGTCTTGACTTGAGCGAAGACCTCCCCGACAACGGCGCCAGAAATCCTTCTTGCTATGTCTTGAGATTGCGTTGGTTTTCCTTGAAGAGGAAAGGGTGATGCAGCAATAGTAGCGTAAGTATTTCCCTCAGTTTTTGAGAACCAAGGTATCAATCTAGTAGGTGGCTCCTCAAAAGTCCCACGCAGCTACACAAACAAACAAAGAACTCGCAACCAACGCAATAAAGGGGTTGTCAATCCCTTGACGGCCACTTGCGAAAGTGAGATCTGATAGAGATAGTATGATAACATAAATATATTTTTGGTATTTTATAATATAGATGCAAAAAGTAAAGATGCAAATAAAAGTAGATTGAAAGCTTATATGATAAAAGATAGACCCGAGGGCCATAGGTTTCACTAGTGGCTTCTCTCAAGATAGCATAAGTATTACGGTGGCTGAACAAATTACTGTCGAGCAATTGATAGAAAAGCGAATAGTTATGAGATTATCTAGGCATGATCATGTATATAGGCATCACGTCCGTGACAAGTAGACCGACTCCTGCCTGCATCTACTACTATTACTCCACACATCAACCGCTATCCAGCATGCATCTAGAGTATTAAGTTCATAAGAACAGAGTAACACATTAAGAAAGATGACATGATGTAGAGGGATAAACTCAAGCAATATGATATAAACCCCATCTTTTTATCCTCGATGGCAACAATACAATACGTGCATTGCAACCCTTTCTGTCACTGGGTAAGGACACCGCAAGATTGAACCCAAAGCTAAGCACTTCTCCCATGGCAAGAAAGATCAATCTACTAGGCCAAACCAAACTGATAATTCGAAGACACTTGCAAAGATAACTCAATCATACATAAAAGAATTCAAAGAAGATTCAAATATTTCTCATAGATAAACTTGATCATAAACCCACAATTCATCGGATCTCGACAAACACACTGCAAAAAGAGTTTACATCGAATAGATCTGCACAAGAGAGGGGGAGAACATTTTATTGAGATCCAAAAAGACAGAAGAAGCCATCTAGCTATTCACTATGGACCCTAAGGTCTATGGTAAACTACTCACAACTCATCGCAGGGGCTATGGTGTTGATGTAGAAGCCCTCCATGGTCGATTCCCCCTCCGGTGGAGCGCCGGCTAAGGCTCCAAGATGGGATCTCGCGGATACAGAAGGTTACGGCGGTGGAAATTGTTTTTCATTGGCTCCCTGGATGTTTTTGGGGTACGTAAAGAAGTACGTTGGTGGCCGCTCGTGGGGCCCAGGAGACAGGGGGCGCCCCTAGGAGGGTTGGGCGCGCCCTCCCATCTCCTGGCTGCCTCGTTTGTTTCTTTACTTGCACTGCAAGTTCTCCGGATCACGTTCCTTCCAAAAATCACACTCCCGAAGGTTTCATTCCGTTTGGAGTCCGTTTGATATTCCTTTTCTTCAAATTACTGAAATAGGCAAAAAACCAGCAATACGGGCTGGGCCTCCGGTTAGTGGGTTAGTCCCAAAAATGATATAAATATGTAAAATAAAGCCCAAACACATCCAAAAGGGGTAATATAATATCCTGGAACAATAAAAAATTATAGATACGTTGGAGACGTATCAACCAACACCTCCGTCATCTTCACCAACATCTTCATCACCTTCCCCCATCTATCTACAATGGTACACTCTCCCGCAACCCGCTGTACCCTCTACTTGAACATGGTGCCTTATTCTTCATATTATTATCCAATGATGTGTTGCCATCCTATGATGTCTGGGTAGATTTTCGTTGTCCTTTCGGTAATTGGTGAATTGCTATGATTGGTTTAATTTGCTTGTGGTTATGTTGCTGTCCTTTGGTGCCCATCATATGAGCGCGTGCGTGGACCACACCATAGGGTTAGTTGTATGTTGATAGGACTATGTATTGGAGGGCAAGAGTGACAAAAGCTTCAACCTAGCATAGAAATTGATGCATACGAGATTGAAGGGGGACCAATATATCTTAATGCTATGGTTGGGTTTTACCTTAATGAACATTAGTAGTTGCAGATGCTTTCTAATAGTTCCAATCATAAGTGCATAGAATTCCAAGTCAGGGGTAACATGCTAGCAGTGGCCTCTCCCACATAAAACTTGCTATCGGTCTAGTAAAATAGTCAATTGCTTAGGGACAATTTCGCAACTCCTACAAACCATTTTTCCACACTCGCTTTACTAACTTTATTGTTTCTTTATCTAAACAGCCCCTAGATTTTATTTACGTGCTCTTTATATTCTTGCAAACCTATCCAACAACACCTACAAAGTCCTTCTAGGTTCATACTTGTTTTAGGTAAAGCGAACGTTAAGCGTGCGTAGAGTTGTATCGGTGGTCGATAGAACTTGAGGGAATATTTTTCTACCTTTAGCTCCTCCTTGGGTTCGACACTCTTATTTATCGAAAGAGGCTACAATTGATCCCCTATACTTGTGGGTTATCAAGACCTTTTTCTGGCGCCGTTGCCGGGGAGTTATAGCATGGGGTGAATATTCTCGTGTGCGCTTGTTTGCTTTATCACTAAGTAGTTTTTATTTTGTGCTCTTGTTTTCTATCTTTAGTTATGGGTAGGAAACACAAAATACCAAAAAAATTAGTTGTACCTACTACACCAATGGTTGAAGAACCACTCAAAATCTATCACACTCCTGAAGCTTTTTACTTGGATCATCTCCGATCCCTTTGTGCTCGTGCTGAAACCCCAACTAGCTCAGTTGAGGGCAAATCTTTAGATGAGCATGCTTGTTATGTGCGACGCCGCTTATCTCAAAAAGGGAAACTTTTATTGGATCAAATTCATCATTTGCAATGTTATGTTTGGAATTTATGTGAAATTTGTGATTTTACTTGTTGTTCTGAAGACCCTAAGAAACACCTTCCCTACCAGTGTGAGTTTAGTGATAATGGAATTGTATCTTCATATGCTAAGGGTGTTTATAATTACTATGATGTTCAACAAATTGAAGAATTTGTTGCTTTTAAGGGTGCTTATAAAACTGCTTCTTTGATTGGAAAGTATGATGCTACTCTTTACAAATCTAATTTTTTGCCATACTTAAATATTGTTATGATAATTATACTCCTAATGCCTATGTTAAACCATATATTGAGGGCTCCTCCGCTGTCCAAGAAGAGACTAATATTTTGTAGGAGTCTATGGAAGAAGGAATTTATGAAACTGTGAGCTCATTGGATGAAAAAGATGATGAGGAGAGCGAAGAACAAAAGGAGGAAGAGCGGATTAGCTACCCGTGCCTACCTTCTAATGAGAGTAACTCTTCAACTCATACATTGTTTAATTTCCCTTCGTGCTTACCGAAGGATGAATGCTATGATGATTGTTATGATCCCATTGATTCTTTTGAAATATCCCTTTTTGATGATGCTTGCTATGCTTGTGTCCAAGATGCCAATATGAATTATGCTTATGGAGATGAACTTGCTATAGTTCCTTATGTTACACATGAAATTGTTTCTATTGCACCCACGCATGATGGTCCTATTATCTTTTTGAATTCTCCAAACTACGCTATATCGGAGAAGTTTGTGCTTATCAAGGATTATGTTGATGGGTTGCGTCTTGCTACTACACATGATGATTTTGATAGATATAATATGCATGTGCTTGCTGCTCCTACTTGTAATTATTATGAGAGAGGAAGTATATCTCCACATATCCATGTTTCCAATATGATAAAATTGCAAGAAATTGTTTATGCTATGCATTGGCCTTTACTATGTGTGCATGAATTGTTCTTTTATGACATGCCGATGCATAGCAAGAGAGTTAGACTTCGTTGTTGCATGATATATGTTACTTTGTGCTCACAACTAAATCACAAATCATTGTTAATTAAAATTGGCTTAGATATACCTTGGGATCTGGGTGGATCCATTACTTGAGCACTATATGCCTAGCTTAATGGCTTTAAAGAAAGCGCTGCCAGGGAGACAACCCAGAAGTTTTAGAGAGTCATTTATTTCTGTTGTGTGCTTTTATAAAGTTTTATAATAAAATAATGTGCCACGGTTTTCCTTTAGGATGTTTACAATGCTTGTTGGTTTGTACGGTGCAGGACAGAAACTTTGGCTGTAGTGCACAATTTTACATTTTTACTGGAACGTCAAACGGTTTCAAAACTTTATGCACTGTCTTGCTGTACAAATTGTTTATTTTTCCAATGTTGAGGATATCGCTTATCGTTATCGTCTCAGCCAACTAGGAGAGATTAATCAGAAATCGGTCGATTAATCGATTTTATCGGTCGACTATTAATCATATTTTTTTTTGCAAATCTCAGGTTCCCAACACTAAAATATGCTATATTCAGCACCAAAACAATATTGGACAGAAGTGTTACCTTGATTCCTAGCCTTTTAATCCTCATATAATGACAAAAAAATAGGACAACATTATATAGTGCGTAACAAGGTCAACAAAACATAAATAAACATAGTTTTTACAAACATACTGCTATGAATAGGTCCGATTTATCGATAGATTCCCGATAATTCACTTGTCAGAGCAATAAATCGGTCCAAAAGATAAACAATGAAGATAAGGCATAATCTTATCGGTCACCTCCCGATTAGTGATAAATTGGAAGATTAATCGCTGAATCAGAAGATTTTTTGAACAGTGATTTTTCCTAATTTTTTCAGAATTTTTGGGGTACCGAAATTATGGTGAATGTTCAGATTACTACAGACTGTCCTGTTTAAGACATATTCTGTTTTTGATGCATAGTTTGCTTGTTTTGATGAAACTATCAATTTCTATCAGTGGATTAAGCCATGGAAAAGTTATATTACAGTAGCTACAAAACAAAAACAAAATATGAATTGGTTTGCAACATTACTTAGAGTAGTGATTTGCTTTATTATAATAATGGATCTTACCGTGTTTTCTGTTGAAGTTTTGTGTGGATGAAGTGTTCGAAGATTGAGGAGGTCTCGAGATGAGGAAAAGGAGGAGAGGCAAGAGCTCAAGCTTGGGGATTCCCAAGGCACCCCCAAGTAAATATTCAAGGAGACTTAAGCGTCTAAGCTTGGGGATGCCCCGGAAGGCATCCCATCTTTCTTCAACAAGTATTGGTATGTTTTCGGATTCGTTTCATTCATGCGATATGTGCAAATCTTGGAGCGTCCTTTGCATTTAGTTTTCACTTTTATTTTATGCACCATGCTGGTATGAGATAGTCCATGGTTGATTTATAGAATGCTCATTGCACCCCACTTAAATCTTTTGAGTATGGCTTTATAGAATGCTTCATGTGCTTCACTTATATCATTTGAAGTTCGGATTGCCTGTTTCTTTTCACATAGAAAACCGCCATTTGTAGAATGCTCTTTTGATTCACTTATATTTGTTAGAGCGTGGGCATATCTTTTGTAGAAATAATTAAACTCTATTGCTTCACTTATATCTATTTATAGAGTTGTCAGGAATTGATCATTCACATGGTTAGTCATAAAATCCTACATAAACTTGTAGATAACTGAATATGATATGTTTGATTCCTTGCAATAGTTTATAGGTATAAAGGTCGTGATATTAGAGTCATGCTAGTGAGTAATTGTCTATTAGTAGAAACACTTGTGTTGAGGTTTGTGATTCCCGAAGCATGCACGTATGGTGAACCGTTATGTGATGAAGTCGAAGCATGATTTTTTTGATTGTCATCCTTTGTGTGGAGGTCGGGATCGCGCGATGGTTAACTCCTACCAACCCTTCCCCTAGGAGCATGCGTGTAGTACTTTGTTTTGATGGCTAATAAATTTTTGCAATAAGTATGTGAGTTCTTTATGACTAATGTTGAGCCCATGGATTATACGCACTCTCACCCTTCCATTATTGCTAGCCTCTTTGGTACCGTGCATTGCCCTTTCTCACCTCGAGAGTCGGTGCAAACTTCGTCGGTGCATCCAAACCCCATGATATGATACGCTCTGTCACACATAAGCCTCCTTATATCTTCCTCAAAACAGCCACCATACCTACCTATCATGGCATTTCCATAGCCATTCCGAGATATATTGCCATGCAACTTCCATCATCATCATATACATGACTTGAGCATTCATTGTCAGCTTTGCATGATCGTAAGATAGCTAGCATGATATTTTTATGGCTTGTCCATTTTTTGATGTCATTGCTACGCTAGATCATTGGACATCCCGGTGTACTACCGGAGGCATTCATATAGAGTCATATCTTTGTTCTAGATATCGAGTTGTAATATTGAGTTGTAAGTAAATAAAGTGTGATGATCATCATTATTAGAGCATTGTCCCATGTGAGGAAAGGATGATGGAAGCTATGATTCCCTCAAATTGGGATGAATCTCCGGACTTAATGAAAAATAAAAGAGGCCAAAGAAGCCCCCCCAAAAAAGAGGCCAAAGAAGCCCACCAAAAAAAATAAAAAAAATAAGAGAAAATAAAAAAATGAGAGAAAAAGAGAGAAGGGGCAATGCTACTATCCTTTTACCACACTTGTGCTTCAAAGTAGCACCTGTTGGCCCAGACCCGACACTGAGTACTTTCCGGCGACGGTGATACGACGGCGAACGATGACGAAGCGAACCAACACTGACGAACTCGACGAAGTTACTTTACGCCGAGATGCACCGCAGTGCAAAGCTAGTCTCAACTCACGTTGAAAGCTAGCACCAGACCTTGATCGATCCAAACACAACACCGCCGCAAGCAAGCACAGACCAAAGCTAGCCTGTTCTAGCTAATCGATATGTAGAACGCCTCTGATGCATACACAACGGCCAGCCGGCGGAACACACGCACGCATTACGAGAATAGCTTGTTTGATGGCTACAGAAGGCGTGTCCTTCCTGCTACTTTATTGCTTCAAATCAAATCTGCTCAAGGTACGTTAGATTACAGGGGCTGGTCCATATATATACTAGGCTAACCTAGCTACGTACATGACCGAGTTGGCCAGGAATACTAATCCTAGTTGGACTAGGAATCCTACCAAACCACCACGTACACATGCCGTGTACTACTAATTCGTGTTTAAGTCTAACATTCACCCCCCTAAACACGATGTGGTCACATCACAGATCGGACGCCAATCCTTCTTTACATCTCCAAAAACTTCTCTCGATCCAAAGCCTTGGTCAGGATGTCCGCCAACTGATCATCGGTGCGATTGTAGTTGACCTCTGTCTTCCCTTCTTCCACGCAGTCCTTTAGATAATGATACATTGTATCAATGTGCTTGCTCCTTTTACGCCACACTGGATCCTCGCATAAAAAAGTTGTAGACTCGTTGTCAACATTGAGCACCACTTGTTCCGGATCTCGATTCATGAGATCACTGTGTAGCCTCCCAAGCCACACACCTTGACACTCTGCTTCACTGGAAGTTGATGTCACCACTTTCTGCTTTCGTGATATCCAGCTTACTACGCCTTCACCAAGGAAATATGCCACGCCCGAGGTACACTTACGGTCGCCAACAATTCCTTCCTTGTCACTACCACTGTAGCTGAGTAGTTTCACCATCTCCTTCTTGCTTAGCTCAAGACGAGGTTCCATTGAAGCGACAATGTGATTGCAATCTTTCATGCCACGGCTTTCAAGTACCTTCCTTGCATATGCCTCCTGGCATAGTGTGATCCCCTCCAGCTTTTGATGTACCTCTGTCCCGAGGTTGCAACTCAAAAGGCCTAGATCATCCATCTTGAAAAACTCCTTCATTTGTAGCTTGAACTTTGCAATCACCTCTTCATCTGCTCCAGTTATCAATAGGTCGTCGACATAGATGCCAACTAATAGACGATCCCTTCCTTCACCTCTCTTGTACATCGCATGCTCTAGTGGGGCTTTCTCAAATCCAAGAGAAATCAATGTATGATCAAGTTTGATGTTCCACGCCCGAAAGCCTTGCCGTAGCCCGTACAAGACTTTGTGTAGCTTCAGTACCTTGTGTTCCTCTCCCTCTTTGATGAATCCTGGTGACTGATTCACATACACATCTCCTTCTAACTCCCCATTCAAAAACGTAGGTTTTACATCCATGTGATGTATCTTCCATGATTCCTGAACCGCGAGAGCAACGAGTAGTCTCACCGATTCCATCCTTTCAATGGGAATGAACACTTCTTCGAAGTCCACACCTTCCTCTTGCACGTACTCTTTGGCTACTAGCCTCGCTTTGTGCTTCACGGACCCATCGACATCTTTGTTGATCATAAATTCCCACTTAAGATCCATGACTTTTCATTGTTAGGAAGATCCACAAGCTCCCATGCATTGTTATCATGGATCGACCTCAACTCCTCTTCCATAGCCAGACGCCAACACTCCTTCGTATTCGCGTCCTCATATCCAGCCGGTTGCTCGGCGTTTTCCTCCATTACTATCGGAGGCGACATTGCTTGCGCGGCTCCGTGTATCTTTAGGAGCGATGCCTCGCCTTCTCTGTTTCCTTGCGTTGCAATGTCCAAGCATGATGAAGCTGCACACGCGGTATCTCCTGGACTTGCAACTCCAGGTGATTCTAGTGATGGGCCAAGCTCATCACGTGAGCCACCTAGCAGCCTTCCTGCTAGGCCGCTTTCTCCTGGCTATACAAGCAAATTGGCTAGCCTCCTCTCTGGTGGGACTCCACATCTGCTCATTCTTGGGCAGCGTGGCGCAGCTGCTACGCACTTTCCACCGGACACCATCGAGCTGGAATTGCCTCCAGAGCTGGCACGCGCGTCTCTCGAGCAAGCCACCGCATGACTCGATCCAGCAGATTCTTTCCGTGTGTCTATAGCCACTACACTCGTGTCCACCTTTGCACCAGCATCAACAACAGTTGCACTTGTGTATGTTGTTACCTCGTGAACTTTCGGCGGCACGTACGCCTTTATTTTCTCTGAACGCGTTGTACGAAGACTGCTTCTCCATGGCCGAGCACACGCGGCAATAGCTGCGTCCGCTCCAGCGAAGTTAGCACTTATGCCCGTAATATCGGCGTAATCTTGAAACCACCCCCATGTCCGTGGCGTCGACATGAGTTTCCGAACCATGATCTTGAGAGTGAACTTTTTCTTCACGGAGCACGACAATTTCTTTAGCCGATGCTTGAAGAACTGGATCCACCTTGTCCACGAGTTCGCACATCAACATCATGTCACCTTCATCACCTTGCTGGGCCATGAGCGCCCTCTCCTTCGGGGGATTCTTACACTCCGACTTGAAGTGTCCGAGCAGATTACAGTTGTGACAACAGATCTTCCTCTTGTCGAACTTTTTCTTCCTTGGCTTCTCCGACTGTTCGTCGGTGTCCTTTTCGGGACGGTACTTTCCGCCGCTACCGGACGCCTTGTCGAAATTGTTCTCTTTGGAAACCATTGCCATCCACTGAGCATGTGTAAGCATCAGGTACTCATCCTGATTTGCGTCACCGTAACTCAGTTTCATCCGCTCGTCATGGGCCTTTAAGCGACCAACCAGATCATCCAAAGTGAGAGTCTTGAGATCAACACATTGCTCGATCGCTGACACAATCGGCATGTAGCGCGGTGGAGCGGCACGAAGAAAACGCCGAACCACGGAGATGTCCTCTAACTTCTCTCCGAGACCGCGAATCCGTTCACCATGGAAGCAACCCTCGCCATGGCGTCCACCGTCTCGTCTTCTCCCATCCTCGATTCTCGTAACTTTTCAGCAAAGTTTGTAAGTTCGCCTCGCGCTGCGAAAGTGCCCCAGATGCAATGTCTTGGCGTGTCCCACGCCCTTCGCTGATGTCTTGAGATAAGATGCTGTTGCCCGTCCACGGCATCACCGAGGAGATGGCCGTGATAACTGGCGATCCTTCCGATACAAGGCACCACCCTTGGTACTCGTCACCGCCGGGTCGACGGCTTCCCGAGCTCATTGGCCTCGGCGCCCACTCCATCATGGTCGCCACGGCCACGAAGTTCCCGCAGGCGAATCGTGGATACTCCGATCTCACCGGAGCAGCAATTACTTTAGCCACACCGGAGTACTCCGCCAGCTGCTTGGTCTTCTCGTCATCCGACATGACCTCCCGTTACTAGGAGATCAACCTTGCTCTAGATACCAATTGTTGGCCCAGACACGACACCGAGTACTTTCCGGCGATGGTGATACGACGACGAATGACGACGAAGCGAACCAACACTGACGAACTCGACGAAGTTACTTTACGCCGAGATGCACCGCAGTGCAAAGCTAGTCTCAACTCACGTTGAAAGCTAGCACCAGACCTTGATCGATCCAAACACAACGCCGCCGCAAGCAAGCCTGCAGACCAAAGCTAGCCTGTTCTAGCTAATCGATCGTAGAACGCCTCTGACGTATACAACGGCCAGCCGGCGAGAACACACGCTGCGCACGAGAATAGCTTGTTTGATGGCTACATGAACGTGTCATTCCTGCTACTTTATTGCTTCAAATCAAATCTGCTCAAGGTACGTTAGATTACAGGGGCTGGTCCATATATATACTAGGCTAACCTAGCTACGTACATGACCGAGTTGGCCAGGAATACTAATCCTAGTTGGACTAGGAATCCTACCAAACCACCACGTACACATGCCATGTACTACTAATTCGTGTTTAAGTCTAACAGCACCATGTTCTTCATAGAGAGAGTCTCCTATGCTTTCACTTTCATATACTAGTGGGATTTTTTCATTATAGAACTTGGCATGTATATTCCGATGATGGGCTTCCTAAAATGCATGAGGTCTTCATGAGCAAGCAAGTTGGATGCACACCCACTTAGTTTCCAGTTTGAGCTTTCATACACTTATAGCTCTTAGTGCATCCGTTGCATGGCAATCCCTACTCCTCACATTGACATCAATTGATGGGCATCTCCATAGCCCGTTGATTAGCCGCGTCGATGTGAGACTTTATCCTTTTTGTCTTCTCCACACAACCTCCACCATCATATTCTATTCCACCTACAGTGCTATAACCATGGCTCACGCTCATGTATTGCGTGAAAGTTGAAAAGGTTTGAGAATACTAAAGTATGGAACAATTTCTTGGCTAAAACCGGGGTTGTGCATGTTTTGAATATTTTGTGTGGTGAAGATGGAGCATAGCCAGACTATATGATTTTGTAGGGATAACTTTGTTTGGCCATGTTGTTTTGAAAAGACACGATTGCTTTATTAGTATGCTTGAAGTATTATTGTCTTAATGTCAAATGATAGACTATTGCTTTGAATCACTCGTGTCTTAATATTCATGCCATGATTTGATTACATGATCAAGATTATGCTAGGTAGCATTCCACATCAAAAATTATCCTTTTTATCATTTACCTACTCGAGGACGAGCAGGAATTAAGCTTGGGGATGCTGATACGTCTCTGTCGTATCTATAATTTTGATTGTTCCATGCCAATATTATACAACTTCCATATACTTTTGGCAACCTTTTATACTATTTTTGGGACTAACATATTGATCTAGTGCCCAGTGCCAATTCCTGTTTGTTGCATGTTTTTTGTTTCGCAAAAAATCATATCAAACGGAGTCCAAACGGAATAAAAACGGACAAAGAATATTTTTGGAATATTTATGATTTTTGGGAAGAAGAATCAACACGAGACGATGCCCGAGGAGGCCACGAGGCAGGGGGCGCGCCCTAGGGGGTGGGCGCGCCCCAGACCCTCGTGGACACCCCGTAAGGCGGTTGTTGCCCTTCTTTCGCCGCAAGAAAGCTAATATCCGGAGAAAAATCGTGTTTAAAGTTTCAATCCAATCGGAGTTACGGATCTCCGGGAATATAAGAAACGGTGAAAGGGCAGAATACCTGAACGCAGAAACAGAGAGAGACAGAGAGACAGATCCAATCTCGGAGGGGCTCTCGCCCCTCCCATGCCATGGAGACCATGGACCAGAGGGGAAACCCTTCTCCCACCTAGGGAGAAGGTCAAGGAAGAAGAAATAAGGAGGGGGCTCTCTCCCCCTCGCTTCCGGTGGCACCGGAACGCTGTCGGGGGCCATCATCATCACCGCAATCTACACCAACACCTCCGTCATCTTCAACAACATCTTCATCACCTACTCCCATCTATCTACAATGGTCCACTCTCCTGCAACCCGCTGTACCCTCTACTTGAACATGGTGCCTTATGCTTCATATTATTATCCAATGATGTGTTGCCATCCTATGATGTCTAAGTAGATTTTCGTTGTCCTTTAGGTAATTGGTGAATTGCTATGATTGGCTTAATTTGCTTGTGGTTATGTTGATGTCCTTTGGTGCACATCATATGAGCGCGCGCGTGGATCACACCATAGGGTTAGTTGTATGTTGATAGAACTATGTATTGGAGGGCAAGAGTGACAGAAGCTTCAACCTAGCATAGAAATTGATGCATACGGGATTGAAGGGGGACCAATATATCTTAATGCTATTGTTGGGTTTTACCTTAATGAACGTTAGTAGTTGTGGATGCTTGCTAACAATTCCAATCATAAGTGCATAGAATTCCAAGTCAGGGGTGACATGCTAGTAGTGGCCTCTCCCACATAAAACTCGCTATCGGTCTAGTAAAGTAGTCAATTGCTTAGGGACAATTTTGCAACTTCTACAAACTTGTTTTCCACACTCGGTTTACTAACTTTATTGTTTCTTTATCTAAACAGCCCCTAGATTTTATTTACGTGCTCTTTATATTCTTGCAAACCTATCCAACAACACCTACAAAGTCCTAGTTTCATATTTGTTTTACGTAAAGCGAACTTTAAGCATGCGTAGAGTTGTATCAGTGGTCAATAGAACTTGAGGGAATATTTGTTCTACCTTTAGCTCCTCGTTGGGTTCGACAATCTTACTTATCGTAAGAGGCTAAAATTGATCCCCTATACTTGTGGGTTATCAATGTGACTTGTGGTCGGGGAGAAAAGGGGGTGGGGAAGGGGGGCGGGACTAGATATTTCTGCGGTAGGCCCAAATTTTCGAAATGTGGAGGAAACTTTCTGCGCGGTGCTGCGAGACACCATTCACTTTGAATGATTGTGTGCATCACAAATGATTCTTATACTTTACGCACATGGGATGAGTTTGATAATTCAAATTTTGGTAGAAATTTCCCTGGGTAGTGTCCCCATGCACGTCATTGCATAATTTAACATCGCTTGCTAATTTGGGCACACAAAAGAGCGTACACTACATAGGCCACACTTACTGAATCGAGCAATTCTAGTAATTAAACGGAGATAGTTGACCTAAACATTGCTCTAACAAAATACTAGCATTTAAAACAAAGCCTAAGTACGCATAATTTTAACGAAGCCACCGCCGCGCCTGGCTATGCATCGCCGGGGTGAGATGAGACGTCGATGACTTGTCCTAGCGACATGCCGCCGTTGGTGGACTCCGCGTTCCCCCTGCTGAAGTTGACCGCATCCTCGTCCTTGGCACCGCCCTCAAGGTTGTAGTACTCATAGTAGTGGCTGCGCTAGAGCTCGCGTTGGTACTCCACCGCCGATTCCTCGATGGACAGATTCTTCTCTACCTCGACATCAGCCACACGCAACTCCTCCTCCCAGCGCTCCTCGATCTCCGCCGCCTCCTGCATGTCCAGTTCCCGCTCGGCAATCTCATGAGAAAGCAGGTGGTCCATGTCCACTGTCGCCTTTTAGGACGTGGGTTGCATGTTGGATTCTGAGGTGGCCTGGAATATCTTGGCATGGATGGCCTTGACCCGGGCCAGGGCAACATCAGCGGCACAGACTGCAGCTCGAGCACTCTTGGAATTTGCAGCCGCCATCACAGCAGCTGCTGCAGCTACCTTGTTGGCTGCCGCAGATGCCCTCTCGGCGGATGCAGCCATGCTCAATGTGGATGCGGCAACACTCTCGGCGTAGGTGGCCGCGCCCTCGGCGTAGGCGGCGGTGCTCGGGGAGGACGCGGCCACCGTATGGGCTGTCACGAAGCGTTTCCATGGCATCATCTTTTGCAAGAAGGGTTTGCGGGAATGGGGATCGGGATTCGTGGATTCGGGGGTTGCCGGCACTGGAGCAGATGAGCCAGCGAAGCTTAAGGAGGAAGACTTAAATAGACCCATGAATTTTCATCGCAAACGGTTCCTGCGAAACAACTGTGTGATGTTGTTGATATTTTTTATTAGCTGTGAAAGAAGAATTTTGAGTAAAGTGGCAACATATGGTGTTCTAGATGTACGAGAAAATTTGTAGTACTAATACAAGTGTCATTTGAAAATTTGGAAAATTCCAGGGGTCATTTGACCTTTTAAGACATTTAAGTGATTTTCTAGCCATTTAATGACCATAATTCAAATATGAACTACATCTAAATACAACGGCTAACCATAACGGTTTGAAAAATCATATTTGTGTACTTGTGTGCGAGTTAATTCCATGTGCAGTAAATTGGAAGGAATTTTTAAACATATTGGTCTCATGGCTATGACACAAAGCATGGAGTGCCATTGCATCTAAATTCCACAAAGTTAAAAAAAGATCAAAAACACATGAAACCTTGCTTAATGTAATGTCATGCCACCAAGATGACGTGGTAAAAAAATTGGCATGTTTCACGAAAGTTTGGACACACACCCCTCACAAACCGAAGCAACTCACTAGAAGGCTCGTGGTTCCGAGAGGGAACAATGCATGTTTGATGACGAACGGGCGATAGCTTCCTCTTATGGCCTTCAAAAAAATTCTACAATTAACGTGCACTAATACAACTGTCATTTGAAAATTTGGAAAATTACAGGGGTCATTTGAAATTTTAAAGACATTTAAGTGATTTTCTAACCATTTAATGACCGTAATTCAAATTTGAACTAAATCTACATGCAATGACTAACTACAACGGTTTGAAAAATCATATTTGTGTACTTGTGTGGGAGTTAACACCATGTGCAGTAAATTGGACGGAATTTTCAAACATATTGGTCTCACGGCTATGACACAATTCATGGAGTGCCATGGCATTTAAGTTCCAAAAAGTTAAAAAAATATTAGAAACACATGAAACTTTGCTTGATGTAATGTCATTCCACCAAGATGACGTGGTAAAAAAATTGGCCTGTTTGACAAAAGTTTGGACACCCCCTCACAAACTAGAGCAACTCAGTAGAAGGCTCGTGGTTCCAAGTGGGAACAATGCATGTTTGATGATGAAAGGGAGATAGCTTCCTCTTGTGGGCTTCAAAATTTTTCTACGGTAAACATGCACTAATACCGCTGTCATGTGAAAATTTGGAAACTTCTATGGGTCATTTGACCTTTTAAAGACATTTAAGTGAATTTCTAGCCATTTAATGACCGCAATTCAAATTTGAACT
This sequence comes from Aegilops speltoides, assembly GCA_021437245.1. Classification (NCBI taxonomy): domain Eukaryota; kingdom Viridiplantae; phylum Streptophyta; class Magnoliopsida; order Poales; family Poaceae; genus Aegilops; species Aegilops speltoides. Next base: position 175,592,362 of record CM038141.1, on the reverse strand, counting down.
ACATCTACATGCAACGGCTACCCATAACAGTTTGAAAATCAAAATTTTGTGTACTAGTGTGTGAGTTAACTCCATGTGCAGTAAATTGGAAGGAGTTTTCAAACATATTGGTGTCACAGCCTAGACACATGAATGGAGTGCCATGCCATTTAAATTCCAAAAAATTAAAAAATGATCAGAAACACATGAAACCTTGCTTGACGTAATGTCATGCCACCAAGATGATGTGGTAAAAAAATTGGCCTGTTTGACAAAAGTTTGGACACACACACCGCACAAACCGGAGCAACTCACTAGAAGGCTCGTGGTTCCAAGAGGAAACAATGCATGTTTGATGATGAATCGACAATAGCTTCCTCTTATGGGTTTCAAAAAATTTCTACAGTTAACATGCAGTAATACAACTGTCATGTCAAAATTTGGAAATTTTCAGGGGTCATTTGACCTTTTTAAGACATTTAACTGATTTTTCTAGCCATTTAATGACTGTAATCCAAATTTGAACTACGTCAACATGCATCGGCTAACCATAACGGCTTGGACACATGCATGGAGTGACATGGCATTTAAGTTCCAAAAAATTAAAAAATGATCAGACGATGTAAATATCTGGTGTTCAAAAAAGAAAATGTAAAGATCTGGCAAGACAACCGGGCCCGACATGGTTGGCACTCTATTTTCTGACTCGAGGCTTGGAAGGTGAGTGGCGTGGGTTATTAACCAGACACAATTCTGTATTGGAAGCCGTTAGCTTGGGAGTTCACACACGGCTTTTGCTGCGGGAATCGTGTGTAATTCAAACTACAGTACTCGTAAATTCTGGCGACCCGCGTGTGTACTGTTCCCGTCGATCTAGAATCCGGCCGCCAATAAATACTACCTTGCTCACGTCGTCTCGCCTGCATTCTCATCTACATCCTCCCCTCGCTCTCTCTCTCTCAAATCTCTGCCATGGCACCACCGATCTTCCCATGCACCGACTAGGAGGCGTGCTCCCCGAGGACGCTCAGTCAAAGATCAGCAATGAGGAGGACCCCTACGCACCGCCGGACGAGGTTGCGCTAGACCCCCCCAACTTTGGAATAGTTTTGGGGCCAGTACAATCTTTGTCTGTGGAAGTTGTTGCCGCCGGCTGAGAAAGCCACACAAGTGGCGTTCAAGAAGGAGATGGCCGAGGAGGAAGCCAGGTACCAGGCGGCCTGTGAAGCCCGTGATACCGCCTAGAAAAAGGAGGCGATGGAGTTTTGGGGGCGGGCGCGTTGTCGTGCGGAGGAGGTGTACGAAGACGGATAATTCGCGAGGAAGGTCAAAGGCGCTAGGCGCCTCATCGCTGCATGGAGGTGGGTCGATAAGCTCCAGCGAGCGCCCAACGAAATGGCAAGATTGTTCACGCTCGTTCGCCAGCAAGACGCAGATCGATACGTCAAGCGCTGCGAGGCAGAGTACTGCCTCCGCACTGGGAAGATGCCACACACTAGGAGGGATTATTAGTTTTAGTATTGTTCGTTTTCAATTTTATGCATTGTACCTAGTAGTTAAGTATCATCACGTATATGTGATGATATTACATATATTCTGTGATGAACTAATGAACAATTAATATATATATATATATATATTGTGAATTCAATTTTCTATCTGTTTTCATATACTAATTTGTATCTAGCTGTTATCATCCACATATACAAAATGGAATCATATACACACACATTGAAACAGAACATATAAGAATGGAAAATAGAGTACACACATTGAAACCGAGCAATATTATGATGGCTGTGAATACATAGCGATGCATGGCGAAATGACTCAACAAAATAAAACACATCCATGAGACCATGACCACCAGCCCTTGCCTATGGTAGCTCTTGGCTCCTCCTGAACTCGTGCATGCGTTTGTCCAAGCGGTCGACACGCTCGCGGTACATCTGAAGCGCGATCTCGACCTCGAAGTTGGCTATTTCACCGGAGATCACCAGCTCGAGTATGCGACGGCCATGTTCCTCTACTGCGCCCTCTGGACACCTGGGCCAAGGAGGCAGTCGAGCCTAGCGACCAGCGCGTTGGCATCTAGCGGGCCACACACAAGGCGAACAGCATGACCTATGCGAATGGTGCGGCGGGCATCTGATGCAAGTACAGCGCAGCCGGCCTCTGGTGCAAGTACAACGTAGATGGCCTCTGCCCACTTCTGGCGAGGAATGGTGGTACTGACAGGACATGCACCCAGCTGCGATGCCCTGTCGACAGTAGACAAGCGCCGATGGATCCGCTCTTACTGTGCGGCGCGCCACACCTCTCGCTCTGTGGTGCTCCAACGGTCTCGCCGTGCGACGAGCCGTAGCCTATCAGCACGGATGCTGAGGGTGTCCTAGACTATGGGGTCCTCGAGGAGTTGGCCTGTGTGACATGGGCCGGACTGATGGGCCGTGAAGATACAAGGTAGAAGGACCTCCCCTGTGTCCGGATAGGACTCTCCCTTGCCTGGATGTCAAGATTAGAGTTTGGATCATGTACCTTCCTTTCTCTGTAACCGACTCTGTACAACCCTAGATCCCTCCGGTGTTTATATAAATCGGAGGGCTTAGTCCATAGGCAAGATCACAATCATATAGGCTAGACATGTAGGGTTTAGCCATTACGATCTCAAGGTAGATCAACTCTTGTAACCCCTATATTCGTCAAAGTCAATCAAGTAGGAAGTAGGGTATTACCTCTATTAAGAGGGCCCGAACCTGGGTAAACATCGTGTCCCCTGCCTCCTTGTTACCTTCGATCTTTAGACGCATAGTTCGGGACCCCCTAACCGAGATCTACCGGTTTTGACACTGACATTGGTGCTTTCACTGAGAGTTCCACTATATCATCACCAGAAGGCTCGATGGCTCCATCAATCATCAGCAACAATTCCGCCCTGAGGGAGACTTTTCTCCCCGGCCAAATCTAGGTATTCGGCGGCTTTGCACTGCGTGCCAATTCGATTAGCCATCTAGAGCAGGTCAACAGCTATGCCCCTGGTCATCAGATCAGTTTCAGAAACCTAAACTACGTCGCTGACATCCGAAGAGACTTGATCTTCCAAGGGTTCGCGACCTGAACTACAGCTCCGGCCTTGGATCCGGAACTCCTCGCCAAGTCCGAAGACGGTAGTTTAGAGACCACCAGTGTAGCAACCAGACCTCAAATGGTCAAGTCTCTGTGCGGAAGTGTCATCCCTGGATCGGTAATGCTGACACACAAAGTAATTGAGGAATTATAACGGAGTTTCAATCACACACTTATTACATCGAGTCCTCATAAAGAGTATGATTACACAAAAATATCATGGCTGAAGGCCATCTAAACTAGATAACTACAGAAGGTTCAAAGGTAAATGAGTCCATCAAATCCAACGGCATAGCTGAGTGCAAAATAACGACCTATCGCACCTTATTTGTCGTCTGAGTAGTCTGCAACATAAGACGTTGCAGCCCGAAACGGGCCAGCATATGGAATAAGCTCGGAGAGTTACACTGTAAAGCAATGAAATGCAAGAACTATATCTACATGCAATATTTTGCTGGTGGAGGCTGTAAGTTTCATGGTTTTGCATAAAGCTAGTTTTTCCCTACAACAAAGGAATAAATTTATTTAACTACTCCCAAGTTGCCCAATTATTTGAGAAGGTAACCCCAACTCAAATTCGATTAAAAGTATCATCATTAACCCAATTCAAATTAATTAAAGTAACGTGATGAGATCACATCAATAGATTCAAGTACTAGATACTCAAGATGTCCATAACCGGGGACACGGTTAACAATGATTAGTTTATACACTCTGCAGAGGTTTGCGCACTTTTCCCCACAAGACTCGACCGGATCCATGATCGGATGATCGAGACATAGCCTTTCTGAAGCATTAACTCTCTACTCCGGGTAGACAGTACCACTTACATCCCCTACATCTGCTAGTCTACCTCTTCAAGAGCTCACGCAACTTACTCAACTATGCTAGAGCCCATAATGGCTTGTGGCTGCACACAGAAGTTTCTAGCATGAATAATCTTATAATCCCATTGAGCCTGGATGGCATTCCGTTGGATAATCACACGGGTACTCCGGGATTTCCAAAAACAGGCAACACTGGGTTCCCCAGGTGCCTCAACCAATCCACCCAGATGTATATTAAAGTTTCCACCTTAAAGTTGTCCATAATTAAATAACTCTCAAACTTCCATGTGTGAATAATGATACAATCCCCGTGTACGAGCATGGCTAAGCAATAATAAGCATAACGTATATTCCCGGGGTGATCAAAAGGTATTAGGTTCCTACCTCAAGCACTACAACCAAAACCACATGTTCCCAATCCTACTCATGCAAATATTTGTGGGGCAATGCTAATGCATAGTAAAAACTTGGTATAAAAGAGTATGATCAAAGTGTAACTTTCCTTGCTGACAATCGCAAACTCTAGGGATGCGTAATAACAAGCTTTGCACTCCGGGTAATCTAGCGTAGACAAACAATAGCATACATAAGCAATCACTCAATCGAAACACGACAGAAACCGAGAAAAGATCCAATCGAACACGAAACAAGCAAACGGCTTAAACTAACAAGAGTCAAAACCTAACAGGAATATTAACATATGAATTAGATCTTAGCAGTAGGTACATGTGATTAGCTACGATTTGCAAAAAGATTCAACTCCAACGGAGCAACGAAACTCAAAATACGAACGAAAAAAGATCGTTTACTAATCTGGACTAAACTCAAATTTTACAATACTGAAATCATGCTCAAGTTGGTTAACTGGAAAGAACAGAACGATACGAATATTGAGGCGCTCGTTTCATCCAATTTGGATAAACGAGTAAAAAGTTACGCTAGTTTAAAGATTAGGGGCTAATTCACGATAAAAGTATTCATGGATAAGTCCCTGGCCGAAAACAAAATAAATAGATAAACACTAACGAACGAACGTTCGCTATCAGGGACAAACGGGTGAAAGCGTTCGCTACTAGTGACATTCAAGTGAACGTTCGCTAATTAGCAAACTCCGAAAACAAAACCAATCTGAGCCTATCTAACGAAAAACCAAAAAAAACGGACGGCGGTTCGTCGGTTTTACGGGTCCTTGAAAAAAACCGTCGGCGGCGGCGCGCGGTGAGGCGGGGTGAGGCGACGGTGATGGCACAGGCGGCGGCGACAGCAGTGTAGCGGGCGGCAACAACAACGTCGAGGTGGCGGCGCGTCGGCGGCGGTGGCTGCGAGCTTTTGCGGCGGCTGCAGCTGCGGGTTTGGCGGGGTGGGGTGGCGGCGGCGGTGGGTACTTATAGGAGGGGGGCGTGCCTTGGGCGAGGGGGTTTGAAGTAAATATGATAAGATCAAATTGATCCTTTCTTCAAATTTGAAATAAATTGAAATATGATTTTTGTGAAACCTCCAACTCTCTCCTTGGGTCCTTGAGTTGCTTAAGATTTTTAGGATCTCAACAAAATTTAAGAATAAATATGGTAAGCATATGATGATCTATGTATAACATCCAAATTGAAATTTGGGATGTTACAAACCTACCCCCTTAAGATGAATCTCGCCCTCGAGATTGGGGTTGGTCAGCAAAAAAGTTTGGGTGGTCTCTACGGAGATCTTCTTCACGCTCCCAGGTGGCTTCCTCCTCGATATGGTGGCTCCAGTGAACTTTGCAAAACTTGATAACCTTGATGTGAGTAACTTGGCTGGAAAAATCAAGAATCTTGACTATCTTCTCTTCATAAGTCAAATCACTATCTAACTGAATAGCTTCCAGTGGCACTATATCTCTGATAGGAATATCGACCATCTCTGCGTGGCACTTCTTCAACTGGGAAACGTGAAACACATCGTGAACTCCCGACAATCCTTCTGGCAATTCTAGCTTGTATGCAACTTCTCCCATGCGTTCCAAAACTCGATATGGTCCCCCAAAACATGGTGCTAGCTTTCCCTTGACTCCAAAACGCTTAACTCCTCGAAGCGGGGATACACGAAGATATGCTCTGTCTCCGACTACGTAAACTATCTCCTTGCGTTTAGTATCCACATAACTCTTCTGCCTGGAATGGGCTACCTTGAGTCTGTCTTGAATCAACTTAACCTTCTCTTCAAAGTCCTTGATTAAATCCGGTCCGAACAACTGTCGATCTCCAACTTCATCCCACGATAACGGTGTCCTGCACCTCCTTCTGTACAAAGCTTAAAGGGGCCATCTTCAAACTAGCTTGATAACTGTTGTTATAAGAAAACTCGGCATATGGCAAATTGTCACCCCAACTAGATCCATAATCTAGCGCACAAGCTCTCAACATGTCCTCCAGAATCTGATTGACTCTCTAGATTTGTCCATCTGTCTGTGGATGAAAGGCTGTACTAAAATCTAGCCTGGTACCCAAAGTTTCATGCAACTGATTCCAAACCTTTGAAGTAAACTGGGTTCCTTTATCTGATACAACCGTGCAGACATACGATCCTGGTCATGTATATCTTTGCCAACTTAGCACTCGTATAGGTGGTCTTCACCGGGATGAAATGAGCTACTTTCGTTAAACGATCAACTATAACCCAGATTGATTCATAGCCTAAACGAGTCCTGGGTAATCCGGTGATAAAATCCATGCCAAGTTTATCCCACTTCCATTTGGGTATCGGCAATGGCTGTAGCAATCCCGCTGGCTTCTGATACTCTGCCTTGACTCTATGACAAACATCACATACTGCTACGTACTCGGCTATATCCTTCTTCATTCCTATCCACCAGAAACTTTCCTTCTAATCCAGAGACATCTTAGTGTTTCCTGGGTGAATCGAATATGGCGAATCATGTGCCTCCTACAGAATCAACTTCCCGATCTTGGGGTCATTAGGCACATATAAGCGATCCTCAAACCATAAAGTGTCGTGCTCATCCTCACGAATTCCTTTAGCCTTTCCTTTACTCGTCCTTTCCTTTATCTCGGCAATCTCCTTGTCATTCTTCTAGGCTTCTCTGATCTTACCCAAAAGAGTGGACTTAATTTCCAATGTTGCAACATAACCTCTCAGAACTATCTCCAAACACAGCTCTCGAAGATCATCTACTAACTCCTTAGGTAATCCCTCAGTTATGTGTGTGTTAACATAACTCTTGCGGCTCAACACATCTGCTACAACATTGGCCTTTCCTGATGAGCTCCAACCATATCCTTTGCCTAAGGTTCAACTCCTTCTGTGTGAAGATTTATTTCAAACTCTTATGATCCGTGTATACCTCACAATGGTTTCCGATGAGAAAATGTCTCCATGTCTTCAGCGCATGCACTACGGCTGCTAACTCCAAATCATGCATAGCATAATTCAGCTCATGAGGTTTAAGCTGTCATGAGGCATATGAAACAACTCTTCCTTCTTGCATAAGTAAAACTCCAAGTCCTCGACATGAAGCATTGCAATATACTTGATAATCCTTACGTTGGTCTTGGAGAATCAACACTGGGGCTGTAACCAAACGTTTCTTCAACTGCTGGAAACTAGCTTCATACTCCTCAGTCCATTTAAACTTGGTGTCCTTCTTCAATAACTCTGTCATGGGCTTTGCAATCTTGGAGAAATTCTCAATGAACCTCCAATAATAACCTGCGAGTCCAATAAAACTTCTGATCTCTCCAACAGATGTGGGTGCCACCCATTTAGTCACAGAAGCAACCTTGGTAGGGTCTACTGCTATTCCTTCTCCAGATATAACATGTCCGATAAATCCTACTTCCTTTAGCCAAAACTCGCATTTGCTGAACTTAGCGTACAACTGATGTTCCCTGAGCTTCTCAAGAACCAAACACAAATGCTCCTTATGCTCCTCTTCGTTCTTCGAGTAGACCAATATATCATCAATGAACACCATGAGGAACTTATCCAAAAACTCCATAAACACTTTGTTCATCATGTTCATGAAATAGGTAGCTGCGTTAGTCAGACCAAATGGCATAACAGTATACTCATATAGCCCGTACCTTGTGCTAAATGTTGTCTTAGGTATATGCTGCTCCCGGATCTTCCACTGGAGATAACCGGATCGAAGATCAATCTTAGAGAAAACTTTAGGTCCTTGCAACTGGTCAAACAAATCATTGATCATCGGCAGAGGGTATTTGTTCTTGATCGTCACCTCATTTAGCGCACGATAATCAACTACCATCCTCAAAGATCCATCCTTCTTCTCCACTAGAAGCACTGGGGCTCCCCAAGGTGATGAACTTGGTCAAAATGTAACCTTTCTCCAGTAACTCCTTTATCTGTTTCTTAATTTCCTCCAGATCTTGTGCAAGCATCCGATACGGTCTCTTTGATATTGGCCCGGTGCCTGGCAATCGCTCAATCAAAAACTCAATGTCTCGATACGGTGGCATGCCTGGTAAGTCTTCTGGAAATACATCGGTGTAATCCTTCACCACTGGTACTTCCTCCTGTACAACTCCTAATAAGGAATTCACTTGAGTCCTCTTCGGCACATGCCGGGATACATACTTGATCCTCTTTCCTTCCGGGGTGGTGAGAAGTATCGACTTACTAGCACAATCAATGTTTCCTCAATACTTCATAACCAATCCATACCTAGTATTATATCCAATCCTTGCGACTCCAAAATTATTAGATCAGAGGGAAACACATGGCTACCAATGGTTAAGGGTAACCGATCACACCATCGGCCGGCCATATACTCTACTCCTGGCGAGCTTACTAACATGGGTGACCTAAGGGCTAGGGTTGGCAACTTAAACGTGTCCACAAATCCCCTTGATATGTTGAATGCGATGCACCAGTATCGAAAATAACAAGTGCAGTAAACGCATTAATCAAAAACTTACCGACAACTGCGTCGGGTTGATCCTCAATCTCCTCCACGATGACGTGGTTCACCTGACCTTTGGTGAAGGGGTTGGGCTTCTTGGCAGAACCTCCATTGCCATTTCCATTCTTCGCTTCAGGACATTCAGTGGCATAATGTCCGGTCTTCTAGCACTTGAAACAGGTACTGTGGCTCAGATCCCTCTTGGCTGGTGTTGAAGGGTTGGAACGGTTCTGGCTGCTGTTTCCTCCATTCCCATTGCCATTCTTGGGGCCACTATGGTTGTGCCAACTTGCTCCGTTGTGTGGGTGTCCTCCATGGTTATGGCCTCCATGGTTGTGGTTATGTCCTCCTGAGTATGGGGAATAGTGGGCTTCTGCTGAGCTCCTGAAGTGTACCTCCCCTGTCCATACTTCCTCTTGCGATTATCAATCTGTTGCTGCTTTCCTTCAATCATAAGATCCCTATCTACCAAATCTTGGTAGTTGTTGAATGTTGCCACCATCAACTGCATCCTCAGCTCATCATTCAGTCCTTCGAAAAACTTCTCCTGCTTAGCGGCATCTGTAGCTAAGTCATCAGGGGCATAGCGTGCTAACTTGCTAAACTCATCCACATACTGGCCCACTATACGACCTGCTTGGCGCAAGTTGCGAAACTCACGCTTCTTCATGCTCATAGTTCCTGCTGAAACATGGGCAGTGCGGAAAGCCTGCTGAAACTGATCCCATGTAACAGTGTCAATGTGGTAAGTGGCAGTGAAATTCTCCCACAATGATGCTGCGGGTCCATCAAGCTGATGTGCAGCAAAACGCACTCTCTCTGCATCTGTGCATCCTGCAGTGGTCAGCTCTCTTCCAATCTTGTGGAGCCAATCATCTGCAATAATTGGCTCGGTGCTACTAGAAAACACCGGTGGATTCAAACTTAAAAAGCGGGCTAGGTGATCAGCAGGGTTGGTGGTGGTGGGTTGTTGTTGTTGTTGCCTTGGTTCTGGTTCTGAACTAATATCTGCATCAAGGCATTCTGCTGCTGGATCAACTGAGTGAGCTCCGGTGGGAAGGCAAATCCATTGTCACGTCTCTGTCGGTGTACAAAAGAAGGGGCTTTGCTTTTGACCCCTTGCGCACGGGCAGTCAGAGCCTCCTGCCACGACCACGCATAACAGGGCAGGAAAGGGAAGCCGGAGAGAAGCCAAAGGCACAAGACAAACAAAGCAACGACAAGGTCCAAGGCCACAAAGATCAGATGGACGGAGCAGGTTTCCCCGGCAAGGACCCTTGCTGGGGCAGCCTCATCGGCCCCGGCAAGACCCTTGCCGGGGGAGCTCGCCCCCACCAGCCGAGCAAGCCACCTTTGAGCCCACCAACGCTAGACAAACGCATCAGGATAGGGCTCGGGAGGCACCTCCGTGGTGGCATGCAGATCTTTGTGAAGACATAGAATGCTCAAGATCAAATGAGGATAGGAAGGCAACTACCCTCACCGAAGAAACCCACAAGACCCCCGGCAAGATCCTTGCTAGGGAAGCCAGCGTGCCACGGCAAGACCCTTGCCGGGCCACCCAGCAAGACCCTTGCCGGGCCACCAGGCAAGACCCTCGCCAAGTGCACCAGCAGGTCCACTGCCAGGCCCATGCCAGCCAAGTCTTCGCAGCCGTTCTCATGCAGCTGCCGACCTAACCAGTCAGGCGAGCACTGCGTGGCAACATGCGCCTTCGTGGAGGCTCCACCACGCGCCACCTCAGCCTGCTGCTCGCCTACATGGCACCGCATGCATCGCTAGCTGTATGCGTGTCGAACCAAGGAGGAGCGGCGACGACGGACGGGCCTCGCCCGCCCCGATAAAGTTTAAGGGACACCTAAGCCTCACATTAAATGTGCTTTGTCCTGTAATACCAGCGATAAGCTCGCGACGCTGTAGCACTTTCCACCTCCTGTGTGCCACTATTGCAGCCCCTTTCGCCTATAAAAGGAGGCCCATGGCACACGGGAGAAGGATTTGGCTCTTTGGAACCTAGCAGCACCTAGAGCTAGTTCGAGAGCTCAAGAACACTAAATACATCCACCAAAGCAGGATTGTAGGGTTTTATGCATCTTTGTGGCCCGAACCTGGGTAAATCCCCCTTGTGTTGTCTACTAGTCCCGCTCTTCTCACGATCCCCGTGCCCCGCAACCGTAGAAGGGATTCCAGAAATCCCATAGTTGTCGTTTCCCACCGGCATCTTTGGCGCGCCAGGTAGGGGGCGCAATTGTGAGAATCTGGTCTAGCTGTTGACCTAGCTGTTCTTCATCGCCATGGCTCCTAAGAAGAAGACGACCACGATGATCGGTTCGTACGAAATCGGGTTGGTACCGGCGCGGACCGGTAGCGGGCCAGTCGCGGAGAGAACTCGTGGCGTGGCCCGCGAACATCCACATCGCCCTGATGGTCCAGGCCTGGTGAGCGGCGTCGTTCGAGCGCCGGGCGACGAGCCTCTAGTCGCGGGCTCCAGAGGTGGAGTCGGGCCCCCCGCAGGTGGCGCGGGGCCCTCCAGGGGCGCCGCCGTCCTGCCAGACGGCGTCGCGGCGATCTCCAAAACGCCAACACCGCCACCTATGGCGCGCTCTTCCCAGGTTGTGCGCGATGAGCAGTGTCACCTTGTCGGTGACCCTGCGTGCCGCCCTGGGAAGAGTCCTGTGCGCCCATCACATGAAGAAGAGGGCCAGCATGCGCGTCGAGGTGCTGATGGAGGTGGGGAACGGCTGTGGAGCCGTGATGCAGCTCCTTCTAACGTGGTTAGGAGTCGAGGCACATCGCGGTCCACCAAGCTTTCGCCGCCACCCACGCCAGCGGAGGCCCTAGTGCGTGCAGCTACTCCTCGATTTTCCTCCCGCCGCGGAGAAGCTCGATGAATGGAGGGCCACCGTCCGGAGCCTCGTCGGCATTGCCAACAACGATGAGTTGCGGCCGGCGGGACCCGTAGGCCGTCGCTCCACCGGACCACCGCATGCCAGCGGAGACCGTGCTGGAGGTGATGCAGCCACGGTGCACTCCCCTCCTCCATCCCAGCCACCCCGGGCATCGGTTCGTCGCGACAACACTTGAGACGACATCTCCATCGTGTCGTCCAAACCGTGCACAAACTGCAATCAGAGACAAGTCCTTCGGGAGCGGGCTCATGAGGACACTCGAACTACGATCGAGCGCCAACGTGACGCGCGCCACCAGTCAGACAGGAGGGCAGGGCCTGCTACGGACCACCCAACACCGGGAGGCTACAGTGGCCTACCCTATGAGGTGGGTTATCCGGCCTTCACCCATGAGCTGCGGCAGTTCCAGTGGCCCTCCCACCGTACGTTCAAGCCCGACGTTGGCGAGAAGTACAACGGCAAGACTCACCCATCAGAGTTCCTCAGCATTTACACCATCGTGATGCAAGCTGCTGGGGCCCGTGATGATAAGGTGCTTGCCAACTACTTCCCGTTGGCACTCAAGCCTAATGTTATGTCATGGTTGATGCACTTGCCGGTGGATTCCTTCTCTTCTTGGGCGGATTTGTGCCATGAGTTTGTTGGCGCCTTTACCGGAGGTCACCAGGCTCATGGCCAGACGAGTGATTTACACATCATCCCCCAGAAGGAAGGGGAGAACTTGCGCAAGTACATCCAAAGGTTCAGCCGAGTGCAGTACAACATCCCCGACATTCATCCTGCCGCCGTGATCAGTGCATTCCATCAGAATGTGCGCAATCGTAAGATACGTGAAGAGTCGGCGATGAACAAGTTCAGATATGTGGCCGAACTTTATGTTCTGGCCGATCGGTGCGATCGTGCTGAAGAGGGAAGGAAGTACCCCGATGAAGACGCCGGTGCAGAAACCGACTCCACGGATGACACCGCCACCCCTGCGAAGAAGGGCCAGCGCTATAACAGGAAGCGCAGGAGCAAGACCGTGCTTGCTGTCGAGGGATCTGACGATATCGGCCCCACCAAGAAACCCAAGGCAAGTGACCCCGGCAAGGAGGTTGCCGGGTGTGCCGCTTGCCGGGCCTTGGCGGCTGCCGATAAACCAGGGGGCTCCGACAAGCAGTATTGCAAGATCCACCGCACCAAGGGCCATGACCTCCAAAACTGCCGGCAGGTATAGCTGCTCGCCGATAAGCAAAAAGTCGAGTATGAGTGGCAGGACAAGGAGAAGGGCCCAGATGGTGCCGAGGGATCCGGCAAGAAATGTGGCGGCCAAGGAGGCTGCTACGACAAGGATAATCAGCAAGAGAAGCCCGCCCGGGGCCACGATAAGAAGCAGGAAGATGATGATCGTGACGAGGACGATGAGTCCGGCGACCACGAGTTTCAGAAAGCCACATAGGCCATGTGCGTCGATGGTGGCGCCTCGCCGCATACATCCCACCGCCAACTCAAGCCGTGGGCACGTGAGATCACGGCGGTGGAGCCATCGTTCGACGCACGGAAGCCGCTGAAATGGTCCATCACGCCCATCATCTTCAACACCGAGGACCACCCTGACCGCACCACTGGGGTCGGGTGCTTGTAGTTGCTGGTATCACCAACAATCCGCAACCTCAAGGTGACAAAGATGCTGGTTGACGGCGGGGCCAGCCTGGACTTGATCTCGCTTGTTGTGGTCAGAAGGCTGCAGTTCCTCGATGGAGACCTCGAGGAGACGGGCACGTTCCAAGGGGTTAACCCGGGGTGGAGCCAGCCAAAGGGAAAGGTCACACTGCCCGTGACATTCCGAGGCGAGCTGAACCATAGGACAGAAAGGATTGTTTTCGATATAGCCGAGATCCCCTTGCCTTACAACGGGATCCTCGGTCGCCCGACACTAGCCAAGTTCATGGCGGCTTCACACTACGCCTACAACATGCTGAAGATGCCCGGGCTGATGAACATCATCGCCGTCCCCTCCGACAAGAAAGATGCGCTGATCTGCGCCGACCAACTCTACCGAGAAGCGGTTGCAGTAGCTGCCGCTAAGGCACCTGCTCCTGCCGACGGAGCCCCGGGGGAGAAGAAGACCGGCGAGACCACTCGCACCCACTCCGTCAAGCGCACCTCTTCGGGGTGTTATGCTTCCATTGAGAATGTGCAGAGAGCTCCGTCGGCAAGAGCAAGAAGTCCAGAGCTACACCGCCAGAGGCCAAGAAGGTGCTCGTCAAGGAGGTCGACACAGGGGGAGCTTTCACCATAAGCTCCACCCTCGATGCCAAATAGGAAAGCGAGCTCGTCACCTTCCTGTGGGCGAATGTCGATGTGTTTGCATGGCAAGCCTCCGACATCCCCGCATTCGTGGAGGTGATTGAGCACCACCTTCTTTGTCGTCCTCATGCGCGCCCGTAAGCGAAGGTCGAAGCAAGCTCTGGAGAGGCAGGAGTTCATCACTCAGGAAATCAGAAAGCTAGAGGCGGCAGGCTTGGTGAGAGGAGTAATCCGTCCGACGTGGTTGGCCAATCCGGTAGTGGTGCGCAAGGCAAATGGGAAGCGGAGGCTATGTATTGACTACACAGACATCAATAAGGCCTGTCCAAAGGATCCCTTCCCGTTATCGTGCATCGACCAGATTGTTGACTCCATGGCTGGATGTGACCTATTATCATTCCTTGATGCCTACTCGAGATACCACCAGATCTTCATGATGAAAGAGGATGAGGAGAAGACAACATTCATCACCCCATGTGGTATGTATTGCTTTTTACGGATGCCTTTCGGGTTGTAGAGTGCTGGCTCAACCTTTGCAAAGCAGTCCAAATTGGTTTTGAGCCCCAGCTACATAGAAATATGGAAGCTTACATGGATGACATAGTGGTCAAAACCAAGGACAAAGCGACCCTTGTGCAAGATCTGGAGGAAATGTTTGGGAACCTGTGCAAGATCAACCTCAAATTGAACCCTGAGAAGTGTGTCTTCGGTGTCCCGTCTGGCAAGCTTCTCGGATTCTTTGTGTCCCAGCGCGGGATTGAAGCAAACCCGGATAAGATAAAGGCCATCGAGCAAATTGAGGCACCCAAACGGATCAAGGGCGTGCGTCGGCTCACTTGCTGCGTTGCTGCCATGAGCCGGTTCATCTCCAAGTTCGTGGAGCGTGCCCTTCCTTTTTTCAAGATCTTGAAGAAGGCAGGGCCAGTGGAGTGGACAACAGAGGCCAAGGTAGCACTGCAGGATTTGAAGAGATACCTCTCCTCTACCCTAATGTTGGTCGCACCAAACCACAAGAACCGTTGCTGCTTTATCTAGCAGCAACAAATCAGGTGGTTAGCGCCGCACTAGTGGCGCAGAGAGCGGTCGACGAGAAGGCGGTGGCAGCGGCAGAGCTAACAAATGGCAAGCCGAAACCCTCTCCGACAGGGCTCGATCTCGGCAAGATTGAGTCCCCGACAAGGGCTAACGCTAGCGCGACAAGACCCACGCGACCGGGTGAAGAGGCACAAAAGAAGAAAGTGGTGCATCACCCAGTGTACTTCATCAGCTCCCTCTTGCAGGGGGCTAGGTCGAGGTACTCAGGTGTGCAAAAGCTGCTCTTCGGCCTCCTTATGGCTTCGAGGAAGCTGCACCATTACTTCCAAGTGCACGAGATCACGGTGGTCACCCGCCTCCCATTGCAACGGATACTGCACAACCTAGATGCAATGGGGAGGATCATGGAATGGGCCATGGAGCTGTCAAGTTTCGGTTTGAAGTTTGAAAGTACCTCGACGATTCAGAGCAGAGTCTTGGCGAAGTTTGTTGCGGAATGGACCTTGACGCCCGACGAAGAGGTACAGGAGACCACTCTCCCCGTCAAGGAAACGAGCTGCAGCTGGATCATGTACTTTGATGGTGCCTTCTTGCTCCAAGGTGCCGGTGCTGGTGTGCTGCTTGTTGCACCCACCGGAGAGCACCTCAAGTATGTCATCTAGATGCACTTCCCCCGGGAGATGTCAACCAACAACACCGCCGAGTACGAGGGTTTGCTTGCCGGTCTCAGGATCACGGCATACCTTGGAGTTAAGAAGCTCATCGTTAGGGGCGACTCACGGCTCATCGTTAGGTAGATCAACAAAGATTAGCATAGCCCGTTGATGGAAGCTTACGTAGATGAGGTGAGGAAACTGGAGGAGCGCTTTCACGGTATACAAGCGGAGCATGTCCCTCGGGCGGAGAACGACATCGCCGACTACCTGTCAAAGCGCGCTGCCCTTTCCCTGAGCGTTCGGAGCATGGGGGCATGTTCGTGCTCCAGAATCCGCCGCTGACGGATCTCGTCCTCATTCCGCTGTGCGATGGCCTCGGCACCATCAACCCTCTGTTGGAGAAGAAGCAGCTTGGCACGGGAAGAGGCCAGCTCCGCCTGTGCTGCGCCAAGGGCGGCTGCGGAGGAGTCCGCACCCCGCGTCACTTCAGCGAATTTGGCCCTGAGGGACGCAGTCCTACACTCAGCTTCGGCCCTGATTAGCTCCAACCTCACTTCGTATTTGCGCTCGAGGGCCGAGCGACCTTCCGCCATGCGGCGGTCGACCTCTTCCTGGACTCGGGTTTCGCGCGCGGCGACGTCATTCTCCACCTGAGTCACCAGGCGCACCCTCGTCTCCAACTGCTCAAGGTCAAGGGTGCGCTCGGCGGCTTCCAGCGTCAGCGCCTCCTCGCGCTTCAGGAGCTCCACCTGATCGACGGAAACAACTTTTAGCGACACAAGGGCCACCTGGCGCAGTTCCACTTGCTGCTCCAGAGAGTCGCTCCAGGCTTGGAGCTCCCATGCGCGCTCCTCCGCATCTTTGTGTCGTCGGTCTGCTTCCCGGACCTCCTCGACGGCTTGGGAACTCCCATGAGGCCGCCAGCGATGCTTCAGCCTTCGCGTTGTCAAGGTCACGCTGGTGACGCACAAGGGCGACGGCTACCTTTAGTTTGCGCCTCTCCTCAACGAGGCGCAAGCCTTCGGCCTCAAGGAGCGCATCCTCGCCAGCAAGCTCCGCCCCGATCCGGCTCACCGCATCCGCCGCCCCTGGAGAAACTCTTGACGAAGAGCGCGATGCTCCCGAGCGCGCCTGCGCATGTCTTCCGCATCACCCTCTGCCAGTGGCGTATGCGGAGGGTCCTGAGGCGGTATGCCCCTTCCCGGTGCAGGGCTGGGGGATGGTGCCCCAGCAATCGCCGGACGGACCTCGCCAGGAGCCCGGCCTGGCGCCGGTCCGTCCCCAAAAGAGGAGCTCAAGACTGACTTCAGCCAGTCACCATCCACGATCAAGGAAGGAGCACGGGGCAAGCTGGCTGTGCCCCAGGGGAACTCATGAAGGGAAGACAACAGGCGCGCAGGCTCAAGGTGCCCAGCGGGACGGGCCACTTCTCCAACCGACCGTGGCAGGGGCGCTGCTCGAGCTCGGCGCGCCAAGGGTCAGCAGCGAGGACAAAGCTTGGGGGGATGGCTCCAGGGCCGTCTCCGCGAATTCGGCAGGAAGGGCCCTGAAAGGCCGCGATCAGCTGCAAGAATAGAGAGGGGGACTTACTCGTCCATGGCAAAGTACTTCCTGCGCTTCAACAGGCGGCAAGAGCGATCGTCGCCACCCAAGGCCTCCTTCCTCTTGCGAAGGGCCTCGAAGTCTACACGGAACCGACCTAAGCGCTCGGCCAAAGGATCGCCTGTGGCATGGAAGAGGCGTCAAGGTGACCAGCGCCAAGGGAACCTGCCTGGGGGACGCCACCAGGCGCCGCCTCACGAGAAATGGCCGGGGCGTCGGAAGCCCTAGCCTCGGGAGCCGTGAGCCGCAACTCCTCGCCTACCACTGCTCCAGGACGGGCTTCGGGAGATGCCGCCTTTGTGGCTCCGTGCGGCGTCAGCGTCTCGACATCAGCCCCTTCAGCTCTTGGCAGTTCTCGTCTCCCCGCTCCATCACCTGAGACAGAGCCGCTTTGACCGACCAGAAGAGCAACCACAACGACTGGATTCTCACGGGGCCCCGTGAGGCCAGCCGGGCGCAGCCCCCACTCATCAAAGATGGGCATCTGCCTCACAAAATGGGCCCTGCCCGAGCAAAGATATAAGAGTGTAGCATCTTGTCGAAGGCTTCCTGGGGAAGGATCGCCGGTCAGGACCCTGAGCACCGTCTTCAGCACTTCAGGCGCCAGATCCTCCTCCTGGAGCCGCATGCGGTCTTTGTACCCCGCAAAGTCCCACATCCGATGGGAGTGGCACTGGAGAGGAGCAATGCGGCGTTGGAGGAACTCCTTCACCACCTTGGGCGCAGTCACGTCGAGCACCCTCAAACTCTGGAAGCGGCGCCAGACAAAGGCGAGCCGGGGGCTCACAAGCGTCTCGTGATCCCAGCCTGAGATGGGGACAGCAGGCAAGGTCGGGTGCGAGAGCAGGGGGCTGGCTACTCCGACATCCACATACAGCCACCGCTCTCTGAACCAGGCCTTTGGAGGAGGAAGTCCAAAATCGATCCCTAAAGCAGCCGTCTCTGGCACGGCGAGGAAGCTCACACACCCCGAACATTGAGTGGGGTCGCTGAGGCGCGAAGAAAAGAAGTGGCACAACAGGGCAACGGAAGGAGGAATGCCCACCATTGCCTTGCAAACAAAAGCGAAGACAGCCAGGAGGGTAATGGACTCAGGCCCGAGGTGCATCATATGGATCTGATAATGGGAGAGCACCGCATTGAAGAAAGCGGAAAAGGGGGGAACCAGACCCGCCCACAGGGCATCGTCGAAGAACCGGACCTCCGTGATGACCCTATCAAAGGAGGCATGGGACGAAGGCCAGACTGTGGTCCTTCCGCACTCATTGAAGATGGTGGAAAGAGCAGAACGGACCTTGTTCAAGGCTTCGGGATTGAGTATGATTGACCGTTCAAGGGCGGGGCCCGCCACCGAAGGTGAGCGGGGCGAAGGCGCGGGCTTATTTCCCTTTTCCTTCTTCATTGGCGCCATGGCGATGGAAAGAGGGGAGAGCTCCAGTCGGATTGGAGGTGGAGGTTGGAGCTCGAGGAGGAAGGAAGGGTAGGAGGCATGCAAGCAGCGAAAGGGGAACAACTGTGTGCAACCACGGGTCTGCCTAGCTGGGCGTATGATGAGGCATCATGGGGAAGCGGAGACGCCCACGTCCAATCAACCGCCTTGCGGCGCCTAAGGTCATGATCTATTGGGGCCCTTGGCCGCCGCGACCAGCTTCGCTTTACTAAGCCAAGTT
This sequence comes from Aegilops speltoides, assembly GCA_021437245.1. NCBI lineage: Eukaryota > Viridiplantae > Streptophyta > Magnoliopsida > Poales > Poaceae > Aegilops > Aegilops speltoides. The sequence goes on along the minus strand of CM038141.1, from coordinate 175,573,354 downwards.
CGGGCGCGCCTTGGGCCCGGGGGCTACTGTCGGTGTTCTAGGAATGGGGGTCCCCAGACTTGCCTGCCCGCGGCCTGCGGCGTGGCTCAAGTGGGGGCCCAGTGCAGCCCAGCTTCATCAGCTCAACCTCAAGACCCTCGCGAGGGTCCAAGCCTCGCGGGGCGGACGACAGGACGCTTCCTCAGGGGCGGCCTCATCAGGCAGGCTCGTGAGGAGGCGGAGAGATCAAGGCAAGGGCACTTCGCGAGGAGCCCGTGACGCAAGCCATGACGAACAAAACCAGGCGGGCGCCGGCCTGCGCAGTGTCCTTGTTTCCCCTTCGGTGCAAAGGGAGCAAGCATAGGCCAAGGCATCAGGCAAAGGTTACCGTTTCGATGCAACAAGACCAAGACTAGCAGAACGGCAGGATGGAGATCATCGTGGAGCCCAGGATGGCGTCATCGTCAGAGCCTTTGGTAGCCGAAGACCAACTTTAGTCAGGATAAGTGCACTAGATGTTCCCCTTCAAAATGGCCAATTGTTGGTGCCCTTCCCGCTGATTATTTGGGAAGAGGCCCAGGGCCTCCCTCTATAAATAGAGCTAGCCACCACAGGGCAAAGGGGGACGGATCAATCGGAGAGAGAGAGAGAGAGGCAATTGAACTCACCCAAGCAGTTCATCACACCAGCTCAAGAATAGCCCCTCGTGAGGGTGTTCTCTCTTTGTACTGTTCATCATCAGCCCCTGAGACAATCCACCACACCACACACTGGAGTAGGGTATTACACCACAATGGTGGCCTGAACCAGTATAAACCTCGTGTCCCTTGTGTGTTCTTCTTTCTAGCTTAGATTCCTTGTGAGCCTTCGTAACGTGAGCTGGTAGGGGAAAGATCTTCGTGCGCACCCTAGAGTTCGAACCTCAAGGGCTGCCGGAACCCGAAATCTGACAGAAGCTTTCAATGCCTTCAACTCGGGAGACGCGTACATCCGAGCTGCTCAAGATGGGCTTGCTAGAGCCACAAACTAGTATTTAAAAGATATATGAGTAAGCAACATCTGATAATTATGTATATCAGTAGCCCCTGAGACTTGAAACAGTTGGTACAACTGATTTAAGGATCATTGTATGTACAGGTTCTTACAGAGAAGAATACCCATTTGTCTCAAGAGCTGGAGAAGTGTGAAACCCAGCTAACGGCCGCAGCTGCCAAAATGGAGGAATCCAAGAAGGCCTCATCTGGTAATATTTCTCTCGATCGAGAAAAAACGTAATTACGTGTTCCATTTGGTGTTCGGCATGTTGCAGATCTAACAATAGATTTCGCAGACAATCCCGGAGTGAATCCGGAGAGCCTACAAGAGGATGAACAAAGAGCTCAACGACAACTAGAGGCTGGTGAGCGTGTACTTACATGGGTCATGCGGGAGAAAAATGATCTCCAGGATGCCAATACCCGGCTGAGCGTAGAATTGAAAGATGTTCGGGCCCAGCTAGCTGACTCTGTGAAGGAGAATAGAAGGCTTTGACGCGGCATTTTTAGTATGTGCTCACACGAACCTTTATATAGTTCGGCGAAGAAACGGGTTAACAGAGATATGTCTGTAGGTATGTTGACTGGTCGTCCAGAAGAGGAGATGCCCGGATCCTCAGGCGATCTTCTGCAAGAGCTTTCGCAACTGCACGAACAAGTTCAACAGTTGATGCAGGGTGTCGCTAAGGCCTTGTGGCCATCCGCCTCCCTGCCAGGAAGCATGGGTGAGCTTGTACAACTGCTCAGGGGAGCACAGCAGCGTTTCCGACTATGGAAGATATTTGCCTGTCGACATGATGCGAGGGAAGCTTGGGCCATGGTAAAAACACGGTATACCAAGCTCTATTCAAATCACATGTCCTAGATCGGACCTATAGGGTCAGATGGGAAGGAGATTCCCGTTAGTCTGGTATATGACCAGGTAGGATTAGCCGCAAAGTATTCCCGACAGGATTGTAGGCTAGACAGCCTGTTGGATGGCATAGAAGAAGAAGTATGTGAGTCTAAGTGACTATGTACTTCAATTGACATATTTGTCCCTAGCTGGATTGTAAATCATTTGTCATGGCGGACCTTTCGCTTCAGTCTCCGGACCTGATAGTCCGGAGTGTTTCCGAATACCCGCTCAGTTATATAAACCGGGGTACGCGTGGAAACCAGGCGTAGGGGTCATAATTGGTTGAACAGACAAGTACCCAACTAGCTATGTTATATTACATGGATAGTAAGAAACATCTTCCAGAGAGAATAGTTCCATTAAGGGATCCTTTCCCTGGGTACGCATGCATTAATGTACATGTCTGAACTGCAAGCAAAAATGCGGTATACGCAACATCTGGGAGTTTATATTGTAATAGGTAAAAAAACATCTTTAGTTCACCGACCGAATATTCCCTTAAGAACACTAGCTTTCGGCTTCACCCAGTCTAAGGTACACGTCCGGAGTACCCGGCAGTAATAATCACTGAGGTGCTCCCCTTATGCCCCAGCCGAACTAACGGGAACATAGGGCATAAACACAGGAGCCAGGCAACCCAGCTTGGACAAAACTTAAGTCATATCGATGCATATAATGGTGAAGAAAAGGTACATATGGGAAAGGGACACATATGTAGTGGGCGTGATGCCCGGTAGATAATTGTATTAAGCTTCTATATAGGAAGCCACCAGGTAAAGTGAGCGATCATACTGGAGGGTGAGCGCGTCACGAGTGTGTAATCGAGTCACACTTAAAGCCTTAAAGCCATAAAAGGAAATAGAGAGGATATAACTAAAAAGTAAAAAGTAAAAAATAGGTGGAGGGAAGGAGACGAACAAAGAGTTCAACGCAAGGCGTAGAATCTTTGGAGTCTTGCCACGTTCCATGGGTTTGGCTCAAGCCGATTATCTGATGCATCATGCAGGCTGTACGCTCCTCCGATGAGAACTTTATCAATGATGAAGGAACCCTCCCACTAGGGCTTGGGCTTGTCCTTTTTCTTCTCCGGTAGGGATAGAACGAGTTCGCCAATGTTATAAGTTTTGGCCTGTACTTCTCTGCTTTGATACCTGCGAGCCTGTTGCTGATGAAATGCGGAACGGGCTTTTGCGATGTCGCGCTCCTCCTCTAGGGCATCTAAACTGTCCTTCCGATCAAACTCGGCTTCTCTCTCTTCATACATGCACACTCGAGGTTAGTCATGAAAAATATCGCAGGGCAATGCCGCCTCTGCGCCGTACACCATGAAGAAGGGTGTGTATCCGGTAGTGCGATTTGGTGTGGTCCGCAGCCCCCATAGTACAGAGTCAAGCTCCTCGACCCAGTGCGTGTGTGATTCCTTCAGAGATCGCACTAGTTTGGGTTTGATGCCGCTCATAATAAGACCGTTTGCTCGTCGACTTGCCCGTTTGTTTGAGGGTGATAGACATAGGGGTAATCGAGCTTAATGCCCATATTGCCGCACCAAGTTTTCACCTCATCGGCTGTGAAATTAGAGCCGTTATCGGTGATGATGCTGTGGGGGACACCGTAGCGGTGCACGACCCCTGATATGAAGTCTATCACTGGTCCGGATTCGGCCGTTTTAACTAGTTTGGCCTCTATCCATTTGGTGAATTTATCTACCATGACCAACAGGTATTTTTTCTTATAGCTTCCTCCTTTAAGGGGTCCGACCATATCAAGCCCCCAGACCGCTAAGGGCCAAGTTATGGGGATTGTTTGGAGAGTGGTGGGCGGCATATGGCTTTGGTTAGCGAAGAGCTGGCAACCGACGCAATGTTGGACGAGGTCCTGTGCGTCTGCTCGGGCCGTCGGCCAGTAGAAACCTGTACGGAAGGCCTTGGTTAGGGCTCGAGCTGCGGCGTGGTGGCTGCCGAGTCCAGCATGAAATTTGGCAAAGAGCTTCCGCCATTCCTCTTCGGAGATACATCTTTGAAGTACTCCGGTAGAGCTTTTCTTATAAAGCTCTCCCTTGTGGACCTTGTAGGCTTTAGAGCCCCGCACAATGCAGCGTGCCTCGTTTTGATCCTCGGGGAGTTCCTGTCTATTTAGGTAGGCTAAGAAGGGTTCGGTCCATGGGGCAATGACAACCATGATTAAATGGGCCAAAGGTGTTATTTCGGTGATAGAGCCTCTGATTATGTCAGTGTGTTCGGAATTTGGGGTTGTGGTCGGATCCGGACTAGTATTGCCGGTCTCCCCTTGCCACACCACGGATGGCTTGAACATCCTTTCCAAGAAGATGTTAGGTGGGAAGGGGTCACACTTAGCGCCGATACGGGCAAGGATATCCGCCGCTTGATTGTTTTCTCGAACCACATGATGAAATTCAAGCCCCTCGAATCAAGCTGACATTTGGAGGACGACATTGAAATAAGCCGCCATTTTCGGATCCTTGGTATCGAAGTCTCCATTTATTTGAGATACTGCGAGGTTCGAATCCCCACGCACTTCTAGGCGTTGAATGCCCATGGAGACAGTCATCCGAAGACCATGCAACAGAGCCTCGTATTCGGCCGCATTGTTGGAGTCCGTGTATAATATTTGGAGTACGTTTTGGACTGTATCTCTTGTGGGGGATGTGAAGACAACCACTGCTCCCAGACCAGACAGCATTTTAGAGCCGCCGAAGTGCATGATCCAATTGGAATATGCGTCGTACTCTTTAGGGAGTTCGACTTTTGTCCATTCGACGACGAAGTCAGCCAGTACTTGCGATTTCATTGCTCGCCGTGGTTTATATGTAATGTCGAACAGGAGGAGCTCGATGGCCCACTTAGCAATTCCGGCCAGTGGCATTGCGGTTATTTATTATATCGTTGAGTGGTACTTTGGAGGCCACCGTGATTGAACACTCTTGAAAGTAGTGTCGTAGTTTCCAGGATTCCATGAAGACCGCGTATGCTATCTTTTGATAATGTGGGTACCGTGACTTGCATGGTGTGAGGACAGTGGATACGTAGTATACCGGCTTTTGAAGCGGGAACTTATGTCCGTCCTCCTCTCGTTCGACGACGAGCACTGCGCTTACAACCTGGTGTGTTGCAGCTATATACAACAACATGGGTTCCCCAGGGTTTGGTGCGGCTAGGATTGGGTTGCTGGCCAGGAGGGCCTTTATTTTTTCCAGTCCGGCCGTCGCCGCATCCGTCCGCTCGAAGTGCTCGGTGTGTCAAAGAAAGCGATAAAGAGGTAGTGCCTTCTCTCCCAATCGGGAGATAAAACGGCTTAAGGCAGCCACGCATCTAGTTAATTTCTGGATTTGTTTGAGGTCTGTTGGGGGTAGCCAACTGTGACAAAGCTCAGATTTTGGCCGGGTTTGCTTCAATTCCTCTGTTGGAAATGATGAAGCCCAGCAGCTTTCCGGCGGGAATGCCGAAAACACATTTTTCCGGATTGAGCTTGATGTCATATGTTCGGAGATTGTCGAACGTGAGCCTCAGGTCATCTATTAAAGATTCGACATATCTGGTCTTGATGACCACGTCGTCTACGTATGCCTCAACTATTTTGCCGATTTGTTTTTTCAGGCATGTCTGAATCATGCGTTGGTAGGTTGCACCGGTGTTTTTCAGCCCGAAAGGCATGGTGTTGAAACAGAAAGGGCCGTATGGGGTGATAAATGCTGTTGCGGCTTGATCGGACTCCGCCATTTTAATTTGATGGTATCCGGAGTGTGCATCGAGGAAGCACAATGAGTCGTGTCCTGCGGTAGCGTCGATGATTTGATTGATGAGTTGTGAAAGTGGCTTCTCCTAGGCTCCCCTCCTAGGCTCCCCCTAGGCGATCACCGTTGGTGGCCACTCCAGCCCCGGCGGCCACCCTTCCTCCCGCCAGTTGCCACTCCGGCGCCGGCGGCCACTGCCTCTCTACCACTTGTCACTCCGAGGGTGGCAGCCACCAATCTAATTCTGGTTTCTTTGCCAGAGGAGTTGTTGCTAGGATGGCCATGGATCCTCCATCACTCAACTTTGCTCGAGGTAAAGATTTTCAGCATTCAATGAGGCAAAAGTTTGGTCACCCAGTGGTGTTTTCGCCTGGTTTTTGTCAACGAGAGTTCACTTTGGTGGTTTCCCTCTACCGTGCCCGTTTTCGGCTGGATTGTCACACGGTTAGTATCACCCTACAATCTTGTTTTGGTGGCTATCCTCAAGGTTTCCGTGTGCTTCATCTCAAGGACAGAACTTACAAGTTTTCTGTTGCTTCAAAGGCAGTGGGTTTTGAAATCTATAATCATGGCCATGTGGTTGAAAAGGATTTTGAGTTAGTTTTCAATCTTTGGGGTTTTGGAGGTCCAAACTGGTTACGTGAAGAGCAACTATTCTATCGTGAAGAAGAAGCTTCTTGGACTTTGGTCATTAGTGCACTACAAAAAAAAGACACATCCGTGACATTTTGGGCCGAACGAATTGTTTTTCTGTCATACATATGACACTTCTATGACGATAATTGTGACAAAACCCGGTATCATCATAGATGTGGTGGGCTCCTACTTCTATGACAAAAAATCATGACAGAAAATGGGCTTTTCGTCCTGGGCGGGCCGGAGACGCAGCTGCATGACATTCTTTGGGCCGTCCATGACGGAAAAAACCGTGGTAGAAGCGAGGGCGAGGAAAATTTTGGGGAGTTCCCGGTTACGGTGGGTGGTCGGTGGCCGAGCGATGCGCGTTTCTCTCATACACGTACGTGCGTGTGTGCGAGGCGTTGGCTCTAACTGAACCCGAGCGAGGCGGTGGGCTCTAATCGAACCCGAAAGCGACACCTTTGCAGAAGCTACGACATCGAACCCGAAAGCGATCGATCGATGGTGTTAATCAACCAGATTGCGATTCTCCGCCTCTGCGCTAATCAAGCCGATCGATTGATGAACAAAGTGAGCGCTTGGGGGGTGGATGAACAAAGGAGCAGAGGGGTGGATGTAGGACCCCGTGGCGTTGCCTCTGAATGAACAGGACGACCCCGTGGAGGGCTGGATGAACAGTAGACTATGTAAGGGTGCCCGTGGAGGGGTGGTTAAACAGTAGCCGGTGGAGTAGCGCGCGGTGGAGGCTGGATGAACAGGAGCCTGTGGAGGCTGGAGGAGGTCGACGGTACCCCATGGAGGCTGGAGGAGGTCGACGGTGGAGATGAACAGTACCCCGTGGAGTCCCGTTTTGCCGTACGCCACACCCCTCCCAATGAACAGGACCCCCGTTTCGACCGTAGCGCTCCAACACAAGTCCTTTTCATTCATTTTGCGGTACACTACACCCCTCCCAATCAACAGGACCCCCGTTTTGACCGTAGGAGGTCCGTTTTATCCGTTTTGCGGTAGGCCACACCCCTCCCGATCAACAGGACCCCCGTTTCGATCGTAGGAGGTTCGTTTCCTCCATTTTGCGGTACGCCAGGCCCCTCCCGATGAATAGGATCCCATTTTGAACGTGGCCGGTCGAACACAAGGCCGTTTCCTCCGTTCTGCGGTATGCCAGGCCTCGTTTCCATCGCCTGTTCCATCCAAGCCCTCCCGAAACATGACCACGCATTCCGTTCCGACCCAGCTGGTTGGCTCCCATGCGTTCCGTTGCCTCCCGATGAACACGACGCATTCTGTTGCCTCCCCATGAACACGACGCATTCCGTTGCCTCCCCATGAACACGACGACGACGCTGTTTCTCCGTTCCGACCCAGCCATGTACACGAGCCTTAGCCGTACATATGCGCGAGTAGGCGTTCGAGACCCCGCCCGTATGTATACATACGTGGCCTTATTTTCTTTCTTGCACACTGGTCGATGTACGTACGTGTACATGCTACGTGCGCGTCTGTACTACGACACGTGCGCACCTCTACATCGACCAGTATATATGTACGTACACGTTTGCGGCCAGAATGACAACGCTACGTATGCTTTGACCAGGTGGGTCCCGATTGTCAAGCACTTCCTTGCCTGCGAAGATGTAGCTGGTGGGTCCCAGCAGTCAGGGGGGCGAATCGTTTTTTTTCGGGCGCACTTCCTTGTGTGCGAAGATGTAGCTGGTGGGTCCTAGCAGTCAGGGGGAAATGTTTTTTTCGTGAAATACAGTGGCCCTTCCGGTGGGTCCCCGCTGTCAGGTGGAGGAATAATTATTTTGCGCGTAATAAGGAGGCACTTCCTTGCTGCGGCCATGGACCCAGCTGTCAGCCTCTCCACGTACAGTCCACGTTTGATGGAAGCCGTTCCTTGACCACGTTGACCACGCCGCGCCGAGAGCACCAGGGCGGTGGACGACGGCGAGGCCTAGGAAGGGGACGATGCAGAGCCAGGGAAGACGCAGTAGTGGATGCCCACACGAAGAGGAGTACGAGGGTTCACTGGTTCGGCTGTGGTGTGAGGCTGCCGTCGCCGCAGAATAACAGGGGGTGTGGGTGAGTAGAGGAATGGCCTGGCTAGCGGTGGGAGTAGTAGGGGGCGGTGAGGCCTCCATGGTATCACAGCCGACCACGGGAGGCAGGAGCATGCGGCACGACCGGTGCTGCTTTGGGCGGCTGGAGAACGAAGACCAGTGGTTGAAGAAGCACTACAGCCATTGGATGGACATCGTACGATCACTGGAGTATTGACTAAGTTGACAAAGCCCTCCGTCCCGGTCAACTTAGTAGGCCCACAAGGCAGCCTGCCACTATACTGGGTCCCTAGTAGCAGGGGGAGTATTCTTTTTTTGCATAATAAGGAGGCACTTCCTTGCGTGCGAAGATATAGCTGGTGGGTCCAAGCTGTCAGCGGCGGTAAAGTTTTTTTCGTGAAATACAGAGGCCCTTTCGGTGGGTCCCAGATGTCAGGTGGAGGAATCATTATTTTGCGCGTAATAAGGAGGCATTTCCTTGCGTGCGGCCATGGACCCAGCTGTCAGCCTCTCCACGTACAGTCCACTTCAGATGCATGTCGGTCATTGACCATGTTGACCAGGCCACGCCGAGAGCACCAACGCGATGGGCGACGACAAGGCCTAGGAAGGGAACGACACGGAGGCAGGGAAGACTCGGTAGTTGTTTCCGACACGGAGGGGAGTACAACTGTACGAGGGTTTACTGGTTTGTCTGCCGTCGTCGGAGAATAACAACAGGTGTGGGTGAGTAGAGGGATGGCTAGGCCAGTGATGGGAGTACGGTGGGGCGGTGAGGCTGCTTGGCAAAGACAACCTGGCATGAGGAGGAGGGAGCAGGCAGTCCTGCCGGTGCTTGTTTGAGAGTGTGGAGCAGGAAGAGCAGAGATTGAAGAAGCACGACGGTCGTTGGATGGAAATTCAACAGTCACTTCTTGTGCATCAACCTTTTTTATGAAAGCCTCAAATCTGTGGAAAACAGCATACAGCCCATCTGCCATTATTTCTAATAATTTACAGCCCATTTGCTAATTCTTAAGCTTTTATTGGAGCCCATATTCTTTTTGTTAGCATTACAGCCCATATTGGCCATGGTTAAAAAATTATACGAATTTTTGCATATTTCGGTGCGGTCCGAACTGTTTTTAATCCCGAAATTTCGAGTCACATTCAAAATGATTTTAAAAATAAATGTATATCAATATAAAATTCAACAAATTGTCCACGCATAAAAATAAATGCAATTTAAAATCTCGAAATGAAAAAAAGATATTTGAAGCTTATTGCCGGTTTGATGTGTTTTAAAAATGTACAACCCATTTCTCATTACTGATAGGCCATTTTCTCCGCCAACCGAATGAAGCTCTCCTCGTCTTGAAAGATTTGCAGCCCAACAGGCTGAAGCGACTTACTTGGCCAATCACAAAAAAAACTGGGCTGTGGCCGTGGACCCAGTTGCGGTCGTGGACCCAGCTGTCAGCCTCTCCACGTACAATACTCTTTCGACGGAAGTCGGTCGTTGACCACATTGACCACTCCACGCCGAGAGCACCAAGGCGGTGGACGACAGCGAGGCCTAGAAAGGGGACGACGCGGAGCCGGGGAAGACGCGGCAGTGGATGCCCACGTGGAGAGGAGTACGAGGGTTCACTGGTTTGGCTGCGGTATGAGGCTGCCGTCGCCGTAGAATAACAGGGGGTGTGGGTGAGTAGAGGGATGCCGTGGGCTAGCGGTTGGAGTAGTAGGCGGCGGTGAGGCCTCCGCGGCATCACAGCCGGCCACGAGAGGCAGGAGCACGCGGCACGACAGGCACTGGTTTGGGCGGCTGGAGCAAGATGACCAGAGGTTGAAGAAGCACTATGGCCGTTGGATGGACATCGTATGGTCACTGGAGCTAGAATCATTCATATTGACTAAGTTGATAAAGCCCTCCATCCTCGTCAACTTAGTAGGCCCACAAGTCAGCCACCCACTATGGTGGGTCCCAGCTAGCAGGGGGTATTCATTTTTTGTGCGTAATAAGGAGGCACTTCCTTGCGTGCGACGATATAGCTGGTGGGTCCGACCTGTCAGCGGGGGGAACGTTTTTTTCACGAAATACAGAAGCCCTTCCCACGTACAGTCCACGTACAGTGCGTAATAAGGAGGAACTTTCCTTGCGTGTGACCATGGACCTTGCGGGTCCCAGCCGTCAGGCTCTCCACGTACAGTCCTCTTCCGATGACTCTCGTATGTTGACCACACTGTGCCGAGCGCACCGAGGCGGTGGACGACGGCGAGGCCCCAGACTAGAATGACCCGGAGATGGGGAAGACGCGGCAGTTGAGTCGCAGACGGAGAGGAGTGGGAAACTTGACTGGTTTGGGTGCGGGGTGGGCCTACACTCGGCGGAGAATAACAGGAGGTGTGGAGTGGAGGGATGTCCTGGCCGTCGGCGGGGTAGCGTTTCGCTGAGGAGAGCAAAACAACACCACTGGACGCTGAAGGCTGGAGCACGCGGTTCCGGCAGCGCTGGGGGAAGAAGACGAGAGATTGAAGAAGAATGCCGGCCGTTGGATGTAAATCCAACGCCTTCTTAGGCTTCGACCTACTGGCCCACATGTCAGCTAGTCCATTTGTTTTTTTAGTGCATTTGGTGGGCCGGGTGAAACAATGATGTAGCATTTATGCAGCCCGTTTAAATCCCATTTGCATTTTCCTCGAAATTCGCGGACTTGCTGGGCTGGGTGAAAATATCATGTTGGGCTACACGGAGAAATGTTATAAAAACATAAACACATGATTGCACGTCTATTACTGCATTAGTCAGTAAAATATTTGCAAGCTTATGTACGCAATCACTAGGAGTTAACTTGCCAAGTTATATATAAACAATTATTATTATTATTTTGTAAGAAATTTCAACTTACGAAATAAAATATCATTTAAATTTGATGAGTAAATAGTACATGGGGTATTATTATTTTTTAGGCTAGACGTGGGACAATTGAGTTGGTTCTATGGAAAAGTAATGGGAGAAAACTCAGTTTACATCGAAAAAGAAAGTGGGAGAAAATTCAGAGACCTGCTGGGTCCACTTGACGAGGGGAATATGTTGGGAGGAAGGAGATTCAAAGCACGACAGCCGAGTGAACTAGTTTTTTTAACGGACAAGTGAACTAGTTACATACATAAGCAAATAGCCACTAAAAAAGCAATCAGGTTAATGGGTTCTTAAAAGAAATATTTCGGACAAAACAGATAATTACGACACATAGGCTAATTCATGAAACACTCAGATGATAAAGGTGCTTATAAATAGATAAAGTACAACATCTAGCCCTTCCTGGCACGCTTGATCATGACGCTGCGGCTGTCCGTGTACTCGTCGGTTACGGGAAGCAGACACGCCCTCATGGCCAAGATCTGCCTGTACATGTCATAGCATGCGTATGCGTCCTTGGCCGCATAGGTTATGTAGGCTAGATTCAGAGGTACCTCCCACGTGTTTAGGTCATCTTCTTTCATGTTGGTGTATCAGGGGTCGATGATGGTCTCAGCGAGGTCAACCACGGAGTCATTCTCCTGCCCGTTGTTGATGATCTTGTATTGCTTCTTTTTTTCTCGAAACGGAATCTTGTATTGCTGCTGGATGTTGACAAGCTTGTTGCACCAGATGGCCGAATCGTCGCGTTCTTCCTTCTCTCCACCATAGCGAAGGTGCAGTCGGCACTGCCAATGAAACGGGCGAATGCTCCAAGACCTGGTGCAGCCATAGGATTGAGGCGAGGTAGAGCTTCACCAAGTCCGTATCGTTGGTGTACATCACATTTAACTTGGTGCAGCCATAGGACTGAATGGCGAACTGAAAGGGGAACTCCTTGCTGAAGTCCATATCCAGCAGGCTCACCCCTCGGATCGCCATTGGAGTCTCTTCGAGTGAACAAGTGTGTAGGCGGCGGCAGCAGTTCGTTTTTCAGCTCTTGGGGAACTGGATTCAACAGTAAGCTGAGTGTGTACAAGCGACAACAGTTACTACCCCTCCCTCATCCGCTGCACGCCCGACAGAAGATGCACCCTCGGTGCATTCAAACGCCTCCATTAAGAAACCTACTCCGGCCGCAGACGCCGGTTCACGGCTGGTCTCAGATGGTCTTGTAATAACAGGAGTTAGTGGTCACTTTACTTAAATTTAATTAGCTTTAATAGAAATTTATACTTAAAACAAGCAATGCATTGGCTCGTTCTATCAGTGCCACAGGATCAACATGCACAACAATTAGAATTATTATTCTCAAGACGCACACGATCAGCACATTTGTCGCACTTTCACAAAGATGATACTACCAAGTTTGAACTGTTTGTTATGGTTGTTGTCCTCTGCATCATCATGCCGTGTTTCCCAGCTTTCAAGATTCAGAACCAACAAATAGGATCCAAATAATAAGTACAACAAAGATGCCTACACATCTCATTGATTCCCAGCTTGCAAGATACAGAACCAACAAATAAGATCCAAATAATAAGTACAACAAAGATGCCTACACATCTCATTGATTCCCAGCTTGTAAGATTCAGAACCAACAAATAAGATTCAAATAATAAGTACAACAAAGATGCCTACACATCTCATTGATTCCCAGTTTGCAAGATTCAGAACCAACCCATTAGAGCCTTTTCATAAAGTGAATATCGGGATTAAATCCATCTTGGCTAGCCATGTCATACAATCAAAGAACTTGGCGAATGCTCTTGACCGTCACAACATCTGTAGTTGAGTATTCCTGTTTGCACATCACAAACAAGGAGACAGGAGAGCATGATTTCACTTTAATAGCGGCCTCCTTGAACTCAACCTACAACTCCACTAGGATGAGGTGTGCCTGGAGTTCCGTGATTCAATTCATGCGCCTTTTTCTGCAGTTCACTTGAAATGAAGCAAAGATTGCATCATTCAGCTAGCAAGAAGTACTTGCTCTCGTGAGCCGGAAGGTTCTTCTTTAGTAGTTGCACTAAAATTGAGGAACATTAAGGTTGGCTGTCCGGCTCATGTAAGGTGCCACTATAATTTTCTTATCCTTTTGTGCAGTTCCACTAAAATAAAGTGCCATCGTGGTGACAGTGACGGCTCCATCTTGCAAAGGCTAATAAAATGTTGCACGAGATTACTAGTAGAACTTGACGAAGATTTTGGAAACTCCAATCACCATTTTGTGCAGTTCCACCAAAATTGAGAGATGTTGCCCACGTGACATTTTAGTTGAACTACACAAGACAATCATTCCAAAAAAGTGTTTTGTGCAGTTCACCAAAAGGTCACAATAGCAACAAGGTGAAATGGATATCCCTATCCGCACAAAAAGATAGAAAGTAAACATTCTTTGGTCAATAAGAATATCTGAAACATATACAAAATGAAAAGAAGCATCTTAATTATCTTCATGGCAATCACTCAAGGACAGTAGAAATTTTAAAACGTCAGCAATGCTTCATGTTACCAGAAGCATTACGATCAACAATGAGATTCCTCAAATATGGGATTACTTCAATGGTGGCATTGCTTGTTTACCAGACACAGTAAATCAACAGCAGCTAAAGAGTTAGTTTAAGGGCATGGGACCGTGGGGACACCAGGACACTCAGCAGCGTAAAGGAGCAACTTACTTATCATCTTTGGGGAAAACAGCGGGGAGTGCCATTTGTAACACGGTTTAATTGCATCTTATCCTTTGGAGGCATTAGATTAACAATAACACTGGTTAGACATGTCCCTAAGGTAATAGTGTGATCGCTTCATTTTACATGCGCCCTTACATTAACAATAACAAAAGGTTGGTATAAGGACATGCGACAGTGGAGGCATCAGCACAATGTACCTACAAGGAGGCATAAAGTGGTGATGCCGAGTTTGTTCATGCTACGTGAGGGCAGCAAACCTAATCCTGGAGACCTTGTACTATGTGAGGGCAGCAAATCTAATCCTGGAGACCTTTTACTTTGTGAGGGCAGCAAATCTAATCCTGGAGACCTTTTAGTATGTGAGTGCATAAAATCTAATCCTGAGACCTTTTACTATGTGAGGGCAGCAAATCTAATCCTGAGACCTTTTACTATGTGAGGGCAGCAAATCTAATCCTGGAGACCTTTTACTATGTGATGGCAGCAAATCTAATCCTGGACATACTCTATTGACTTGTCCACCAGCCACCACTTTCTATCCTCTTTTCAACCAATAATAGATCTGTTCCTTATCCAGTTTGTACTGCATTTTCCCATTATTTCCCTTTTCAACCAAGAGACCGGTTGGGTATCCGGTCTCTACTACTTTCACCATATTATTTCCTCTTTCAATCAAGTCCTAGATTCATGCTACTACTTTCCCCCCTTTCTTTGTTGTTTGAACAAAGCCCTAGATTTGAATGCATGAAGTAGCTTTACCTCTAATAATACTAAAAACTTAGGTGGCTTTGGAAGAGCAGATGGGAGTAGAGAAAGATGCACATGCAGACACATGGGGAGCTGGGGCAGTAGAGCAAGGCCGCTTTCGAAGAACTTATACCTGAGGGTCGCCGGGATGTCGGTGGCGGCAGGTCGGATCTGCGGACAATACGGCAGGGAGGAAGAAGGGTCGGAGGACCTCCCGAGCCGGCGCTGTGTCGGAGAGAATGGCGCGGGAAAAGGATCGGGCCCCTCCGGCAGCTGTGGGTTTCCTCCCTCAGCGGCGATGACCGCGTGAACGATGCACCTTTTAGTCCTCTACACACACCAGGCGAAGGGATCCGGCCAGATCTATGACCAGCGGTGAGCAGAGAGAAAATGTCGCTACCGCTGTCTTGTTTATATATGGAGAGGATGAGAGAATGAAGAGAGCAACCCTAGTAAAGCAAGCGCTCATGCCCCTGCGTCCATATATAGTGGAGTGATTATCTTTTTTCTCTCCATAACAAGCGTTTCAAGTTGTGTACGTGGCATTAAAGAAAAGAAACTATCTATTTAAGGTGACTACTGTACGACTCCTACTTACTACTAGTTGTACTACAGTATTGTTCACTTGTGCTCCCCGCCCCTCCATTCATTGAACAACCCCACAGGTGAATAAACATATAGTAAGTACTGTATTTATATAGAACTAGCACAGTGGCCCGCCCGACGTGCGGGCTAGAATTTCATAAATTTATTTTATGAGAACACATCATTTGATTTTTCTACAGTAAATATATAGCAAATGGGATCACATTCACAAATATTATCCTTTTGCAAACATAGTTTTTGCAATATATGTATTTGTTCTCAAAGAGTTTTATGATAAATTTGCCAATTAGGTAATGAATAAATGTTGTGTAAGCTTTTGTGATTTACATAATACATATTATGGTATGTTTTTTCTAATATTTAAAGTATACAAATTCCTTTTGTTTATTTTCCCATTTTCTGAGCAAACTAAGACATAACAAAAATGTAGATAGAAAACATAAAGTTGGAAACACATTTATATGTAAAAAGTTTTAATGACAATTTGTATCCAAGATGTGTATTTTTATTTGCACGTGTTCAAAAATTAGACCAACATAATTTTCTGGTCTTCATCTAGTTGTTTCCTATCACTTTATCGTGGTTCCTCTAGTGTGCACACCTCCTCTCATTTTCTCTCGGTTCTATTTCACTGTTCTACTGCCAGCCTATTTGTCCATGATTTTGTCCAGCGATACATCTATAGGTATATTTAATTTGTAAA
This sequence comes from Aegilops speltoides, assembly GCA_021437245.1. Taxonomy (NCBI): domain Eukaryota; kingdom Viridiplantae; phylum Streptophyta; class Magnoliopsida; order Poales; family Poaceae; genus Aegilops; species Aegilops speltoides. The sequence continues at coordinate 175,557,297 of CM038141.1, read as the reverse complement.
TATCACCATAAACCTCTTCCTTGGTGAGGTTTGTAACTTCACGGCTCAATAATTTTGATGTAAAAGATGACAGTATACATATTTACTGTCAATCAGCTAATATAGTAGTCCATTTCCCATATCGCAATTGTAACGCCCCGGATGTAACTTTCCATATTCGTAACTCCAACTCTTGCCTTTTCCGGAGTTGTGTTATTTTTATTTCCTTCGTGGTTGGGTTTTTGTTTTTTGTTTTGCATTTTGCTCGGTCATGCATCTCATCTCATAGCATCATGCGCATTGCATCTGCATGTTTTCATAAAACTTGCATCCGCTCGTAGTTGCCGCTTCCCCCCCCTTGCCTTTGTTGACCGATCCGAGTCCAACCGGGTTTTGATTCCCTCTTGTCTGACCGTTTGACCCTCTCTACTCTTTTCTCAGACCCCTCGCGTGCGTCCAAAACTTCCCCGAACCCGAACCGATCTGTCGTGACCGTTGGATCCGGATCATCCCCTAACGTCTACAAAACATCTCCGTTTTATTAATTGGACTCCCTACGTCATTTTTTTCGGCCGTTTGATTTCGATCGGAGGGACTAAATACCCCTACCTAAAAATCCAATGCTATAAGTAGCAGTCTAGCCCTAGACCCTAGGCAGACCAAATCCCTCCAATCCCGCAGCCGCCGCCGCTCTCTCCTCGCAATCCGCGCATACCCAGTCCCCTGCCTCCACTTGGCCAGATCCAACCAGCCACTCCTCTCGATCCACCTACCACCGCGCCACCGGAGCCCCGAGCCACCACCTCGTCGCCTGCGCCTGAAGCTCCTCGCCGGAGATGAGTCCCCGGGAGACCCTTTCGCTGCCTGCCTTTCTCCTTCCTCCTCTAATCTCTCTCCCTTCCTCATTTGTTTTTCTTCCTGCCAGGAAACGAACGGGGCTAGCCCTTGCTGCCATGGCCGCCGGTGAACGGAGCCGCCGTGGGTGTCCTTCCCGTCCTTGCTGTTCGTGTCGCCGGATCGGGTCGCCTCCGCCCGGCTCCTCTCGCCTCCCGCCGCAGCCCGCAGGGCCTCGTCTCTGCTTCAGTGAGAGGAACGAAGCTGTCGCCGTGCCTCTTCCTTCCCCGTCCCTGTAGCCCTCTCCTTCCCGCGTTTTCCTCCTCTCTATCTCTAATTTCTCTCTTGTTTTCTCTCTGTCCAGGGCACACCAAGCCGGCCCGCTCCATCCCCAAGTTCGCCGGGCCTCACTAGCCTCGGATCCGGTCGAACTTGAGCTCCTCTGCCGGTCATGGCGCGACGCCTGGATCCGCGCCCCTCCATCCCCTGCGTTGCCGGGTCCGGCCTCCAGGGCCCTCCAGCGCCGCCCTCGTTGTCGGGTTGCTCCTCTGCTTCCAGCGCCGCCCTTTTGCCCCACTCGCCGGAGCTCTGCTCCCGGCCACCGGCGCCTGCTTGCCTCCTCTGCATCGTCCTGCTTCCCTGAAGCGAGCGAGGCGGCGTCGTCCCAGCGTTGCTGACCGCGCCAGATCAAGGCGAACCAGCCAGCGCCAGGAGGGCCCAGCCTCCTCCGCGGCCTGCCCGCACCCCCTCAGCCGCCAACACCGACCGGCCCACGAGGCCTGGTGAGCAGCCCCGCCCACAATGCCTTTGTTGGGCTCCCCAGCAGATTTCGGCCCGATCTGTTTTTTTTACAGATCTGTGATTTTAGCCTTTACCCAGTGAATTAACTGTTTTACAGAAAAACCCCTAGATTTCATGCATTTAATAACTCTTAAACTGTGCATCGGATTAAAACGATTTTAACATGTAAAATGCTCAGAAAATTGTGTAGATTAATAATATGCCATTTTCATCTATGTTAAAAATGTTTAAAATGCTGTTTGTTTAAATTTGCTCACATGCCATATTAGAATGCTTTATTTCATAACTAAATAACCGTAGCTCGGATTTAAATAAACTTTATATGTAAATGGGGTGGAAAAATGCCTAGATTAACATGGTCCATTTTATTTTCCTGTTTAACAACTTTAAAATATGTTTTAGGGCAGAACAGTAGCAAATCCATAATTTGCATATGGGGATTTTCCGGAATTGTTGTTTGTTCTTCTGGCCGCATTTAAACTTGCCTAAATAGTTAGTTTACTTTTGATTCACCCCTTGACATGTTTAAAAACATTTAATATTGTTGACTAGCTAATAACGAGATTAAACTAAATAATTGATGTGGTGTTTTATCAATATTCAACTCGTTGCATATTGAGCTCCACTTAATTTGTAGTGTTGTTTGTTTGCACTTTGCCATGCCATGCCTCATTAAACCGGACATGCATCATACTTGTTTGTGCATCATGCCATGGTTATGCTTGTGTGTTAACATGTTGTTTGTTTCTTTCCGGGTTGCTTCTCTCGTTAGCTTCGGTTTCGTTCCGGAGTTGTGAGGATTCGTTCATCTACGTCCGTTTGTCTTCTTCATGGACTCGTTCTTCTTCCTAGCGGGATTTCAGGCAAGATGATCATACCCTCGAAATCACTACTATCTTTGCTATGCTAGTTTGCTCGCTCTTTTGCTATGCCAATGCTACGATGCCTACCATTTGCTTGTCAGCCTCCCAAATTGCCATGAACCTCTAACCTTTGACACCATTCCTAGCAAACCATTGTTTGGCTATGTTACCGCTTTGCTCAGCCCTCTTATAGCGTTGCTAGTTGCGAGTGAAGTTGAAGATTTCTCCATGGTGGGATGGGTTTATGTTGGGATATCACAATATATCTTATTTAATTAATGCATCTATATACTTGGTAAAGGGTGGAAGGCTCGGCCTTATGCCAGTGTTTTGTTCCACTCTTGCCGCCCTAGTTTCCGTCATACCGGTGTTATGTTCCCGGATTTTGCGTTCCTAACGCGGTCGGGTGATTTATAGGACCCCCGACGGTTCGCTTTGAATAAATCTTGTCCAAAGAAGGCCCAACATTGACTTTTACCATTTGCCTCACCACCACCTATATTTACCTTGGGAGTAATTAACCCAAGGGTCATCTTTATTCAGCCCCGGGCCAATGCTTGTCTAAGTGTTGGTCCAAACTAGAGCGCTTTGGCGCCACCTCAAGGAAACTTGAGGTCTGGTTTTAGTTATACGGACTGCTCATCCGGTCGTGGCACGAGACGAGATCTGGCGTGGCTATTATCGGGATGTCGGCACGCCGGGAGGTCTTGCTGGTCTTGTTTTACCATTGTCGAAATGTCTTGATGTACCGGGATACCGAGTCGATCGAGTGTCTCGGGTGAAGGTCTATTCCTTCGTTGATCGTGAGAGCTTGTCATGGGCTAAGTTGGGACACCCTGCAGGGTATAAACTTTCGAGCCGTGCCCGCGGTTATGTGGCAGATGGGAATTTGTTAATGTCGGTTGTAGAAAACCGAAGTTGACCTTAATTAAAATACATCAACCGTGTGTGTAACCGTGAGCGGTCTCTTTCTTGTGAGTCCGGAAGTGAACACGGTGTTGGAGTTATGCTTGACGTAGGTTGCTATAGGATCACTTCTTGATCATACTTTTATCGACCATGCTTTGCCTTCTCTTCTCGCTCTCTTTTGCGTATGTTAGCCACCATATATGCTAGTCGCTTGCTGCAGCTCCACCTCATGCCTTTACCTTACCCATAAGCTTAAATAGTCTTGGTCTCGCGGGTGTGAGATTGCTGAGTCCCCATGGCTCACAGATACTTCCAAAACCAGTTTGCAGGTGCCTATGTTACCGAGCAGGTGACGCAACTAAGCTCAAGGAGGAGCTCGATGAAAATCTTGCCTTTTGTGTTGTTTCGTTCTAGTTGATTAGTAGTGGAGCCCAGTTGGGGTCGATCGGGGACCTTTGTCGCATTTGGGGTTCTTCTTTTATTTTGGTTCCGTAGTCGGACCTTGATTGTATCTGTATGATGTAATGATTTACTCATGTAATTGTGTGAAGTGGCGATTGTAAGCCAACTATGTATCTTTTTCCCTTATGTATTACATGGGTTGTGTGAAGATTACCTCACTTGCGACATTGCTTTCAATGCGGTTATGCCTCTAAGTCGTGCTTCGACACGTGGGAGATATAGCCGCATCGAGGGCGTTACAGCAATGAACGAAATATAGCTATGAAGTAATTAAGGAGGCACCGAATAACATTTAATATGTCCCTGTGTTGAGCGTTAACTCAGAATTACATGAGATGAAACCAACATAACCTTTGTTCTTTACCAAGTATGAAACCTTTGATATCCTGACATGCGCCACTTGACGGTGTGTATGATTATCTTTCAATGTGAAAGGCCTACACATTTATAGAAATCCTACAAATTCATCACACCCCGCATTTTTTATCGAAATAATTTGCATTACTTTTTATATATAAATAGATGTTTTCAAGTGGTTTTGTTCTTCTTTCTTCAAGAACTAGATAGAACAAATGCAACACGGTACACATGAGATTAAACATCTAAATACCTTTTCATGTTTGCCACTCACTGCGATTTTGTGTACCATATGCGTTTGTAGCGATGTTAGTTACTTTTTGTGTTGTGTTTTTACTTTCTAAACTGTATTATTCTGTATATTGGATAAACGTACGATACCTATATGCCTATGCCATATGGTGTGTGTTTAGTTAATTAAATGTTAACATGGCCAAATTTGTGGCGGCTAATATCTAGCTCTCTTGACTAATAATAATCTCATTTTCTCTCGCCTCTATTTCACTGTCTACTGCCAGCCTATTTGTCCATGATTTTGTCCAGCGATACATCTATAGGTATATTTAATTTGTGAAATATCACCATAAACCTCTTCCTTGGTGAGGTCTGTAACTTCACGGCTCAATAATTTTGATGTAAAAGATGACAGTATACATATTTACTATCAATCAACTAATATAGTAGTCCATTTCCCATATCGCAATGAACGAAATATAGCTATGAAGTAATTAAGGAGGCACCGAATAACATTTAATATGTCCCTGTGTTGAGCGTTAACTCAGAACTACATGAGATGAAACCAACATAACCTTTGTTCTTTACCAAGTATGAAACCTTTGATATCCGACATGCGCCACTTGACGGTGTGTATGATTATCTTTCAATGTGAAAGGCCTACACATTTATAGAAATCCTACAAATTCATCACACCTCGCATTTTTTATCGAAATAATTTGCATTACTTTATATATATATAAATAGATATTTTCAAGTGGTTTTGTTCTTCTTTCTTCAAGAAGTAGATAGAACAAATGCAACACGATACACATGCGATTAAACATCTAAATACCTTTTCATGTTTGCCACTCACTGCGATTTTGTGTACCATATGCGTCTGTAGCGATGTTAGTTACTTTTTGTGTCGTGTTCTTACTTTCTAAACTGTATTATTCTGTATGGGATAAACGTACGATACCTATATGCCTATGCCATGTGGTGTGTGTTTAGTTAATTAAATGTTAACATGGCCAAATTTGTGGCATGCTAATATCTGGCTCTCTTGACTAATAATAATTTTTTTGACTAATAATAATTTCTCTTGAATAGTTATCGAAACCACCTCCTCTTTAGCTTGATAGTAAAACTAATAATTAGCTTGAAACTTCTGTTGACATTAATAGGTTGTAGATGGGTAGTTTGAGAATGGTGATGCATACCTAAAGGATGCAGATTCTCCAAGTCCAGTAGAAGGGTTCAATAAAATAGTTGAACAAAAACCCAACATATATATAGCCTGAAAGATGAGACTATCAAAAGAACAACGTGGTGCACAACTATTTAAGGTAAGCGCATTCTCGCATACTTACATCGTCATTTCGAAAGGAAGTCAGGGACATGAGTGTCCCATTCTATCCACACCGAAGTCCCTCATGAATCCCAATCGACCTGCACTCACCAATTGATCCGCACATGTCCAGTCTCTCTTGCGAACTCAACCTTCTTCGCTATAACATAAACATAACTACTTATTCGGAGGTCATCATCAACTACGACCCGAAGCATGTTAGAATTAACCATGATGTAGTGGTCCGTGTCCGGATTGTACACGTTCAGTCACGTAATAGTAGTAGGATTAGAAATCCTAACCCGTGTAGGTTAGCTTGCCTTACATATTGCTAGCTATACCCCTTGTAATTTGTAACTGAGATCAACAAATCAAAGAAAAACAACAGGACCGAAACGGCCCTGTTTTGCCATAAACTCAGCGTCTCATGTGTTTGTGTGTGTTTGTTCCGTCGACTTGTGGCATCGTTCAAGTTGATCGCTAGCTTAGCTAAAGCTAGCTTTCTGTGCGTGCATGATCCATCCAGCTGGGAATCGATTCAGCAGCTTGGCTAGCTGCTTCGAGTATACGTGCACCTCGCCGTGTACGTCCTGCCCGTCCCAGCGGGACAGGTCTACGTACAGCCCGCTCTATTTGACCGGCCGGAAAGTAATCTTCTGTAGCTTGTACGTCGTTAGAAAGTACTCGACATCTGTGTCATCAAGGTCGGATCTGTGCCAACAAAGCGTTGGTGCACCAGGACTCCAGGAGCTAGGTAATGAACATGGACATGGACATGGTGCCCCATACTGCCTGCACAGTTTCCTGACAGCACACGTGTCTGCATGTAATCTAGCATGACGGTACCAAGCAATGAATAGGGCAACCCATTGTGTCGCCAAAGGGGTAATCATAAACTCAATGTAATTGTTCATGGAAGAGCAGTAAGCATAATAGTGGTAAAAAGACGAAGCAGGAATATTCAGTATGATCTCTTATACATTTCCTGCTTCCCTAAAAGGAGTAAATGCAACACAATATAGGCTAATTATCAACATAGATTCAAGCATGCTTAAACATAATTTGAGTAGATAAACATGATGTCACATTGTATTGGAAATAGACTTAAATCAGTAGCTTGTACTATTCGTGCATCAAAACTATGGGCATGGCTCTATGAAGAATATGTTCAACAACTTACTATTGTCTTGGTCAAAATCAACAAACTGCATAAATACCTAAAAATGATTTTTACAATCAGTGCAGAACTAATTCAGGACAATGTGAGAAACACAACAGTTTACTACTACATATGTAGAGAAGTTTGGAAGAAACTGAGCATGTGACTCTGAACTAAAACTTGCAACTCATGTCCGCTCCAAAAATCATCAAAAGCACGCCGGGTGAAGTACCTGGCAGCAATGCTTTGCCGATTGGACCTCACCGACTCCACGAACAACCAATTCAACTGGGAATTAAGGGGCCGCATGGAGTACCCCTGGGCATCCTTGAAGCACATGCATCCTGATGGATAAGTTCAGATCTTCCAAGTGCTCAAGAATAAAAACCTAGAACTGTGAGAACCCCAAGAGCTGGACCATTGGAAGCGTAGATTTTAACCCAAAATTAATGTCAAAAGCACTTGGTGCTTAATTTATGTATGGATGTGTGAATTTTAAGTATGGATGTGTGTGAACGATACTGTTAAGGTTTTCACACAATTTATCTCATGATGCTTACATTGACGGTAGTGTCGAATTAAGGCCATCAGGTGCTAATTTTGCTCACAGTATGTACCTTGAGGGTGGCGCAAAATTAAGAAAGGTCATACTCATCTTTCCGATCCTTCTCCAAATGTCTGAGAACTAAGATGAATGTGGTGCTTCAGGACTAAGTGAAACATATCACATGAAGACCTGAAATCTTAATGCACAACTCAAAATTTATTCAGATCTGACATTATTAGGTCGATGCCATTATCTGCAAGCACACGTGATTGCTTGATCTATTGGCCTGCTGCCTAAAAAACAAAAATCTTTTGCCTTTTTTACTTCTGCCATCGGATAGAACTGAGTCAAACTTTTTATATTAAGTATTTGTTCAAACTTATATTAACTGCTAGCTGCATGCAAGCCTGCATATATCTCCCAGCGACCACTTCATGGATCTGTATCATATATTCATATCTCCTTTTCAGTTTTATCTTACGAACCCACCTGTTGCTCAAAGTAAAGCTTCTTTCACCATTAACCACGGGAATCATTAATGTTTTACTTCCATCTGTTTCTTTCCTAGAATCAGCTTCTCGATGTGTTGCCTCAAGATGCTAATATCTGCACTTCCTTCAGAGGCATATACAAACCCAGCTCACTGATGTGCTCACCCACGATCGTAACCTCCCATGCAGGTGATGCTAGTAACAGAATTTAAAAGCGTCATGGGTGGGGAATTTTATTCCTGGAGAACACATCGAACATTAGCATCAAGCTATCAACATGTTCAGACTTCAGAGTCACCTTGTTGCCTCCCAGGCAGCCTCCTTGTTGTCGCAATCCTCTAGTCAACAACGCTAGTTCTTCTCCTACAGGAAACCATCAGTACTTATGTGGACCTGCACCCAAAAGCTTTCTGGAAGGGACAATGATGATAAGGAGGAATCGCAGCTAATGCGGATGGAAACCTTAGACCGGCTCGGCTACTCTTCATCATCGTGAAGACCAAGAATTACCACATGAATCGGGTCCTAGGGATGGCACAGTCTGATCTATGTGACTATGGACGAAATAACATCCAAGTATAAGAAAGGATTAAGGGAAGGGAGTGAGATGCCGTTGGGGATTTAGACCTGTAACAACGCAAGGATGGGAAACCTTAGACCGGCGCTGCTACTCTTCATCATCAAGAAGACCAAGAATTGCCACACGAATCGGGTCCTAGGGATGGCACAGTCTGATCTCATCCAAGTATAAGAAGGGATTAAGGAAAGGGAGTGAGATGCCGTTGAGGATTTAGACCTGTAACAACGCAAGTGCTCGCTATGGAAACAGGAGGAGACGATGGCCAAGATGTGTATCGCCAAAAAGAGGACCTTGGGGATTATGACTCGGATCTGCACCCAGGATTATGCGATGTTAGCATGTAAAAAAATTGATGTGACACGACTCATGGTCCATTAGGACAATGCTATATATATGTTACACATCTTTTTTGATGGAATATGTTACGCATATCTAACGGTTAGATAATTATAATTTTAGAAGACCCACCAAATCGAGGGTCAGTATTTTCGAATTAACGTAGAATTTTCTCGACTAATTCTCTTGCTTCTAATTAACCCATCAATCACTTTTTATATATAAATAGATGAACAAGCTCGAACTATTTTCGCGTAGTTAAAAGTTGAGGGCGGGGCTTTTCCCGGGCAGTATGCGCGGTAGTTTTCGGGTAGGCGGTTTGACAGAGAGGCGAGGAGGGTGAGCGAGTGGCGGATTCTCAAACATACTGCTGGAAAGGTCGGGCTGTGTGATTTGACGGCGCGTTACTGCTGGAAAGACTTGTGATATGAGCACTCACTATAGTCATGAATTACTGGCGCTCCGACCGGGGTGATGCCCCCCTTCCGTTCCGCGCTCTTATCTGGTGCATGACACATTGACCTGGATGCTGGCTCTCCCACATGTCGGAGTAGTAAGAAGGAGCAAAGAATGATGCGGTATATACTAGTACTACTACTACTCAGGTCGGAGGAGTGTGAACCATGGCAGCCCAGTGAACCAGCAGTGTGAACCACGGCAGCCAAGTGAACCAGCAGTGCGAACCACGGTAGCCTAGTGAACCAGCAGTAGAAAACAATGTGGTGATATGGCCATAAAAAACAATGTGCTACGGTCCACACTATAGCATGTACAGTAACACTCCTCTTTGTTTGGATCCCTGAGTTAGAGCTAGTTTGGGTTGAAATAGCCTCAAATTATCGAAACAAGACGGGTTAGTTTGAGCTAGTTTGCTCTAACCCAGCTAAAAAAACTAGCCCGGTGGAGAGGTTCTAATTGGGTTAGTTATCCTTGGGCCCAGTAAAAGAGAACTAAAAAAATCTCCCCTGCCCGCACCCGATCGCTCCCCCCCTCTCGCACGACTCCTCTCTGTTTCCCATAGGGCCGCCCGCCCAAGCGCCGCTCGCCCTTTCTCTCCTCCGGCTGCCCTCTCCTTCCGGCCTCCGCTGCCCTCTCCCTCCGGCCTTCGAAGGTCGCCCCGCTCCCCCTTCACCAGTCATTTTTCTTCCTCTGTCGTGCGCAACGGCGGCGCATCTACCAGGGAGGTCGCGAGAGCGGTGGGTTTGTCCGTTCCTTCTCTGTCTCATGGCCATATCATTGATCTTGCTTGCTCTTGCGCTAATTCTGATTTGGAAAAGTAGATCCTGATCAAACTTGGTATAGATTTGTGGTGCACACAGGGAATTGTTTGATGCTGCTTGACGAGTTAATAAATCTTTCTAGAGGCAGAGCGACCGGACCTCAAGCGATCGATCTCGTGCATCGGTGTCATCCTGGATCGGTAATCTTGACACGCACAAGACTTGAAGGATTTATAATAGAGTAGCAATCACACACTTATTACATCGAATGTCTCAAAGAGAACTTATTACAATAAATATGGCTTAAGGCCATCTAATAACGATAACGGTGGAAGGCTTGGAAGATAAGCGAGTCCGTCGACTCCAACGGTATCACTTGAGTATAGAACCATGACCTAAGGCACCTTACTGTCGTCGAAAAGTGCGCAACATGAGCGTTGCAGCCAAACAGGTCAGACATGGAATATCTTTGGCAATGCAACACATAGAGAGTAATGAACAGAATAACGCTATACTACATGCATATATGGCTGGTGGAAAAGCTCTATGGTTACAGTTTTGCATAAAGCCAATTTTTCCCTACTGCAAAGGAATAAATATTAGTTAACTATCATGGTGGTTGTTAAACATTGAGAAGGGTACTCCAACTCAATCCCAATTAGGCATCATCATTAAACCCAACAAAATTTAACTAGGTTTGCGCACTTTTCCCCGCAAGACTCGATCTCCTCCGCTTGATTTCTCGCACTACATTGTGTTTGAGAAACGGATGACCGAGACACTATCTTTCATAAGCATTAACTCTCTACTCCGGGTAGACCGTACCAACCAACATCCCCTACATCTGCTAGTCTACCTCTTCAAGAGCTCATGCAACTTAATCAACTATGCTAGAGCCCATAGTAGCTTGCGGGTGCACATGGAAGTTTCTAGCATGAATAATCTCATGATCCCTTTGAGCCTGGGTGGCGGTCCATAGGAGAATCACACGGTACCAGGATTTCCAAAAATCTGAGCAACCTTGGGTTCCCAGTGCCTCAATCCACCCAGATGTGAATTTATGTTGACACCTTAAGTAAACCATTAATTAAACAATCTCACATCTGTCATGGAAACACTCACCCAATCCACGTCTACTAGCATAGCATGGCAACAAGCAAACGTAGAAGTAACTCCCAAAGGTTTGATAATAAACAAGTAATAGGTTCTACCTCATCTACTTCCCAAAACCCACATACTAATCAGATCCTAATCATGCAATTGTTTGAGGATTGATCTAATGCAATAAAACTAGGTAGTAAAGAGGTATGATCAAAGTGTTACTTGCCTTGCTGATGATCTGGGAAACCTAAAGATTCGAAGTAGCAAGCGGCGCACTCCGGGTACTCTAACGCAAACAAGCAAGCATACGATAAGCACTCATCTAATGCACAGGTAAAACTCAAATAAGAGGTCTAACCAGAAAGTTCAACTTAAGAACTCCGGTTTGCAAAAGGAATCAAATCCAACAAAGCAACGAAACTCAAATGGCGAAAGAAACAAGCTTCGTTTACTAATCTGGACCTAAGTGAAATTTTACAGTAGCAAAAACTTTTTTGAGTTGGTTAATCAGAAAGAGGGTTTCGAGACGAAACCCTAGGTGCTTGAATCTCCTGATTCCGATAAACGAGCGAAAAGTTACACTAAAACGAAAAATGGCCCAGAAATCGCGATCAGAAATAATCGCGGAAAATCCGAGAAAAAGAAAAACGGACGAACAGGCTAACGAACGAACATTCGCTGTCTGCGGCTAAACGACGAAAAACGTTCTTTAAAATGAACGTACGGATGAACGTCCGCTAAATAAACTAAACCGAAAAAACAGATGTAGGGTATTTAAAAAAAACCGAATGGTTTTCTCGAGGAAAACCGCCGGTGGCGAGGCGGTGGCTACCTCCGCGAGGGGCGGGGTCGGCGGTGGCGGCGGCGTCGGCGGGCGGCGGCGGCGGCGTCAATGCGGCGGCGGCGTCGGCGTCGGCGGAGCGGCGAGCGGCGGGAGCGCGGCCTTGGCGCGGCATGGCGGCGGGTCTAGGGTTATCGTTTGGCGCGGGGTGGGCTGGGGCTCGGGTGGGCTTGGGGCGGCGCCTTATAAAGGCCCGGCCAGGCGGAGTCCTGGCCGAAAAAGCCCAAAGTTGGTTCGCGTTTTTATAAATAGTTTCGCGCAGAAAAACAATTAAAATAAATACTAAACAGAGTCCAAAAATCCTGAAATAAATTTTCCCCGGCTTCTAAAATCAAGACGGACAAGATGAACATTTATTTGGGGCCTAAATGCAATTTTGAAGAACACGCATTTTTCCTAAATTCAAATAAAACAGCAATAAACTCCAAAATAAAAACTTATTTGATTTTTTTATCAAATCCTCAATATTCCTTTATTTTGGGAAAGTCATTATATTCCCACTCTCATATTTTTATAATAGAAATTGAAGATAAAATAAATAAAATCAAATGACCCAATTTTCAAAATTTGAGAAAACTCAAATATGAAAATAACAAAATCCCCAACTCTCTCCGCAGGTCCTTGAGTTGCGTAGAATTTCTAGGATCGAGCCAAAATGCAATAAATATGATATGCAATGATGATCTAATGTATAACATCCCAAATTGAAAATTTGGGATGTTACAAACCTACCCCTTAAGATGAATCTAGCCCTCGAGATTGGGTTAACTAGAAAATAGGTGAGGTGGTCCTTGAGAGATCTTCCCTGTCGCTCCCACGTGGCTTCGTTCTCGGTGTGCTGGCTCCACTGAACTTTGCAAAACTTGATAACCTTGCTGCGGGTGACTCGGCTGGCATACTCGAGAATCTTGACTGGTTTCTCCTCGTAGGTCAAATCACTATCCAACTGAATCGCTTCCAGTGGCACTGTATCTCTCAGCGGTATATCAGTCATCTCTGTGTGGCACTTCTTCAATTGGGAAACATGGAACACATCATGAAGTCCTGAAAATCCTTCGGGCAATTCCAACTTGTAGGCAACTTCTCCCATACACTCCAAAACTTTGTATGGTCCCACAAAACGTGGCGCTAATTTACCTTTAACTCTAAAGCGCTAAACTCCTCGAAGTGGAGATACACGAAGATAAACTCTGTCTCCAATTTTGTAAACAGTCTCATTGCATTTAGAATCTGCGTAGCTCTTCTGCCTGCACTGGGCTACTTTGAGCCTATCGCGAATCAACTTCACCTTTTGCTCAGACTCCTTAATCAAATCCGGTCCAAACAACTGGCAGTCTCCAACTTCATCCCACGATAATGGGGTCCTGCACCTCCTTCTGTACAAGGTTTCGAAAGGGGCTATCTTCAAGCTGGATTGATAACTGTTGTTGTAAGAGAACTCTGCATATGGAAAATTGTCGTCCCAACTAGATCCATAATCTAGCGCACAAGCTCTCAGCATATCCTCCAAAATCTGATTGACTCTCTCGGTCTGTCCATCTGTCTGCGGATGAAAGGATGTACTGAACTCTAGCCTGGTACCCAAAGTTTCGTGAAACTAATTCCAGAACATTTAGGTAAACTGGGTTCCTCTATCTGATACAATGCTCCTCGGAACTCCATGCAGACATATGATCCTGGTCATGTAGATCTTTGCCAACTTAGCACTGGTGTAGGTGGTCTTCACTGGGATGAAATGAGCTACCTTCGTCAAACGATCGACTACAACCCATATCGAGTCATAGCCTGAACGAGTCCTGGGCAATCCCGTGATTAAATCCATGCCTAGCTTATCCCACTTCCATTCGGGTATCGGCAATGGCTGTAGCAATCCTGTTGGCTTCTGATGCTCTGCCTGCACTCTCTGACATACATAACATACTGCTACATATTCCGCAATATCGTTCTTCATTCCTGTCACATCCCTAGCTTCTGGCATTGCACTAGGATAGTGTCATGTGTGCATCATGTCTAAATTTTTCTTAAACTTGAAATGGGGACTAACAAACCCCAACACCCGCTTTTGAAATACTAGGTTCCAACAATTGGAATTTCAATGAACCCAAAATGCCCTTCAAAAATGTTCACCATTTTTGGTCCTGGCTAAACCCTCTGCCAAAAATGGTTTCATATTTTTGGAAGCTATTCTGGATTTTTCCACCAAGCCATAAGTATTTGCATTTGGGCAATTTAAATCCTATAAATATTTTAAAATGCCCAAATAATCCGGAAGGTATTTTTAGGCTGTTGAGAGTATTTTCAAATGTTCCTTTGAATATTTTCAGGTTATTCCTAAATGAAATAGTATTTCTACTATTTATATACATAGAACAGAAATAAATAAAAAAAGTAAACAGAAGCGGAGAGAGGGTTTTACCCGGCGCTCACTGCCTGGCCCAAGACGCCCCCAAATTTAATCGTGCGGTCGTCACCCACCTCTGCCAGTAGGCACAGGAGGGACAGCGCACGGCACGCGCTGCTGGCACCACGCGTGTCGGTGTACTAAGGTAGGGGTACCTCGGTACCCAACTTGTGCACGGGCGATTCTGACTCCCGTGGCAGGGTTTATCGTGCTCGCGGATACCTTCCTACTCCGTGTCGAGCCATTCAAAGACAAAACATACAAGGCGAAGATCGAGACCCGGCAAGCGTAGCTTGCCGGAAGGCCGCTCTGTGCTCAAGGTTACGTCACTCACGCAAGGCCCCGCGAGAGGAGCTCGCCGGGAAGACTAGAAGATTACATCATAGAAGACACGCTCGGCGCTACATGCGCCCGGCGAGGGCCCGGGGGCGACAAATTACAGAGCCGGCAAGCTCCGGGCCGGCAAGGTCAAGACCCGGCAAGGTGCTTGCGGGAAGAGTTGCGCTGTGTGCGCGCTCCAGCTCATCAGCCCACGCACGCATACAGGGCCTTTCGAGGGCGCGTGGCGGGTAACTCAGACAACTGGGGACACGGTGGCACTTCGCGGTGGTGAATCCATCGCCGTGGGCGACGGAGACGCAAAGGCGGGAGCTTTTGGGGTCGACGGCGATGGGCATTAAATGCCCTTGTCCCCATGTCAAAGTAGGTAGAAACCACTGTTACAAGACTTTGTAGCTTCACTGTTCCCAAGACTTGTTCCAACTACCACCTCTTTTACATTTTACCCCTTCCTCCTCGTTGACACTGTCGGTGACCCCTTGCGCTATAAAAGGAGGCCCATGCACTGCGTGGGGTGGGGTTCGGCTCGTTGGGTTCGACTCATTCGACACTACAACTCGCCCATACGCTCGTGCTCTCGAGCAAGATAAAATACAAACACAAAGCAGCAGTAGGAGTTTTATCTCTCCGGAGAGCTCCGAAGCTGGGTAAAATCCGCCAGCGTGCTTCGCCTCGATCTGCTCTCTATGCTCCCTCCGCCTCGTACCGACAGACAAGGGCCCCGCCCCATAGGTGTCCATGGCGGGCGATTCCCCGCATCTCTGGCGCGC
Source organism: Aegilops speltoides (assembly GCA_021437245.1). NCBI lineage: Eukaryota > Viridiplantae > Streptophyta > Magnoliopsida > Poales > Poaceae > Aegilops > Aegilops speltoides. The sequence goes on along the minus strand of CM038141.1, from coordinate 175,541,743 downwards.
CCGGTAAAGCGTCGAGGTTGTGCGGACCTGATCCGGCGTTCGCTGGCGCGTTCTTCATCAACCTCTCCGGTTCCATCAGCAACCGTCAACAATCGCGCCATGGCCCGAAGAAGAAGCCCGGAGGTTGGAGGCCCGCCCGCGTCTCATCCGCCGCCACCGAGCAGCGGTGGGCGGAGAAACGCCGTCGGAAGGTGGTCGCCGGCGAGACACTCGCGGCGCCACGGATCTGTGGACAGGGCGGATGACCGCGCCGGTCTCCGTGGATCCACGTCCATCTCAGCGCACGACAACCCAGCAGCGCCATACCACGGGAGGTGGTATCCGCCTGCTGGGACAAGGACACGCCGGAGGCTCGCGGGATGCTCCGGACCAACGTCCGGACACGAGCAAAGCGAAGGCGCCAGGGGAGGACCCTGCTCCTTCTAACACCGTTAGGAGTCCGAGCATACCCCGCTCCTCGCACCGCTCGCTCCCGCTCCCCTCCACTCCGGCCGAAGCGCTCGTAAGAGCGCAGCTGCTCCTCAACTTCCCTTCAGCGGCGGACAAGGCCGAAGACTGGAGGGCTACCATCAAGAGCCTGGTCGCCTTCGCCAACAACGACTCTTCACAGCAGCCGGCGGCCTCGCGGCCGCGGCAAGCTGAGAAGACGAAGGCCGACGGCGACAAGGCCGCCGGGGGTGCAACCACAGTGCACTCCCCGCCGCAGAAGCAAAAGACGCCGCCCCGCGGAACAACACCGGCAGCGGCTCCACAGCGTCGTCGGATTCGCGGGCTCGTCGGGATCAACGCCAGTCCTCGGCGACCGGCGACAAGAAGCTTCGGACCACGATCGGCGCCGCCAGAAGCTTCGGCGACAATCGAACAGAGAGCTGGGAACGCTGTCGGCGACGCGCCCGGTGAACCAGCGACTTGCCAGTCTGCGGCGAGCTGCCCTCCGTTCACCGCGAGCTGCGGCGCGTCGATGGCTCCAACATGAAGAATTTCAAGCCCGACGCATCGAGAAGTACGGCGGCAAGGCGCACCCTCGAGTTCCTCGGTGTCTACACCATCGCGGTGCGAGCTGCGGGCGCGACGAGAAGATACGGCAAACTACTTCCGCTCGTGCTTAAGCGAGCGTTCGTTCTTGGCTTATGCACTTGCCGAAGGCTCCATTTCTTCTTGGGCAGATCTTTGCCATCGGTTTGTTGGCGCCTTCATTGGCGGCCACAAACCCCACGGCCAGAGAGCGATCTCCACATTTTGGCCCGAAGGAAGGAGAATCCCTGCGCAAGTATATCCAACGCTTCAGCCGAGTGCAAAGACGACATCCTCGATGTCCACCTCGCCGCGGTTATCGGTAGCGTTCCACGAGCGTCGCGTAACACCGCATGCGTGAAGAGATGGCGATGACCAAGATTCGGGATGTCGCGAGCTCTATGCTCTGGGCGACAAGACGCCTGCGGAAGAGGGGAGGAGACGGGGAGGATCTTGGCGCAGGAGAAAGCGCAGCGACGACACCGCCCGGAAAGAAGAGCCGTGGCGGAACAACAAGGAAGAACAAGAAAGAGGTGCTTGCCGTCGAGAAGTCCGGCAAGGAGGCTCCCGCCAAGCAAACGCAGGGTTGCTTCTCCGGCAAGGAGCCTGCCCCTGTAGCGGCAGCCGACAAGCAGGGCGGCTCCGACAAGCAATACTGCAAAATCCACCGCACCAAGGGCCACGATCTCACCAATCGCAAGCGCGTCGAGTACCTCATCGAGCAGCAAAAGCTGAGTACGAGAGGCGCGACAAGGAGAAGGCCCAAGGTGGCGGAGGAGAACAAGCAAGCGGCCGTTCAATGGCGGGGAGGACGCTTGCGACAAGGCCAAGCAGCGGCAAGGTGATCGACCTCCGGGGCGCGACAAGGATGAAGAAGGCGGCGATGAAGACATGGAGGATGAGGATAACAGCGAGCAGGAGTTCCGAAGGCCACGGAGGTCACGTGCGTCGGCGGTGGCGCCTCTCAGCACACCTCCCACCGCCAGCTAAAGCGGTGGGTGCGTGAGGTGAATGCAGTGGAGCCGCCCGTGGAGTCGCAGCAGCTCCTCAAATGGTCAAACCGCCCATCATTTTTGATCTTGAGGATCACCCTGACCGCACCACCGCGGTCGGGTGCTTGCCGATGCTGGTCTCGCCCACCATCCGCAACCTCAAGGTCACCAAAATGTTAGTTGACGGCGGGGCGGGCTGAACTTGATCTCCTCTGCTGTGATCAAGAAACTCCAAATTCGGATGGCGAGCTCGAAGGACCGGTTCTTTCAAGGAATCAACCCGGACGGAGCAAGCCCAAGGGAAAGATCACTCTGCGGTGACCTTTGGCGGGAGCTCAACTTCAGGATCGGCGCATCACCTTCGACGTCGCCGATATTCCGTTGCCATACAATGGAATACTCGGCCGTCCCCGCCTCGCCAAGTTCATGGCAGCTTCCCATTATGCTTACAGCGTACTCAAGATGCGGGGCGATAAGCGTCATCACTGTCCACGGCGACAAGAAGGATGCGCTTATCTGCGCCGACAAGATCTACCGGGATGCGGCAGCTGCGGCCGACAAGAATACACTTGCCGCTGAAGCTCCCGGGGGGAAGAAGACGAAGACCAAGTCCGGCAAGTGCTCTGGGGCCCACTCCGGCAACCGCACCTCTTCGGAGTGTTGCGCTGCCGGCGAGGACGTCCCGTCGAGCTCCACCGGCAAGAGTAAAAAGGGAATGGCCGCTCCACTGGCAACCAAGAAGGTGTCCGCAAAGGAGGGCGACATCGGTGGTACCTTCACCATCGATTGCCACGCTTGACGACAAATAGGAAGCGGCCGCTTCGCCTTCTGCGGGCGAATGTCGATGTGTTTGCATGGCAACCATCTGACATCCCCGGTGTTCCCAGGAAGGTGATTGAGCACAAGCTTGCCGTTTGCCCTCATGCGCGGCCCATCAAGCAAAAAGTGAGGAAGCAAGCCGTGGAGCGCCAAGAATTCATCGCGAAGAAATCAAGAAGCTAGAGGCAGCAGGCCTAGTTAGAGGTGTGATCCATCCGGCGTGGTTAGCAAACCCGATCGTCGATGCGCAAGGCCAGCGGAAATGGAGGCTGTGTATAGACTTCACCGATGTGAATAAAGCATGCCCCAGGATCCATTCCCTTGCGCGCATTGACCAGATTGTTGACTCCTTTGCGGATGTGAGCTACTCGCTTTCTTGATGCATACTCGAGGCTATCACCGGATCTTTATGGCCAAAGAGGATGAAAGAAGATCGCATTTATCACTCCATGTGGCACTTATTGCTTCAGTCGCATGCCATTTGGATTGAAGAATGCAGGATCAACATTTGCAAGGGTAGTGTATCTGCTTTTGAACCACAGATCCACGTAAATGTGGAGGCTTACATGGATGATATCGTGGTGAAGAGCAAGAGCAGGATACGCTGATTCAAGATTTGGAAGAGACATTTGAGAACCTGCGCAAGATCTGACTTAAGTTGAACCCCGAGAAGTGCGTCTTTGGAGTTCCCTCCGGCAAGCTTCTCGGGTTCTTTGTAATCCTGAGAGGGATTGAAGCCAACCCGACAAGATTAAAGCCATTGAGCGGATCGAAGCCCGAAGCGAGTCAAGGATGTCGAGAAGGCTTGCAGGTTGTGTGGCTGCCCTCGGAGGTTCATTTCAAAGTCTGCGAGCAGCGCCCTACCTTTCTTCAAAATCTTGAAGAAGGCAGGTCCCATGAAGTGGACTCGGAGCGGAGGCAGCTGCGCAGATTTGAAGCGGTACCTATCCTCCACCCCAATACTTGTCGCACCTAGACCACGGGAGAAGTTGCTGCTGTACCTAAGCGGCAACCAACCAGGTGGTTAGTGTTGCGTTAGTAGCGGAGAGGAGTCCGACGAGGAGGCTACACCACCGGCAAGCAAGTCGGCGACAAGCGGGGGCTGCTCCGACAAGCTCTGGCCCGACAAGGACAACTCAGCGAGAGCAGGATGAGGTGCGGAGGAAGATGGTGCAGCGCCAGTGTATTTTGTAAGTTCCCTTCTCCGGGGGCTAGATCAAGATACTACGGTGTGCAAAGTTGCTTCGGCCTCCTCATGGCCTTGAGAAAGCTCGCCATTACTTCGAGCACACGAGATAACAAGTGGTCACTCGCTTTCCGCTGAAGAGGATATTGCACAACCCGAATAAGCAGGCAGGATCGTTGAGTGGGCCTTTGGAGCTGTCGAGCTTTGGACTCAAATTTGAAAGTACTTCAACCATACTGAGCCGAGCTTTGGCAGAATTTATAGCAGAATGGACCCCAGCGCCCGATGAAGAAGTCCAAGAGACAAGTACACCCGTAAGAAGCGACAAGTGAATGGGTAATGTACTTTGATGGTGCCTTCTCGCTGCAAAGGCGCCCGGCAAGGCGTGGTGCTCATCGCACCACCGGAGAGCACCTCAAGTATGTTATCCAGATGCACTTCCCAAGGGAGCAAGCGACAAACAACACCGCTGAATATGAAGGTTTGCTCGCCGGCCTCGTGGATTGCGGCGAACTTGGGATCGTGAAGTTGATTGTGCGGGAGATTCTCAGTTGGTGGTCCGGCAAGTTAACAAGAGCTATCAAAGCCCTTTGATGGAAGCTTATGTTGATGAAGTGAGAAAGCTTGAGGAGCGCTTTGAAGGTTTGCGAGATGGAGCACGTCCGAGAGCTCGAGAATGAAATCGCAGATGGCCTTTCAAAGTGCGCTCGATGAAGTTACAATGGAACCGGGGACCTTCTTGCTCAAGCTGACTCAACCATCCGTCACACCATCAATTGGGCAGTTCAAGAAAAGAAAGTTGGTCCCGGCGACTACTTGCGGCGGGTCTCCCCGAGGCCGCCGCCAAGGTCCCCAAGATCAAAGACCGAGCGGCGAGGAGCGGTTTGCTCCTGCAGATCCTCGGATCTGTGCGGTTAAACAAGTGTTCCCGACAAGCCTCGCCCGGCGAGCTTGCGAGGACCTTCAGCCCGGCGAGCAGAGGTTCTTGCCGTAGAAGCTGAGGTTCCGCAGCGGCCCTCATGCCTTTAGTCCTTGCCGTTGAGCCCCAAGCTCCGGCATGGGCGCAGCGAATCGTCCGTTTTTGCAAACTGGAGAACTTCCGGCGACCGGAAGAAATAGAAAAGATAACCAGACAGTCAAGTATGTACCGGTTAAGTGGACAACGAGCTGTATGTAAGAAGGCTCAATGGTGTCGATCAAGTGCATCTCCGGGGAAGATGGGCCGAAGCTGTTGGCGAAATACACGGAGGCATATCGGCCATCACATTGGCGAAGGGCGCTTGCGGAAAGCTTTCCGGCAAGGGTTCTTTGGCAAGAAGCCCTCAAGATGCAAGCGCACTAGTAACCAAGTGTGAAGCGTGCGATTCCATGCAAAGCAGATTCATCACCGACTCAAGCTCTCCAAACAATCCCTTTGTCCGCCCTTCTCGATGCAGGGGCTCGATATCCTCGGCCCCTTCCCCGTGTTGTCGGGGCTTTGAGTACTTATGCGTAGCGATCGACAAGTTCACAAAGTGGCGAAGTGGAGCAGTGAGAAAGGTGACAGACAATCAGCGGTCAAGTTCTTCAGTCCATTGTGTGCCGTTTGGGATCCCTAACAGGATTATCGCGACAACGGTACACAATTCACTAATCGCACCTTCATGCGAGACGTCCAAGACCTTGGCTCCAAGGTCATTTCGCTCTGTTGCTCACCCGAGGAGCAGCGGTCAAGCGGAGAGGGCCAATGCTGAAGTGCTGCGCGGACTCAAGACAAGAACTTTCGGCGAGGCTGCGCAAGTGCGGAAGAAATTGGATAGAGGAGCTGCGGCGGCTCTTTGGTCGTCGAAGCGACACCAAATCGAGCCACCGGACGGACACCTTTTGCTCTAGTCTATGGAGCGAGGCAGTTCTCCCCACGGAACTCGTATACGGATCTCCTCGAGTGCTCGCTTATGATGAGCTCGAGCAAGAGCAATCTGCGGCAAGATGATGCATTGCTCCTTGAGGAGGGGCGTCTCGGGCTGCAGACGAGCTGCTCGATACCAGCAAGCCTTGCGCCGCTATCATAGCCGCAAGGTCAAAGCCAGAGTCTCGAGGAAGGCGACCTTGTTCTTGGCGTGTTCAGTCCGCCAAGAATTCCAACAAGTTGGCCTTGAAGTGGGAAGGCCCTTATCGGGTGAGGCGAGTCACGAGGCCCGGCGCTGTCGCCTCGAGACCGAAGAAGGCTTACCGGTGAGCAGCTCCTGGAATATAGAGCATCTTCGCAAGTTCCACCCATAAGGCGCGGTTGCCGTGATCCGCTCCGCAACCACCTTTTGTACAAGCTTTGCCGCTGTTGCATGTAACCCTTTGTACAAAGCGAGCGCAGACCCGTGCACCGATAAAGTTTATGTGTTTTGCGCTAGTTGCCTTTCCCGTGCTTTTCTTTGCTATTTGCATGTGTTATTTGGCATCTCTTGTGCGACACGCATATCCGGTAAGTGATAGCACGCCGAAAGGCCATATACTTGTTTTCCCTCTTCTCTTTCCTTGCCTCTTAAGCAGAAGGAACGATCCTCGCGCACAAGTTTGCCGGGGGGAAGGAAATGGAGGATGAACTGAGTCTGTTCAAGAAAGGGAAGCTTGCGGGAGAACGCAGATCACAGCTAAGTCATTAGAATTTGAGCAGTTCAAAATTTTAAATTTTAAGTTGCCTTCCTTGAACAACCACACTTTGTATGGAAAACCTGTGCGCGGAGGAACCTACCCATGGATAGCCGCACCCTTATCTTGTTTTCGAGCACGCTCAACGATTTAAGTGAGCTGCGACAAGTGTCGCGCCCTTGTTTCGTTTTCGAGCACGCTCAATGATTTAAGTGAGCTGCGACAAGTGTCGCGCCCTCGTTTCGTTTTCGAGTCCGCTCAGCAAGCTAAGTGCGTTGCGACTAGCCGCGGCAAGGTTGCTTGCCGGTAAGACCTTGGCCAGCAGGCTGCTTCGAGTTCAGCACTCAGCGCTCGCGGCAAGGGCTCCTTGCCGGCAAGTTCCCTAGAAGCGTAGGGTTGAAGCATACAAAGTTGAGGATCAGAACAAGGGAGATAACACAGCATCTATTGATCAAAATAAAGATAATATCTTACAAGGAATAACTTGTCGCGACGACTAATGAGTTCATAACACCCTATGCAGCAACAAAAAGAGATAAGGATAAAGGAGGCCTAGTCTACGCGGTCGCCCTCCACCCTGGGGATCTTGTTCACTTTAGCAATGATGTGGGCGACCTACTCCTTCAGAGCCTCCATGTTCGCGTCGGCCGGCAAGCTGCGAAGAACGTTGGTGAGGTTTATGCCGGGATTGCGGTATACGATCTTCGTCAGCACACGCTCCATGGTTCCCGTGCACAGCCGGCGAGTCTCCTCGGCGAGCTGCGCGGGATCTTCTTCCGCAGATTTGCAAGGGCCGGCGCGATCCCCCTGAAGAAGAGGCTGAGCTTGGCGCTGTGAGCGAGATTTGGATCCGGGGAGTAGATGAGATGCTCCAGCTTCAGCGCCAGCAGCTCCTGGTCAATGTCGGACGCACAAGACACCAAGTCCTCGGTCCATAACTCGACGGTACGGTGGAAGCGCTCGGCTGCTTTGTTGGCGCTGTCCACCAAAGCTCATTCCTCGCGGAGCTCCTCCTTCAACTTGGTCTCCCGATCCCGGGCGGCGTCGAGCGAGTCCCTCAGCGCCGAGACTTGCAGCTCAAGATCCTCGATGGAGTCCTTGGCGGCCTTCAACTCGTCGCCCTTCTTGGAAAGCCGCACCTGGAGTTCTGAGTTGGTGTGGGCGTCCTTCTCGCGCTCCGTGTTGAGCGCGGCGACCTTCTCCACGCTCGCCTTCAACAACTCCTCCAGCTGCGCGACCTTGGCGGCAAGCTCCTCCTTGGCGGTCTCGCGGCAGCAGCTGGCAGCTTCGCCTCCTTGGGTTCCCGCCAAGGGCCTGCTCCCGAGCGGCAAGGTCTTCCTCGTGGGTGTCGAGGTTGACCTTCCGCTGGACGAGTTCTCCTTCTCGCCGGGACAGCTCCTCCCCGGCGAGCCACTGCTGCTCTTCGGCCTCGGCCTTCTCCAAAGAACCACTCTTCATACTCCCGGTGAGTCGCTTGCGCTCCTCCGCCACCTCGCGGAGAGCAGCCTGGTTGGCGGCGCTGAGCTCCGCCAAGACGCTTCTCCATCTCTTGGCGGCTTTGGCGACGAGGCTTCAGGAAGCAAGCCGCTGCCTGGCCCGGTAAAGGGCCAGAGCTGGTGAAGCAGCTTCTCCTCCTCAGCCCGTCGCTCCGCCGGGTCCCTCGACGATCTTCAAGCCCGGAGGCAAGGACCTCCCCATCAAAGGCCTCGCCCCGCTGGAGTCATGACGAAGAGCCCCACGGCACTGGATGAAGACGCCGTTGGGGGCTTTCAAGTAATGCCAGCTGCTCTTCTCCGGCGGAAGGGTCGGCGATCGGCGCAGCATTTGATGCTCCCGCCGCCTCCGGGCTGGCGGTGCGGTCGCCGTCCCCTCCCGGCCAGCTGCAAGGTCCGCAGCCGGAGCGATCTCGCACATTTGGCCCGGCGGCTCCGCCGTGTCCTCGGCGACAGGCGTCGCCGCCGCCGCTTTGGCGTCCTCCTCCTCAACAATGACGACTTCCGTCTCCATCTGCTCGGGGGGAGGAGGATCTAGAAGAAGAAGAAAAAGCAAAAGAAGTTCAAGCAAATATCCAAAAAGAGACAACGCCAAGGAGACAAAGCTGCAGAATCTACCTTGGCGGACGTCGTCAGCGGCGGGCTCCCTCGCCAGGGGGCTCTGCCTTGGCGGAGTTGCCGCCCTCGCCGGGCTGCTCGCTCTTGGCGGAGTACCCGCCCTTGGCGTAGTGCTCTCCCTTGCCGGGGAGATCGGCCTTGGCGGGGACGGCGGGGCCTGCGGCTCCTCGGGGGCGACCTCCGGGCGCTCCTGCCGCTGTGGCTCCACCTCTGCACAAGCCAAGACAAAAACATCAAGGCATTAATACAAGACCAAGATCTTCAAACACGCCCGGCGAGCGAAAGTGCAGAACCCAGACTTACGCTGGGGGCTGCGCTGGGGGCTGCTCCTCGGAACAGCGCTCGGGTCCGGCAAGCTTGGATCCGACACATCCCCGGTCGCCGCAGCGGGTGAGTCATCCGCGACTTCGACCACGGGCACCTTGGATCTCTTCGCGCGTTGGGCCAAGGTCCTGAAATCAAAGCAAGAAACAAGATTAGCTTCAACAATAATCAGGGCGGAATTTGAGAAGATGAAGATCTCGGATACTTACTCCTGTTCCTCCTCGTCGTCTTCGCTCAAGGCGGAGAAGTCATACTCCACACTGGGCGCGTCGGCGAGGAGCAGGGGCGAAGATTCCCTCGGGCGCTTGGCGGTCCTCGGCGCAGCTTGGGTTCCCCGGGAAGTTTGCGCTGGTTGTTGCCGGAGGCCTCCGCCCTCGCTTCCGCCGCCGCCTTATGGAGGCGCTTGATGGAGAACGTCTAGGGCTTGCCCGGGCGGAGGTCTCCACGACGAGGAGAGGTCGTCGGCGAGAGTTCCGTGGACCGCTTGGCGTCTTCGGGCCTCGGCGTCCTCCTCCTCCTCCTCCTCGCCCGGCTGGCTCGCCGGGCCCAGCGCCTGCGCTGCGGCCCTTTCTCTGGCGCCTCCGCTCCCTCCGGCGCGATTCGCTTCTGCGGCGCCTCCGCTCCCTCCGCAGCGCCACCTCTTGCCGCTGGCCTCGGCGCGATACGAGATCCCGGAGTGCCTCGGAGGGACCCGGCGAGCGTCGGGAGGAAGTTGCAGCAGTCTGCAGATCTCCGCCTCCTCCGCTTAAGCGGGACGCTTCGCAGCCTCTGCCTCCTCGGGCGTGTAGCCGAACTCTCCTGCCGCCGCGGCTGCAGCGGCCTCTTCAGCCCGAGAAGCTATGTACGCTATCTCCTGGTCCGTGGTGTCCCGTGTCAGCCCCCGGGTCTCGTCTTTGTTCTTCGCCACCTCCTCAAGGTTGTCGAAGAAGCTGAGGACGTATATGGGCTTGGGCGGAATCCATGTGCGCTCCACGCCGTGCGAATCGCACGCGGGCATCATGGCGAGGAGACGATCCCGAGCTGTGCTGTTGCAGAGGGGCACCACTCCCCGGGGAGGTCTGAACCACTCTGGATGGGCCGGGTCATATTTAAAGAGTTCCCGGACCATCCCCCTCAACTCCAGCGTCGTGAAGTTGAAGTTCAGCCCGGGGCGCAGCCTCATTATATCCCCTGCGCCGCCATACTCCCAGGCCGGCCTTTTCCTGTCTTGGAGGGGCGGCGGCGGAGGAAATCTGCGCCTACTTCTGCAACGGACAGCTTTGCTGCTCGAAGGCGAAGAATCCGGACGAGGGCGACGTTGAGCTTGACGTCGTCCGGATCCAGATCGCTCCAGTCCTGGCCGCGCACGATAGGAGTTGTGCGCGGTGGCGGTGAAGTGCTGCGGCGCCTTCAACGACCCAGCACCGGTCAGACGCCACTCTTCCCACTTGCGCGGAGCTCCCGGCAAGTAAGGCGCTTCTTGTGCATTTAAAACCCAAGAAATTCCTCCGGAGAGGGGTTGGCGCCGGCCTCTGCTCTAGGAGTGAAGAAGTGCCTAAACAGCGCTACGTTTGGGTGTATCCCTATGAAGTTTTCGCACATGTGTGCGAAAACCGCCATTGTAAGGATGGCGTTGGGGGTGAAGTCAAGAAGGTGGAAGCCGTATGTGTTCATGATGTCGCAGAAGAATTCAGAAAAAGGAGGGCAAAGACCGCAGTGGAAGAAGGCTGCGAAGAAGTAGTACCCGCCGGGGTAGTTGTCCTTGGTGGCGGCCGGATGAGCTCTGGTCCGAGGATGCGCATTGGTCTTCTTGGCCCAGAACAGGTAATATTTGTTCCAGAGTTCCCGCACGCCGAGCCGCGGCGAGAAGACGACGTTCCGCTTCCGCAGCAAGGCAAGCTTCGCCGCCTGCTCAGATTTCTCCTTCTTGGTCTTCTCCGCCTTCCCCTTCCCGGCCTTCGGGGCCATGGCGGAGGCGGCGAGGGAAGGAGGGCGAAGAGTCCGGCGGCGCCACAGACGCAAGAGACGGCGGAGGAGATGCGGTGGCGGAGCGCAAAGGGGATCTCTGGAGGAGAAAGAAGATGCAATGAGAGCGAAGAGAGGGGAACCGCTCCTGCTTCCTCTGCTTTTATGGGGAAGTGGGGGGCGTTCCGCTCTTCCCATTAAAGAACGTGGGCACGTCCCATCCCACGGCGCCGCAATCGACGCGTGCCGTTGCGGGGGGATGCGGCAGATGCGGAAGTGGATTCGACGCGCCGTGGGCCGCGTGTGCCCGTGCACTGTTTTGGGCCTGGCCCAACAGCGCTCGGCACCGTGTGTGGCCCAGGCCCGGGGGCTCCTGTCGGTGTACTAAGGTAGGGGTACCTCAGTACCCCAACTTGTGCACGGGCAGTTGCAGCTCCCCGCGGCAGGGTTTAATACGTGCTCGCCGGATACCTTCCTACTCCGTGTCGAGCCATTCAAAGACAAAACATACAAGACAGAAGATCGAGACCCCGGCAAGCGTAGCTTGCCGGGAAGGCCGTTCCAGGCTCAAGGTTACGTCACTCACGCAAGGCCCCGGCGAGAGGAGCTCGCCGGGAAGACTAGAAGATTACATCATAGAAGACACGCCTCGGCGCTACATGCGTCCCAGCGAGGGCCCGGGGAGCGACAAATTACAGAGCCCGGCAAGCTCCCGGGCCCGGCAAGGTCAAGACCCCGGCAAGGTGCTTGCCGGGAAGAGTTGCGCTGTGTGCCCGCGCTCCAGCTCATCAGCCCACGCGTCGCCCTGGGGCCTTTCCAGGGACGCGTGGCGGGTGGCTGTACAGCCTGGGGGACACGGTGGCACTTCACGGTGGTGAATCCATCGCCGTGGCAGACGGAGACGCAAGGGCGGGAGCTTTTGGGGTCGACGGCGACGGGCATTAAATGCCCTTGTCCCCCACTGTCAAAGTAGGTAGAAACCACTGTCACAAGACTTTGTAGCTTCACTTTGTTCCCAAGACTGCTCCAACTACCACCTCTTTTACATTTTTACCCCTTCCTCCTACGTTGACACCTGTCGGTGACCCCTTGCGCTATAAAAGGAGGCCCATGCACAACGTGGGGTGGGGTTCGGCTCGTTGGGTTCGACTCATTCGACACTACAACTCGCCCATACGCTCGTGCTCTCGAGCAAGATAAAATACAAACACAAAGCAGCAGTAGGAGTTTTATCTCTCCGGAGAGCTCCGAAGCTGGGTTAAATCCCCGCGTGCTCGCCTCGATCTGCTCTGTGTGCTCCCTCCGCCCTCGTACCGCACAGACAAGGGCCCCCCGGCCCCATAGGTGTCCGCGGCGGGCAGATTCCCCCGGCACCACGCCACCAGGCTGCCTGCCTGCGTCACCTGGCCACTGCGATGCCTCGCGTCTTCTCCTCGGCGCTGCTTCGGCCCCCTGGACACCACTCTCCCCTCCTCTGCTCTCCCCCTCGTCCTCTCCCCCTCATGCCCGAACGGGTCCGTCGCCGATGTTCGCCATACCCGCAGCCGCAGCCATCCCCGAGCCTCTCCGACATGTCCACGAGCATTGCCACGCCTCCCTCGTCCACTCCGTCCAGCCACGCCCCGCTGGAGGCCTTGTATCATCGCCATCTTCGTCATCTTCGTCGCCGGCCGCCGGAGATCCCCCTCACCACCCCGCTCACTCCAATTCCGCCCCGACCTCCTCGTCTGCTTCGCCGTGACCGCTGTGAGCCTCTGCTTCTCCTCCCCCTCTCCATTCTCGCTGCCGCGCGCCATAGCAACCGCATCGAGCACACCCGCATGCGCCACCGCCGGAGTTCGCTGCCGACGTGGCTCCGGCCATGCAACGACCTCGCCGTCCTATCCTTTGACCTTCCCGCACCTCGTAGGGCTTGTAGGAGTTAACCCCGAGCCTCCACGCGCACCGTAGCAACGGGTTCGAGTTCGCCCGAACTCCGGCCACCGCCTAACTTGCCGCCGCCGCCACATACCACCCCAGGTCCAGCCACCACCACCATCGGATCCGCCCTGTTGCGAGCGTTCCCACGCGTCCGGCCGCGCGACCTCTCGTCGCTGGAGTTGGCCGGACGGGCAACCCCACCGTGTCCCGATTAGCACCGGCGGCTAACCGCCGTTCTGAATGACGTGGACACATCATTAGCGGATAATTGACCCACCAACTAACCCCCTTGGCTCGCTGACATGCGGGCCCCACTGCCTAACTAACCATCTAACAAAATTAGTTTAAGTTTAATCTAAACACAGTGGCCCACACGTCAGCAATGACATTGCTGACGTGGCGTTTGACTGGTTCCACCTGTCTGTGAGTCGGACTAGCCCTGAGTCACTGACAAGTGGGACCCACACGTCAGGTTTGACCCTGGTCAGTGCTGTTGACTTGCTAATGCAGGCATGACGCAATGCTGACGCAATTAATCTTTTACTGGATTTATTCTTATTTAGCAAATTCCAGAAAATAACCAAAACTTCTAAAAATCATAGAAAATCAACCGTAGCTCAGAATGAAATAAATTATATATGAAAAATGATCAGAAAAATCCAATCTATCCATCTGCACTGATTTCATGCATGTTTAAACAACTTAACCTTGCTGTTTAGTGCAAAACATGATAAGGCATTATTTGATTTCATAATTTGAATTTGGGGTTGAACCTTTGGTTCAACATGACCCAAATCCATCTGGTTGTAGTTGCATTAGGCCAACACACTCATATTGCCATGTCATGAGTACGCATCATATTGTGAATTGCATTGATTGTGTTTCCTTCTCTATTGCCGGCATTTGTCCCCTCTCGGTAGACGATGTTTCGATGTTGTGATCGTTGACACTAATGAAGACACAATGCTATCTTCAGAAGTGCCAGGCAAGCAAAACCCCCTTGTTCATTCTGATACAATCCTACTCTCTCGCTCCTACTCTCTTTTACTGCATTAGGACAACAACGATTCGTTTGTTACTTGCTGCGGTAGCTGAAACCCTTTATCCTTTGCATGACCTATCATTCCACAGTAAATAGATGAAACCCACTAGCATGAGTAGGAGTTGTTTGAGCCCTGTTGTGCCTAGTCATTCATGCTTGTTTTTCATGCCTGCTACTGCTTAGAGTAGAGTCAGGTCTGATTCATCGAGGATGAATCAGAGGTGTGTGAACATGTCCTACTGTTGAGAGCTAAGTGTGTGAACACAATTTGGTAAAGGTAGCGGTGAGAGGCCAAGTAGGAGTACATGGTGGGTTGTCTCACTGAAACCGTCCTCAGGAACTGAGTTCTGTGTTTGTGATCCATGATACAGATACTACCACGCATTAGGCCCGAAACCAATGGACCCTCTCGGCTTCTTAATCATCCTTGTCCTCTGTCCAGGAGTTGCAAGTAGTTTCTGGTGTTTGTAGTATCTTTGGAGCCGCCTTGCGATCTTGACGGAGGGTGGGCTGTGATGTGGTAGGCACGTGGCCGGGTATACCGGGCGCCCGTTTGGTGTCACGGAACCCTGTACACATTGTTCGGGGCCGTGTGTGGAAACCTCGGCCGGACTCCCTGTGGATGGAACCTGAATAGGGGATAAACCTGGACTAGAGACTTGAGTCTTTAGGTAGGTCGTGGCCGACACCCTCGTTGGGCTTCCGCTTGAAGGTTGCCAAGTACATGTCATGTAAACGGCGGTAAGTGGTGAGAGCGTGTGTGAAGAAGTACACCCCTGCAGGGTTAACATCATCTATTCGAATAGCCGTGTCCGTGGTAAAGGACTTCTGGGTTGCCTGTACAGTTCATAGACAAGTGAAAGTGGATACTCTAAAATACACAAGATAAGCGTGAGTGCTATGGATGGCGTTCTCGTAGGGAGACGGGAGCGGATCCACAGTGGTGTATTGATATGGTGTAACGCCCTCGATGCGGCTATATCTCCCACGTGTCGAAGCACGACTTAGAGGCATAACCGCATTGAAAGCAATGTCGCAAGTGAGGTAATCTTCACACAACCCAAGTAATACATAAGGGAAAGAGATACATAGTTGGCTTACAATCGCCACTTCACACAATTACATGAATAAAGCATTACATCATCCAGATACAATCAAGGTCCGACTACGGAACCAAAATAAAAGAAGAACCCCAAATGCGACAAAGGACTCGATCGACCCCAACTGGGCTCCACTCTTGATCAACTAGAACGAAACAACACAAATGGCAAGACCTTCATCGAGCTCCTCCTTGAGCTTGGTTGCATCACCTGCTTTCGGTAACATAGGCACGCAAACTGGTTTTGAAGTATCGGTGAGTCACGAGGACTCGACAATCTCGCACCCGCGAGATCAAGACTATTTAAGCTTATGGGTAAGGTAAAGGCATGAGGTGGAGCTGCAGCAAGCGACTAGCATATATGGCGGCTAAAATACGCAAATGAGAGCGAGAAGAGAAAGCAAAGCACGGTCGATAAAAGTATGATCAAGAAGTGATCCTATAGCAACCTGCGTCAAGCATAACTCCAACACCGTGTTCACTTCCCGGACTCCGCCGGAAAGAGACCATCACGGTAACACACACGGTTGATGTATTTTAATTAAGGTCAACTTTGGGTTTTCTACAACCGGACATTAACAAATTCCCATCTGCCACATAACCGCGGGCACGGCTCTCGAAAGTTTATACCCTGCAGGGGTGTCCCAACTTAGCCCATGACAAGCTCTCGCGATCAACGAAGGAATAGACCTTCACCCAAGACACTCCGATCAGACTCGGTATCCCGGTACATCAAGACATTTCGACAATGGTAAAACAAGACCAGCAAGACCTCCGCAGGCCGACAAATCCCGATAGGAGCTGCACATATCTCGTTCTCGGGGCACACCGGATGAGCCAGACGTCGGGTTGGCATAGACCCTGGTTGCCCAGGGGGCGCCGGAAATCGCTCAGGTTCGACCAACACTCGAAGGAGCACTGGCCCGGGGGGGGGGGGCCAAAATAAAGATGACCCTCGGGCCCGAAACCCAAGGGAAGAAAAGGGCTAGGTGAGGCAAATGGTAAAAGTCAATGTTGGGCCTTGCTGGACAAGTTTTATTCAAAGCGAACTGTCAGGGGGGTCCCATAAATCACCCGACAGCGTAAGGAACGCAAAATCCGGGAACATAACACCGGTATGACGGAAACTAGGGCGGCAAGAGTGGAACAAAACACCAGGCATAAGGCCGAGCCTTCCACCCTTTACCAAATATATAGATGCATTAATAATACAAGAGATATTGTGATATCCCAACAAGTAAACATGTTCCTGTTGGGGAACGTTGCAGAAAATTAAAATGTTTCCTACGGCTTCACCAAGATCTATCTATGAGTTCATCTAAGCAACGAGTAACGGGAGAGAGATAGCATCTACATACCACTTGTAGATCGCGTGCGGAAGCTTGCAAGATGATGATGGAGTCGTACTCGAACGTGATTCAGATCACCGATGCCAAGTGCTGAACGGACAGCACCTCCGCGTTCAACACACGTGACGGGACGATCGGCGTCTCCTCCTTCTTGATCCAGCAAGGGGAAGGAGAGGTTGAGGAAGACAGCTCCACCGGCAAGACGACGGCGTGATGATGGTGGAGAAGCAATCTCGGCGAGCTTCACGAGCTCTACAAAGGAGGAGATGTGTTGGGGAGGGGAAGGGCTGCGCCTTGGGAGTTGGTACAGCAGCCCCCTCCTCCCCCTTTATATAGGCCCCAGTGGCGGCCCTGGAGATCCAATCTCCGGGGCGGCGACCAAGGGGTGGAGTACCCCCAAGCCGGTGGGCGCCCCACCCCTAGGGTTTCAACCCTAGGCGCGGGGTGGACCCTGAGGCGCACCAGCCCCTTGTGGGCTGGTTCCTTCCCTCTCAGCCCATGGGGCCCTCAGGGATAGGTGGCCCCACCGGTGGACCCGGGACCCTTCCGGTGGTCCGTGCTACCGAAACCCCGAAACTTTCCCGATGGCGAAACACCACTTCCTATATATTATTCTTTACCTCCGGACCCTTAGGAACTCCTCGTGACGTCAGGGATCTCATCCGAGACTCGAACAACATTCGGTGGTCACATACTTGACTTCCTACTAACCCTAGCGCCACCGAACCTTAAGTGTGTAGACCCTACGGGTTGGAGACACGCAGACATGACCGAGGCGACTCTCGGGCAATAACCAACAGCGGGTGCGGATATCCATGTTGGCTCCCACATGCTCCTCGATGATTTCATCGGTTGAACCACGATGTCGAGGATTCGATCAAACCTCGTATACAATTCCTTTGTCAATCGATGCGTTACTTGCGAGACTTCGATCGTCGGTATCCCAATACCTTGTTCGGTCTCGTTCACGGCAAGTCACTTTACTCGCATCCGTAATGCATGATCCGTGGCCAACACCTTGGTCACATTGAGCTCATTATGATGATGCATTACCGAGTGGGCCCAGAGATACCTCTCCGTCATACACGGAGTGACAAATCCATCTCGATCCGTGTCAACCAACAGATACTTTCGGAGATACCGTAATGCACCTTTATAGTCACCCGATTCGTTGTGACGTTTGATACACCCAAGGCACTCCTACGGTAACCGGAGTTACACGATCTCATGGTCGAAGGAATAGATACTTGACATTGGCAAAGCTTCTAGCAAAGCGAACTATCGATCTTTTATGCTATGCTTATGATTGGGTCTTGTCCATCACATCATTCTCCTAATGATGTGATCTCGTTATCAACGACATCCAATGTCCATAGTCGAAACCATGACTATCTATTGATCACAATGAGCTAGTCAACTAGAGGCTCACTAGGGACTCATTGGGTCTAAGTGTTCACGTGTATTACGATTTCCGGATAATACGCTTATAGCATGAACAAATGACAATTATCATGAACATTGAAATATAATAATCCTTTTATTATTGCCTCTATGGCATATTTCCAACAGTCTCCCACTTGCACTAGAGTCACCAATCTAGTTACATTGTGATGAATCGAACACCCATAGAGTTCGGTGTTGATCATGTTTTGCACGCGAGAGAGGTTTAGTCAGCGGATCTGCGACATTCAGATCCGTGTGCACTTTGCAAATCTCTATGTCTCCATCTTGAACATTTTCACGGATGGAGTTGAAGCGACGCTTGATGTGCTGGTCTTCTTGTGAAACTGGGCTCCTTGGCAAGGGCAATAGCTCGGTGTTGTCACAGAAGAGTTTGATCGGCCCGACGCATTGGGTATGACTCCTAGGTCGGTGATGAACTCCTTCACCCAAATCGCTTCATGCGCTGCCTCCGAGGCTGCCATGTACTCCGCTTCACACGTAGATCCCGCCATAACGCTTCGCTTGCGGTACTGCACCACCATTGCTCCACCATTCAACATATACACGATCCGGTTTGTGACTTAGAGTCATCAGATCTGAGTCGAAGCTAAGCGTCGGCGTAACCCTTCTGACGAGCTCTTCGTCTCCTCCATAAACGAAACATGTCCTTTGTCCTTTTCGGTACTTCAGGATATTCTTGACCGCTGTCCGGTGTTCCTTGCGGGATTACTTTGGTATCTTGCAACCAAACTCACGGCAAGGTTTACATCGGTGCAGTACACAGACATGGCATACATAATAGATCCTATGGCTGAAGCATAGGGATGACACTCATCTCTTCTTTATCTTTTGCCGTGGTCGGTGTCTGAGCTGAGCTCAATCTCACACCTTGTAACATAGGCAAGAACCCCTTCTTGGACTGATCCATTTTGAACCTCTTCAAAATCTTATCAAGGTATGTGCTTTGTGAAAGACCTATGAGGCGTCTCGATCTATCTCTATAGATCTTGATCCCTAATATATAAGCAGCTTCTCCAAGGTCCTTCATTGAAAAACACTTGTTCAAGTAGGCCTTAATGCTGTCCAGGAGTTTCGTATCATTTCCCATCAAGAGTATGTCATCTACATATAATAGGAGAAATGCTCTGAGCTCCCACTCACTTTCTTGTAAACGCAGCTTCTCCATAAGTCTCGCATAAACCCAAACGCTTTGATCATCTCATCAAAGCGAATGTTCCAACTCCGAGATGCTTGCACCAGTCCATAAATGGATCATTGGAGCTTGCATACTTTGTTAGCGTTCGAGGATCGACAAAACCTTCGGCTGCATCATATCAGCTCTTCCTTAAGATGTCCATTAAGGAATGCCGTTTTGGCGTCCATCGCCATATCTCATAATCATAGTATGCGGCAATTGCTAACATGATTCGGACGGACTTAAGCTTCGCTACGGGAGAGAATGTCTCGTCGTAGTCAATCCCTTGAACTTGTCGATAACCCTTAGCGACAAGTCGAGCTTTATAGATGGTAACATTACCATCGCGTCCGTCTTCTTCTTAAAATCCATTTATTTTCTATTGCTCGCCGATCATTGGGCAAGTCTGTCAAAGTCCATACTTTGTTTTCATACATGGATTCTATCTCGGATTTCATGGCCTCAAGCCATTTGTTGGAATCCGGGCCCGCCATTGCTTCTTCATAGTTCGAAGGTTCATTGTTGTCTAGCAACATGATTTCCATGACAGGTTGCGTACCACTGCAGTGCGGAACGTGTCCTCGTGGACCTTCGAAGTTCAGTAGTAACTTGATCCGAAGTATCTTGATCAACGTTTTCCTCTTCAGTTGGTGTGGGCATCACAGGAACGGTTTCCTGCGCTGCACCACTTTCCCGTTCGAGAGGTAGTACTTCATCGAGTTCTACTTTCCTCCCACTTACTTCTTTCGAGAGAAACTCTTTCTCTAGAAAGCATCCGTTCTTGGCAACAAAGATCTTGCCCTCGGATCTTAAGTAGAAGGTATACCCGACAGTTTCCTTAGGGTATCCTATGAATACGCATTTTTCCGACTTGGGTTCGAGCTTTTCAGGTTGAAGTTTCTTGACATAAGCATCGCATCCCCAAACTTTTAGAAACGACAGCTTAGGTTTCTTCCCAAACCATAATTCATACGGTGTCGTCTCAACGGATTTAGGCGGTGCCCTATTTAAAGTGAATGTAGCTGTCTCTAGGCGTATCCCCAAAATGATAGCGGTAAATCGGTAAGAGACATCATAGACCGCACCATATCCAATAGAGTGCGACACGACGTTCGGACACACCGTTTATTTGAGGTGTTCCAGCGGCGTGAGTTGTGAAACGATTCCACATTTTCTTAAGTGTGTGCCAAATTCGTGACTTAAATATTCTCCTCCACGATCGATCGTAGGAACTTTATCTTTCGGTCACGTTGATTCTCCACCTCACTCTGAAATTCCTTGAACTTTTCAAAGGTCTCGGACTTGTGTTTCATTAAGTAGACATACCCATATCTACTTAAGTCATCGGTGAGTGAGAACATAACGATATCCCCACGAGCCTCAACGCTCATTGGACCGCATACATCGGTATGTATGATTTCCAACAAGTTGGTTGCTCGCTCCATTGTTCGGAGAACGGAGTCTTGGTCATTTTGCCTAAGAGGCATGGTTAGCATGTGTCAAGCGATTCATAATCAAGAGACTCCAAAAGTCCATCAGCATGGAGCTTCTTCATGCGCTTGACACCAATGTGACCAAGGCGGCGATGCCACAAGTATGTGGGACTATCGTTATCAACTTTACATCTTTTGCATCCACACTATGAACATGTGTAATATTACGCTCGAGATTCATTAAGAATAAACCATTGACCATCGGAGCATGACCATAAAACATATTTCTCATATAAATCGAACAACCATTATTCTCAGACTTAAATGAGTAGCCATCTCGTATCAAACGAGATCCGGATACAATGTTCATGCTCAAACTTGGCACTAAATAACAATTATTGAGGTTTAAAACTAATCCGTGGGTAAATGTAGAGGCAGCGTGTCGACGGCGATCACATCGACTCTGGAACCATTCCCGACGCGCAAGATCGTCACCTCGTCCCTTCGGTCTCCGTTTATTCCGCAGCTCTGCTGTGAGTTACATATGTGAGCAACGGCACGGTATCAAATACCGGGAGTTACTACGAGTCTTGGTAAGGTACACATCAATTACATGTATATCAAATATACCTTTGGTGTTGCGGCCTTCTTATCCGCTAAGTATTTGGGGCAGTTCCGCTTCGGTGCCCTTCCCTTGCAATAAAAGCACTCGGTCTCGGGCTTGGGTCCATTCTTTGACTTCTTCCCGCAGCGAGGCTTACAGGGGCGGCAACATCTTTGCCGTCCTTCTTGAAGTTCTTCTTACCCTTGCCCTTCTTGAACTTAGTGGTCTTATTGACCATCAACACTTGATGTTCTTTCTTGATTTCAGCCTCTGCTGACTTGACATCGAGAACACTTCAGAATGGTCTTTACCATCCCCGCATGTTGTAGTTCATCACAAAGCTCTTGTAGCTTGGTGGGGAGCGATCGGAGGATTCTGTCAATGACCGCCTCATCGGGAGGTTAATGTTCAACTGGGTCATCTACGTGCAACCCGGACATCTTGAGGATGTGCTCCGATGTAACTGTTCTCCTCCATCTTACAAGCTGTAGAACTTGTCGGAGACATCATATCTCTCGACCGGGCATGAGCTTGGAAAACTAGTTTCAGCTCTTGAACATCTCATATGCTCCGTGATGCTCAAAACGCTTTTGGAGCCCGGTTCTAAGCTGTAGAGCATGCCGCCTTGAACGAGGGAGTAATCATCAAGACGAGTTTGCCAAGTGTTCATAACGTCTTGGTTCTTCAGGGACGGGGCGGCACCTAGCGGTCCTTCTAGGACATATTGCTTCTGGCAGCTATGAGGATGATCCTCGGGTTCGGACCCAAATCCGTATAGTTGCTGCCATCATCTTTCAGCTTGGTTTTCTCTAGGAGCGTTGAAGTTCATGTTGACATTAGCGTTGGCCATTGATCTACAAGACATATTTGCAAAGGTTTTAGACTAAGTTCATGATAATAAAGTTCTTAATCAAAATTATGAACTCCCACTTAGATTAGACATCCCTCTAGTCATCTAAGTGTTACACGATCCGAGTCGACTAGCCCGTGTCCGATCATCACGTGAGACGGACTAGTCATCGTCGGTGAACATCTTCATGTTGATCGTATCTTCCATACGACTCGTGTTCGACCTTCGGTCTCCGTGTTCGAGGCCATGTCCGCACATGCTAGGCTCGTCAAGTTAACCCTAAGTGTTTTCGCTGTGTAAAACTGTCTTACACCCGTTGTATGTGAGCGTAAGGATCCATCACACCCGATCATCACGTGGTGCTTAGAAGCGATTTAACCTGTAGCAACGGTGCACGTTAGGGAGAACACTTCTTGAAATTTTATAAGGGATCATCTTATTTACTACCGTCGTCCTAAGTAAACAAGATGCATAAACATAATAAACATCACATGCAATTATATAGTTGTGACATGATATGGCCAATATCATCAAGCTCCATTGATCTCCATCTTGGGGCTCCATGATCATCTTGTCACCGGCTTGACACCATGATCTCCATCATCATGATCTCCATCATCGTGTCTTCATGAAGTTGTCACGCTAACGACTACTTCTACTTCTATGACTAACGCGTTTAGCAATGAAGTAAAGTAGTTTACATGGCGTTCTTCAATGACACGCAGGTCATACAAAAATAAAGACAACTCCTATGGCTCCTGCGGTTGTCATACTCATCGACATGCAAGTCGTGAATCCTATTACAAGAACATGATCTCATACATCACAATTCATCATTCATCACAACTTCGGCCATATCACATCACATGATCAATCGCTGCAAAAACAAGTTAGGCGTTCTCTAGTTGTTGTTGCATCTTTTACGTGGCTGCGATTGGGTTCTAGCAAAACGTTTTCTTACCTACGAATCACCACAACGTGATTTTGTCAACTTCTATTTACCCTTCATAAGGGCCTTGTTCATCGAATCCGCTCCAACTAAAGTGGGGAGGCAGACACCCGCCACCACCTTATGCAACTAGTGCATGTCGATCGGTGGAACCGGTCTCACGTAAGCGTCACGTAAGGGCACACCGGATGAGCGAGACGTCGGGTTGGCATAGACCTGGTTGCCCCGGGCGCGGAAATCGCTTCAGTTCGACCAACACTCGAAGGAGCACTGCCCGGGGGGGCAAAATAAAGATGACCCTCGGCTCCGAAACCCAAGGGAAGAAAAGGGCTAGGTGAGGCAAATGGTAAAAGTCAATGTTGGGCCTTCTGGACAAGTTTTATTCAAAGCGAACCGTCGGGGGTCCCATAAATCACCCGACAGCGTAAGGAACGCAAAATCCGGGAACATAACACGGTATGACGGAAACTAGGCGGCAAGAGTGGAACAAAACACTGCATAAGGCCGAGCCTTCCACCCTTTACCAAATATATAGATGCATTAATAATATAAGAGATATTGTGATATCCCAACAAGTAAACATGTTCTGTTGGGGAGCGTTGCGAGAAAATTAAAATTTTTCCTACGGCTTCACCAAGATCTATCTATGAGTTCATCTAAGCAACGAGTAACGGGAGAGAGATAGCATCTACATACCACTTGTAGATCGCGTGCGGAAGCTTGCAAGATGATGATGGAGTCGTACTCGAGCGTGATTCAGATCACCGATGCCAAGTGCTGAGCGGACAGCACCTCCGCGTTCAACACGCGACGGGACGATCGGCGTCTCCTCCTTCTTGATCCAGCAAGGGGAAGGAGAGGTTGAGGAAGACAGCTCCACCGGCAAAGACGACGGCGTGATGATGGTGGAGAAGCGAGACTTCGGCTGTGGCTTCACTGAGCTCTACGGAGGAGGAGATGTGTTGGTGAGGGGAAGGGCTGCGCCTTGGGAGTTGGTACAGCAGCCCCTCCCTCCCCCTTTATATAGGCCCCTGTAGTGGCGCCCTGGAGATCCAATCTCCGGGGGGCGGCGCCAAGGGGGTGGAGTACCCCCAAGCCAGGTGGGGCGCCCCCCACCCCTAGGGTTTCAACCCTAGGCGCAGGGGGTGGACCCTAGGGGGGCGCACCAGCCCTTTGTGGGCTGGTTCCCTTCCCCTCTCAGCCCATGGGGCCCTCCGGGATAGGTGGCCCCACCCGGTGGACCCCCGGGACCCTTCCGGTGGTCCCGGTACTTTACCGGAAACCCCCGAAACTTTCCCGATGGCGAAACACCACTTCCTATATATTATTCTTTACCTCCGGACCCTTCCGAACTCCTCGTGACGTCAGGGATCTCATCCGGACTCGAACAACATTCGGTGGTCACATACTTGACTTCCTACTAACCCTAAGCGTCACCGAACCTTAAGTGTGTAGACCCTACGGGTTCGGAGACACACAGACATGACCGAGGCGACTCTCGGGCAATAACCAACAGCGGGTGCGGATATCCATGTTGGCTCCACATGCTCCTCGATGATTTCATCGGTTGAACCACGATGTCGAGGATTCGATCAAACCACATATACAATTCCCTTTGTCAATCGATGCGTTACTTGCCCGAGACTCGATCGTCGGTATCCCAATACCTTGTTCAGTCTCATTCCCTGGCAAGTCACTTTACTCGTACCGTAATGCATGATCCCGTGGCCAACACCTTGGTCACATTGAGCTCATTATGATGATGCATTACCGAGTGGGCCCAGAGATACCTCTCCGTCATACGGAGTGACAAATCCCAGTCTCGATCCGTGTAAAGCCAACAGATACTTTCGGAGATACCTGTAATGCACCTTTATAGTCACCCAGTTACGTTGTGACGTTTGATACACCCAAGGCACTCCTACGGTAACCGGGAGTTACATGATCTCATGGTCGAAGGAATAGATACTTGACATTGGCAAAGCTTCTAGCAAACGAACTATACGATCTTTTATGCTGTGCTTATGATTGTGTCTTGTCCATCACATCATTCTCCTAATGATGTGATCTTGTTATCAACGACATCCAATGTCCATAGTCAGGAAACCATGACTATCTATTGATCACAACGAGCTAGTCAACTAGAGGCTCACTAGGGACTCATTGGGTCTAAGTGTTCACACGTGTATTACGATTTCCGGATAATACAGTTATAGCATGAACAAATGACAATTATCATGAACATTGAAATATAATAATCCTTTTATTATTGCCTCTAGGGCATATTTCCAACAGTTCCAACA
The DNA here is from genome assembly GCA_021437245.1 of Aegilops speltoides. NCBI lineage: Eukaryota > Viridiplantae > Streptophyta > Magnoliopsida > Poales > Poaceae > Aegilops > Aegilops speltoides. The sequence continues at coordinate 175,516,541 of CM038141.1, read as the reverse complement.
AGGAACAACATCTCCATGTTCCAACAAGGAACAAACTTCAATCTTCACCTGCAACTAACAACGCTATAAGAGGGGCTGAGCAAAGCGGTAACATAGCCAAACAACGGTTTGCTAGGAATGGTGTCAAAGGTTAGAGGTTTGACATGGCAATTTGGGAGGCTGACAAGCAAATGGTAGGCATCATAGCATTGGCATAGCAAAAGAGCGAGCAAACTAGCATAGCAAAGATAGTAGTGATTTCGAGGGTATGATCATCTTGCCTGCAAGGTTCTCAGAGTTGTCGAAGGCTTGATCCTCGTAGGCGTTCTCAACAGGTTCCTCGTTCACGTACTCGTCTCCCGGCTCTACCCAAAGAAAGAACACAAGCAACAGAACCACAATCAAACAAGGAACAATGCACAAGCAATATGATGCGATACATGACATGCTATGCGAGATGTGATATGCAATGCATATGTATGCTCCGGAAGGAAAATGATGAACGGGCATCAACTTGGCAAACCAAGTATGCCGCTGGAAAGATGGGATGATTTGGGTGAAATCGATATAAAGATCACCGAATCGGATGCACGGTTTGCAAATGACAAGCAAAACAAGAATGATGCAAATCTGCGTTTAACAGCCGATGCTACTTAGCAAGCAACAAGAAACTATGCTACTGACACCCCAACATAAAAACAAAGCATATGGCAGCGAACTACAGGAGATGCTTAACAAAAGAGGAACACTGAGCTACGGCTAAATCACATCATAACATGTTCAAACAAGCATGGTGAAAGTGCTAAAAATATCGAGTTCACAGACTTGGTGAAAATACTAGCATGCCAGAATTAACAAAGCGAGGAAGGCATGTTTAGAGCAAGCAAACAACATGCTACAGGAACTTATAATAGCAAAACAAGGCATGACATGATTCTACTCAAAGCATATATCAATAGTCCCTTACTGACCATAAGCCAAAAAGGACTCTAAGAAATGATGGCACCCATGTAAACATTGCAAGTTTTATTACAGATTTCAGACTTGGTGAAATATCAGGACATGGCAAAAACAGTTAACGAGTAGGCATGTTCGTGAGCTCGATGCACTCACTACAGAGCATCTCATGATAAACTAAGCATACACCCATCAAGAAGACATGGCATAGAAGTTATACATGGCAAGAACAACATCATATCATACACGGATCAACTACAACGACCTCGTGAAAATTGAATCTCATGCAAACAATCTGCCAGGAAACATTTTCAAGCAAAAGTAGAGCACGAAAATGACATGCTAGACTACTCCATAAATTCCAACAAAGGCATTGATGGATAGAGCACATCCATATGTTGAAAACACCCTTAATGATCATGCTCAAAAAGGGCACGGATCTCTCTGTAACAACATGAACATATGGCATAAAAATAACAGCAGGACAAGACTTAGTGAAAACACAAGTTCCTGAAATCAGCAACATCATCATCCCTACTTTGCATGCTTGTTCTAGTCAACACATAACTCACAAAAATACATGGCAAACACCCCTGGAAAGATGGAATGGCAATGTTCAACTCACATGTAGGACTCAAGTTCATAAGGTGCACACATTAATCATGGCAAAAATGACAAAAGAGCTCGAGCTGATAAGATTCTGAAACTAACGATCTGAAGCCTACTTCCAACAGCATTTCAGGCATCAATATGAGCTCAAATGCAAATCATGCAATGGAACTAAAGGATGTACTCGTCGAGGCGAACAATTTGACATATTATACGTGCGAAACGGACATACGGATGCAAAGATGTGATGGCATGAACATGCATGGAAATTATGCAGAATCGGGGACTTAGTGATTTCGGGAACAACCTCCAGATTTGCACGGTTTTCGAGGCTCGCCGGAGGGGTCACCAGAGTCGTCGCCGGAGATGGAGGAAGACGTCGGGGAGGTGGTTAAAGGCGGATCGGCGGATCTCGCGGATCCGGCGCGACGGCGAGGACGGAAGGCCGGCGGCGAAGCGGGCACGGAGGACGGCGAGAGCTGGAGCTCCGGCCGGCCGGCGGCACAACGGCGGGCGTGAGGCGGCGTCGAAGCGCTGGGCGCGCAAGGATCGGCCCGGCTTCGGGCGGCGGCGGCGATGGCGCCCGGCGGTAGTGAGGAAGGCGAAAGCCGGGCGGCGGAGGAAGCGCCGCGGCCAGGGAAGGCGGCGGGCGGGCGGCGCGGCGGCGGTGGTCGCCGGCAGGCGCGGCGGGTGGCCAGCGGGCGGGCGGCGGATTTGACGCGGGCCGCGTGGCCGGGACGGGCTCTGGCTGGGCGGCGCGGCATGATGGCGGAGGCCACGTGGCGGGGAGTGGGCGGGCGCGGCGGTGGCCGACGTGTCGCGCCCGATTCGTCGGGGTGACGCGTCCGTGGGATTTGTCCGTATGAGACGGACACGTCCGGCATGGCGTGGGGGAATTTTAGGGTTAGGTGCGAAATCATCAAGGATTTGAAATGGGGGTGTATATATAGGCATAGAGGAGCTAGGAGAGTCCAAATGAGGTGCGGTTTTCGGCCACGCGATCGTGATCGAACGAACGAGAGCATGGAGGGGAGTTTGGTGGGTTTTGGGCCACTTTGGAAGGGTGTTGGGCTGCAACAAAAGAGGGCTTTACGGTTACCCGGTTAACCGTTGGAGTACCAAACGACGTCCAAATGGCACGAAACTTGACAAAGCGGTCTACGGTGCTATACCAAGGCCGCTTGGCAAACCTCGGGCCATTCGAGAAAGTTTAACACCCGCCACAACAGAGAGAAGAAGGGGACGCCGGAGGACATAGGAGTGCCGGATTGCAAAACGGACAACGGGGAAAAGGCTCGGATGCATGAGACGAACATGTATGCCAATGCGATGCACATGATGATGTTGGGGAACGTAGCAGAAATTCAAAAATTTTCCTACGTGTCACCAAGATCTATCTATGGAGAGACCAGCAACGAGTAGAAAGATAGTGCATCTACATACCCTTGTAGATCGCTAAGCGGAAGCGTTCAAGTGAACGGGGTTGATGGAGTCGTACTCGTCGTGATTCAAATCACCGATGATCAAGTGCGAACATACGGCACCTCCGCGTTCAACACACGTACAGCCGACGATGTCTCCCACGCCTTGATCCAGCAAGGAGAGAGGGAGAGGTTGAGAAGACTCCATCCAGCAGCAGCACAACGGCGTGGTGGTGGTGGATGAGTGTGGCAATCCAGCGAGGCCGCTAAGCACCACGGGAGAGGAGGAGTACTTGGGAGAGAGGAGAGGGCTGCAACCAAAGGCGAGATCGAATCACGTGTATTCTGTGGTCTCTAGGCAGCCCCTAGGCCTCACTATTTATAGGGGAAGAGGGGCTGCGCCCCACCTAGGTTTCCACCCCTGGGGGGGCGGCCAGCCCCAGATCCCATCTGGTGGCGGCAGAGGGGGAGAGAGGGGCGCACACTGGGGTGGGCCTTAGGGCCCATCTGCCTAGGGTTTGCCCCTTCCCCACTTCCCACGCCTTGGGCCTTGGTGGGGGCGCCCCAGCCCACCTAGGGGCTGGTCCTCCCACACTTGGCCCACGCAGCCCTCTCGGGGCAGGTGGCCCCACTTGGTGGACCGGGACCCTCCGGTGGTCCCGATGCGATCCGATAAACCCGAAACTTTTCCGGTGACCAAAACAGGACTTCCATATATAAATCTTTACCTCCGGACCATTCCGGAACTCCTCGTGACGTCCAGGGATCTCATCCGGGACTCGAACAACATTCGGTAACCACATACAAGCTTCCTTTATAACCCTAGCGTCATCGAACCTTAAGTGTGTAGACCCTACGGGTTCGGGAGACATGTAGACATGACCGAGACATTCTCCGGTCAATAACCAACAGCGGGATCTGGATACCCATGTTGGCTCCCACATGTTCCATGATGATCTCATCGGATGAACCACGATGTCAAGGACTCAGTCGATCCCGTATACAATTCCCTTTGTCTAGCGGTATTTTACTTGCCCGAGATTCGATCGTCGGTATACCGATACCTTGTTCAATCTCGTTACGGCAAGTCTCTTTACTCGTTCCGCAACACATCATCCGTGATCAACCCCTTGGTCACATTGTGCACATTATGATGATGTACTACCGAGTGGGCCCAGAGATACCTCTCCGTTTACACGGAGTGACAAATCCGATCTCGATCCGTGTCAACCCAATGAGACACTTTGGAGATACCGTAGTGCACCTTTATAGTCACCCGATTCGTTGACGACGTTTGATACACCCAAAGCACTCCTACGGTATCCGGAGTTACACGATCTCATGGTCTAAGGAAGAGATACTTGACATTGGAAAAGCTCTAGCAAGCGAAACTACGATCTTTGTGCTATGCTTAGGATTGGGTCTTGTCCATCACATCATTCTCCTAATGATGTGATCCCGTTATCAACGACATCCAATGTCCATAGCAGAAACCATGACTATCTGTTGATCAACGAGCTAGTCAACTAGAGGCTCACTAGGGACATATTGTGGTCTTTGTATTCACACGTGTATTACGATTTCCGGATAATACTGATTATAGCATGAATAAAAGACAATTATCATGAACAAGGAAATATAATAATACTTTTATTATTGCCTCTAGGGCATATTTCCAACATCTCCCACTTGCACTAGAGTCAATAATCTAGTTCACATCGCCATGTGATTTAACATTGACAGTCACATCGCCATGTGACCAACATCATCAAATGAGTTACGGGGTTTGATCAAGTTTTGCTTGTGAGAGAGGTTTTAGTCAGCGGTCCGAACCTTTCAGTCCGTGTGTGCTTTGCAAATTTTTAGGTCATATTGTAAATGCTGCTTCCACGCTCCACTTTGGAGCTATTCCAAATGGTTTGCTCCACTATACGTATCCGGTTTGCTACTCAGAGTCACTCGGATAGGTGTTAAAGCTTGCATCGACGTAACCCTTTACGCCGAACTCTTTATCACCTCCATAATTGAGAAACATGTCCTTATTTACTCCAAGGACAACTTTGACCGCTGTCCAATGATCCATTCGTGGATCATTCTTGTACCCCTTGACTGACTCATGGCAAGGCACACTTCTGGTGCGGCACACAGCATAGCATACTATAGAGCCTACGTCCAAAGCATAGGGGGCGACATTTGTCCTTTCTCTCTATTCTGCCGTGGTCGAGATTTTAAGTCTTAACTTCATATCTTACATGTCAGGCAAGAACTCCTTCTTTGACTGATCCATCTTGAACACCTTCAAGATCATGTTAAGGTATATGCTCATTTGAAAGTACCATTTATGCGTTTTTGATCTATCCTCATAGATCTTGATGCTCAATGTTCAAGTAGCTTAATCCAGGTTTTCTATTGAAAAACACTTTTCAAATAACCCTATATGCTTTCCAGAAATTCTACATCATTTCTGATCAACAATATGTCAATAACATATGCTCACCAGAAATTCTATAGTGCTCCCACTCACTTCTTTGGAAATACAAGTTTCTCATAAATTTGTATAAACCCAAAATCTTTGATCATCTTATCAAAGTACATATTCCAACTCCGAGATGCTTACTCCAGTCCTTAGAAGGATCGCTGGAGCTAGCATACCTTTTAGCATCCTTAGGATCGACAAGACTTTTCTGATTGTATCACATACAACCTTTCCTTACAAAACTGGTAAGGAAACTCGTTTTGACATCCATCTGTCAGATTTCATAAATGCAGCTAATGCTAACATGATTCCGACGGACTTAAGCATCGCTACGGATGAGAAAATCTCATCGTAGTCAACTCCTTGAACTTGTGAAAAACTCTTCGCCACAAGTCGAGCTTCATAGACGGTGACATTACCGTCCACGTCCGTCTTCTTCTTAAAAATCCATTTATCTCAATGGCTTGCCGATCATTGGGCAAGTCCACCAAAGTCCATGCTTTGTTCTGATACATGGATCCTATCTCGGATTTTATGGCTTCTAACCATTTGTCGGAATTTGGGCCCACCATTGCTTCTCCATAGCTCGTAGGTTCATTGTTGTCTAGCAACATGACCTTCAAGACAAGATTACTGTGCCACTCTGAAGCAGTACGCATCCTTGTCACCCTACGAGGTATGGTAGTGACTTGATCCGAAGTTTCATGATCACTATCATAAGCTTCTACTTCAATTGGTGTAGGTGCCACAGAACAACTTCCTGCATACCGCTACACACTAGTTGTAGTGACGGTTCAATAACCATATCAAGTCTCCACCATCCTCCCACTCAACTTTTGAGACAAACTTTTCCTCGAGAAAGGACCCGATTCAAGAAACAATCCCTATTGCTTTTGGATCTGAATTAGGAGGTATACCCAACTGTTTTGGGTGTCCTATGAAGATGCATTATTATCCGCTTTGGGTTCGAGCTTATCAACTTTGAAACTTTTTCACATAAGCGCCGCAGCCCCAAACCTTTAAGAAATGACAGCTTAGGTTTCTCTAAACCATAGTTCATACGGTGTCATCTCAGCGGAATTACGTGGTGCCCTATTTAAAGTGAATGTGGTTGTCTCTAATGCCTAACCCATAAGCGATAGTGGTAATTCGATAAGAGACATCATAGTACGCACCATATCCAATAGGGTGCAACTATGATGTTCGGACACACCATCACACTATGGTGTTCAGCGGTATTAATTGTGAAACAATTTCCACAATGTCTTAATTGCGTGCCAAAGCTCGTAACTCAGATACTCATCTCTATGATCATATCATAGACATTTCATCCTCTTGTCACGATGATCTTCAACTTCACTCTGAAATTACTTGAACCATTCAATAATTCAGACTTTTGTTTCATCAAGTAAATATACTCTACATCTACTCAAATCATCGTGAAGTAAGAACATAGCGATATTCATTGCATGCCTCGGCACTCATTGGACTGCACACATCAAAATGTGTTACTTCCAACAAGTTGCTATCTTGTTCCATCTTTTTGAAACCGAGGCTTTTGGTCATCTTGCCCATGTGGTATGATTTGCATATCTCAAGTGATTCAAAATCAAGTGAGTCCAAGCGATCCATCTGCATGGAGTTTCTTCATGCATATGCACCAATAGACATGGTTCACATGTCTCAAACTTTTCAAAAGCGAGTGAGTCAAAGATCCATCAACATGGAGCTTCTTCATGCTTTTACACCAATATGACTTACATGGCGATTGCCACAAGTAAGTGGTACTATCATTACTATCTTATATCTTTTGGCATGAAAATGTGTATCACTACGATCGAGATTCAATAAACCATTCCTTTAGGTGCAAGACCATTGAAGGTATTATTCAAATAAGCAGAGTAACCATTATTCTCCTTAAATGAATAACCGTATTGCGATAGACATAATCCAATCATGTCTATGCTCAGCATAAACACCAAATCTCGATGGTAGAGGGGCGTGCGATGCTTGATCACATCAACCTTGGAAACACTTCCAACACATATCGTCGACTCACCTTTAGCTAGTCTCCATTTATTAGTAGCTTTTATTTGAGTTACTAACACTTAGCAACCGAACCGGTATCTAATACCCTGGTGCTACTAGGAGTACTAGTAAAGTACACATTAACATAATGTATATCAATATACTTCTATCGACCTTGCCGACCTTCTCATCTACCAAGTATCTAGGGTAATTCCGCTCTAGTGACTATTCCCTTATCACGAAGCACTTAGTCTCGGGTTTGGGTTCAACCTTGGGTTTCTTCTTTGAGCGGCGGCTGATTTGCCGCTTCATGAAGTATCCCTTCTTGCCCTTGCCCTTCTTGAAACTAGTGGTTTCACCAACCATCAACAATTGATGCTCCTTCTTGATTTCTACTTTCGCGTGTCAAACATCGCGAATACCTCAAGGATCATCATATCTATCCACGATATGTTATACCTCATCACGAAGCTCTAGCAGCTTGGTGGCAATGACTTTGGAGAAACATCACTATCTCATCGGAAGATCGACTCCCACTTGATTCAAGTGATTGTTGCACTCGGACAATCGAGCACAAGCTCAACGATTGAGCTTTTCTCCCTTAGTTTGCAGGCTAAGAAAATCGTCGGAGGTCTCATACCTCTTGGCGTGGGCACGAGCCCGAAATCTCAATTTCAGCCCTCGAAACATCTCATATGTTCCGTGATGTTTCAAAACGTCTTTGGTGCCTCAACTCTAAACCATTTAAGCGAACTATCACGTAGTTATCAAAGCGTGTATGTCCGATGTTCGCAACATCCACAAGCGGCGTTTGGGGTTCAAAGACATCGAGCGTGCATTAAGGACATAAGCTTTCTCTTGTCCGCATAATCGCTCATGTCAACTTTCAACTATATTTTCTCTAGGAACATATCTAAGCAGTGGAACTAATCGCGAGCTTATGACATAATTTGCAAAGATCTTTTGACTATGTTCAGGATAATTAAGTTCATCTTATGAACTCCCACTCGAGATAGACATCCCTCGGTCATCTAAGTGATTACATGATCCAAGTCAACTAGCCGTGTCCGATCATCACGTGAGACGGACTAGTCATCATCGGTGAACATCTTCATGTTGATCGTATCTACTATCGACTCATGCTCGACCTTTCGGTCTCCGTGTTCGAGGCCATGTGCGCACATGCTAGGCTCGTCAAGTTAACCCCAAGTGTTTTTTTGTGTAAAACAGTCTTACACCCGTTGTATGTGAGCGTAAGAATCCATCACACCCGATCATCACGTGGTGCTTAGAAGTTTATTTAACTGTAGCAACGGTGCACGATCGGGGAGAACACTTCTTGAAATTTTGTAAGGATCATCTTATTTACTACCGTCGTCCTAAGTAAACAAGATGCATAAACATGATAAACATCACATGCAATCAAATAGTGACATGATATGGCCAATATCATTTTGCTCCTTTGATCTCCATCTTGAGGGCTCCATGATCATCATCGTCACCGGCATGACACCATGATCTCCATCATCATGATCTCCATCATCGTGTCTCCATGAAGTCGTCTCGCCAACTTATTACTTCTACTACTATGGCTACCGGTTAGCAATAAAGTAAAGTAATTACATGGCGTTGTTCAATGACACGCAGGTCATACAATAAATAAAGACAACTCCTATGGCTCCTGCCGGTTGTCATACTCATCGACATGCAAGTCGTGATTCCTATTACAAGAACATGATCAATTTCATACATCACATATCATTCATCACATTCTTCTTGGCCATATCACATCACATAGCATACCCTGCAAAAACAAGTTAGACGACCTCTAATAGTTGTTGCATGTTTTACGTGGCTGCCATGGGTTTCTAGCAAGAACGTTTCTTACCTACGCAACACCACAACGTGATATGCCAATTGCTATTTACCCTTCATAAGGACCCTTTTCATCGAATCCGTTCCGACTAAAGTGGGAGGCGGCACCGCTAGCCACCTTATGCACGAAGTGCATGTCAATCAGTGGAACTTGTCTCACGTGAAAATGCGTGTAAGGTCGGTCCGGCCGCTTCATCCCACAATACCGTCGAAACAAGATTGGACTAGTAACGGTAAGCATATTGAACAACATCAACGCCCACAACTACTTTGTGTTCTACTCGTGCAAAGAATCTACGCAATAGACCTAGCTCGATACCCTTTGTTGGGGAGCGTGGCAGAAATTCAAAAATTTTCCTCGTGTCACCAAGATCTATCTATGGAGAGACCAGCAGCGAGTAGAAAGATAGTGCATCTACATACCCTTGTAGATCGCTAAGCGGAAGCGTTCAAGTGAGCAGGGGTTGATAGAGTCGCACTCGTCGTGATTCAAATCACCGATGATCAAGTGCGAGCATACGGCACCTCCGCGTTCAACACACGTACAGCCCGACGATGTCTCCCACGCCTTGATCCAGCAAGGAGAGAGGGAGAGGTTGAGGAAGACTCCATCCAGCAGCAGCACAACGGCGTGGTGGTGGTGGATGAGTGTGGCAATCCAGCAGGGCTTCGCTAAGCACCACGGGAGAGGAGGAGTACTTGGGAGAGAGGAGAGGGCTGCAACCAAAGGCAGAGATCGAATCACGTGTATTCTGTGTCTCTCTGGGCAGCCCCTAGGCCTCACTATTTATAGGGGAAGAGGGGGCTGCGCCCCCACCTAGGTTTCCACCCCTAGGGGGCGGCGGCCAGCCCCCAGATCCCATCTGGTGGCGGCCAGAGGGGGAGAGAGGGGGAGGCGCACCCAGGGTGGGCCTTAGGGCCCATCTGCCCTAGGGTTTGCCCCCTTCCCCACTTCCCACGCCTTGGGCCTTGGTGGGGGGCGCCCCAGCCCACCTAGGGGCTGGTCCCCTCCCACACTTGGCCCACGCAGCCTTCTGGGGCAGGTGGCCCCACTTGGTGGACCCCCGGGACCCTCCCGGTGGTCCCGGTACGTTACCGATAAACCCGAAACTTTTCCGGTGACCAAAACAGGACTTCCCATATATAAATCTTTACCTCCGGACCATTCCGGAACTCCTCGTGACGTCCGGGATCTCATCCGGGACTCCGAACAACATTCGGTAACCACATACAAGCTTCCTTTATAACCCTAGCGTCATCGAACCTTAAGTGTGTAGACCCTACGGGTTCGGAGACATGTAGACATGACCGAGACATTCTCCGGTCAATAACCAACATGGGATCTGGATACCCATGTTGGCTCCTACATGTTCCACGATGATCTCATCGGATGAACCACGATGTCAAGGACTCGGTCGATCCGTATACAATTCCCTTTGTCTAGCGGTATTTTACTTGCCCGAGATTCGATCGTCGGTATACCGATACCTTGTTCAATCTCGTTACGGCAAGTCTCTTTACTCGTTCCGCAACACATCATCCGTGATCAATCCCTTGGTCACATTGTGCACATTATGATGATGTACTACCGAGTGGGCCCAGAGATACCTCTCCGTTTACGGAGTGACAAATCGATCTCGATCCGTGTCAACCCGCAGACACTTTCGGAGATACTGTAGTGCACCTTTATAGTCACCCGATTACGTTATGACGTTTGATACACCCAAAGCACTCCTACGGTATCCGGGAGTTACACGATCTCATGGTCTAAGGAAGAGATACTTGACATTGGAAAAGCTCTAGCAAGCGAACTACGATCTTTGTGCTATGCTTAGGATTGGGTCTTGTCCATCACATCATTCTCCTAATGATGTGATCCCGTTATCAACGACATCCAATGTCCATAGCCAGGAAACCATGACTATCTGTTGATCACAACGAGCTAGTCAACTAGAGGCTCACTAGGGACATATTGTTGTCTTTGTATTCACACGTGTATTACGATTTCCGGATAATACAGTTATAGCATGAATAAAAGACAATTATCATGAACAAGGAAATATAATAATACTTTTATTATTGCCTCTAGGGCATATTTCCAACAGATGACATGATAAAAATGCAAATGATGACGTGGCAAAATGCAACACGCATGCAAATGACATGGCAACAACGGCGAATAACTGGCGGACACCTGGCGCATCGGATCCGGGTCGTTACATATGGTGAATATGTGGACTCGTGTGCGCCACCTCAAAAGAGTTACTTGCAGTAGTAGTTCAGGATAGCCACCGAGTCAAAGCTAGCTTGCTGCAGTTAAACCCCACCATCCCCTTTGTTGATAATGATGCATATGTAGTTAGTTCAGATGTAATTCTTGCTGGGTACATTTGTACTCACGTTTGCCTATTTTATGTTTTTGCAGAGAGACTTCGGTCTCGTTAGTAGTTCCACGTGGACTTCGACGTTTAGCTTGTTACCTCAGCTACGATCTTGTGCCCTCGGCAGGATCTGGTAGATAGTCAGGCTTCTCAGCCTTTTTCTTTTGTAGATGTCTATACCCAGACATGTTAAGCTTCCGCATGTGCTTGACTTGTATGCTCTGAATGTTGGGTCGTGAGACCCATGTTTGTAATATCTCGCTCCTCGGAGCCTATTGAATAAAATACTTGAGTTGTAGAGTCATGTTGTGATGCCATGTTGTATTTGCACATATCGAGCATATTGTGTGTATGTTATTGAAATGCTTGGTATGTGTGGGATCTGACTATCTAGTTGTTTATGCTTAGTAGCCTCGCTTACCGGGAAATGTCTCCTAGTGCTTCCACTGAGCCATGGTAGCTTGCTACTACTCTGGAACACTTAGGCTGGCCGACATGTGTCCTTCTTTGTTCCTGTGTCTGTCCCTTCGGGGAAATGTCACACGATGAATACCGGAGTCCTGTTAGCCCGCCATAGCCTAGTTCACCGGAGTCCTGGTAGCCCAGTGCTACAGCCTGGATTCACTCGCTAATGACCGACACGTTCGATGTTGGGTCATGGATGCCTGTCCCTGTAAGTTTGTGCCACTTTGGGTTTACGACTAGCCATGTCAGCCCGGGCTCCTTATCATACGGATGCTAGCGACACTATCATATACGTGTGCCAAAAGGTGCAAACGGACCCGGGCAAAGGTAAGGCGACACCCGTGGGAATACCGTGCGTGAGGCCGCCAAGTGATATGAGGTGTTACATGCAAGATCGATGTGGCATTGAGTCGGGGTCCTGACAGGTTTGGTATCGAGCTTTGATTGCTGAGGATTACCAAGCCAAACTGGTCGAAGTTGTGTCTAGAAATGCTTTAGTTATGTATGGGAATTGATTCTGGGATGGAACGTAAGGCTCTTTTTACTCCTTATACCTCATGGCCTTCTGATCTAAGTCATCCTCTTCTCTTCTACGGGGTTTAGGAACTAGGCTTCTCATCTATCTACTAGGTTGACGAGTTACTATGTTAGAGACTTATAGGATTGATAGTTTCAAGCCTCAGTTCAGTTTCCACTACTTCTAGTATGTTCTCAGTTGAACCAGAACCTTGATTAGATGTTGTTAAGTGACTATGCAAATCCTTGTGAATGTCTCAAATCTTTTCTGAGCATTTACAGCTGCTATGCTGTCCGAGTCATTCCAGGTCTCTAAATAGTCTGATGCATTTGCAAATCCTTTCTTTCCGTTCCCGATGTCCTTTTTGGTCAGAATAAGCACACTAACCGGTGCGTTGAGGTACTCTATTGCCTTGGTATATATGTTGGAGCTACTATTATGACCCTAGGTTTCTTAGAGAACCACCTAGTAATCTAGCCATGTTTTGTGTTCCCGGTGTGATAATTCTGGCCTTTATTCTCGAAAGCATCCCGTGATGCCACTTAGTAGTAGGTATCCTATTCCTGGGTTCTTGAACCCGAGATTCACCCTACGTACTTCATGTTGATAGTGTTTGCTAGTTCCTTTAGGTTATTAGTAACCTTGCGATAGTTCTCGAGGTCCGTGGTATTTCCTTCTTCCAAATACCATGAACCATTAAGGCGGAAGTTATTTGAACCAAAAGATCACAATCAGAGTACTCTTGAGGAGTTCTCCATTCATAATTGTGATTCTGCCAGTCCTACCTTTCTGCATGGGTTATCTGGAAGAAACCTGTTGAACTTGGTTCGACATATTAATCTATGCATCCACAACTCAAAAGGATATATGTTCCTTGATTTGTCCCTCTTCATTTGTATTCTGACCATCGTCTATCAATTGATATACAGGAGTAGTTGTGCAACCGTGTGCATCGATGCCTATTACTCTTGTGGTCCGTCAAGCCATTCTGTTCTGGAATGACTAGAAGAAACTAACTCCAGTACCTCATCCATATCCAGGATTGGGTCAAAGCAGTTGTAATCCGCAAATCAAATGCCAATCCAGCTTTTGATTCTGCTCTACCTCGGAGTATTACCCCCTTTATGTCAGGATTGTCATGAGAATTGCACCATCTCTCATGAATTCTTGACGTAGTGATACTTCTCACTGTCATTGTTCATTCCTCGGTCTCGTGTTGTTGTAACTGGAATGCCGACAAGTGAACTGTGATGTGTGAAATCTATACTCCTAGTAACTCGTTGCTTGGTAGTAAATGGACAATATTCTCATTCTTAGCGTGTTGGTTATTAAATCATCATCCTAAGATTGATCGTGCTACCTAGTCCTTATTTCTGGTGCACTCCTCGATCAATAAGTTAGGATTGTGTCAATCCCTCACTCTATTGATAATATCATCTTGCCTTGAAAAGTAAGGTTGTTCTCGAGCTTAGTAACATATTGGTGGTTCGTGATTTTCCGAATATCTTCTTGGAAGTATTACCAGGTTGTTCCCGTACTGTTATGTTGAGCTCGTGATCAAGTTGGTTTCTTGTGAACCACCCTTTCTCCAAGAATCTGTGTTGGATACCCCTGAGCCAGTTGGTTGAGCTAAACAACAACTTGGAGAGTTGGAAGATAAAAGCTTGTCCGACTTAGTTCATCACTAAGGAATATCCTTGAGTGTGCGTGTGTGCTGAAGAAAGATGATATCTTCATTGATTGTTCCTCGTGATCGGTTGTTGAATCTATCGTCTCGTCCAAACCTTTATTTGAGTGTGGGCTTTTGTCAAATCAAGTTAGAACCAATGATATTCGTAATGTTGTCTTACTCGTGGTTGATCCCTCAAGCATATACCATTACATCTCTTGGTCTGACCAATACTATCACCATGTTCACATGATGGTGGAAGTCCAGTGATATGGAAATTCCGATGAGTTGCTGTTGAGCCCATCAGCAGCATTTTGTCTCCCCCCATGATTCATGTTGAACATCAACCTAGTGTTGAAAACTTTGTAAGCAATGCATTCGTGTTTCGTTCATGAAGTATATGTTTGGTGTAAGAGGTGACTTTCTCCAAGTTCATGTGCATCAGGTGCAAGTTGCCGCCGTGATTTTGAGAAAGGTTTGTTTTGCTTCCTCTGGAATCATCCCAATTCAGTCATGCATATGTGCGAAGTATTCTGTGGTCTGGAGACTTGCAACCTTCATTCTATATGTATTCCTAGCATACCAAGCCACTGATTGAGTTGTTCAAGGAGAAGAAGTCCCTTCGTAAGAGCATGCCTTATGCAAGGACTTTGAAATCCTCGACGATGGTTCCCAACTAGAATTCGATAGTATTTTATTATAAGACTACTATGTGGTCATTCTTGTCTTGGACAACATGCTCACATGTATGTAGCAGAACCGGCTCATGTTTTGGAGCTTGCTATTGTCGTTCATATCCCGGGAATCTCGCAACGTCATCTCGTTGATTTTTGTTGCAAACTTTCTTTTCGGACATGCTGAGTCTGAGGTATCCTATCACCAATCGGATTTGAATCTCAGGCAGATATGATGGTTGGAACATTCCCAATAGTTGCATGTTGTTTCCAGCTCGCACCTCCATTGTGCCAATTTACCATGGGCTGCCCCTCTTAGCAGTTGCTCTCCAAGGTCATCTTCCAAAGTGGTCCTGTCGTGGGTCCCATCCATTTTCAGTGATAAGCAAAAGTCATCCATTGTGTTGTCTTGAACAAGGTAATCCACATCATCCATACTAGTCCGAGTATGCTACTCCTTCGAACTCCATCAAACGATCGTTCGAAAAATTGCCTCAGGCTGGTGAGAAGAGTTCCAATGATCTATGTATCAAAAGTAATTCCTTTTTGCCACTTGAGGGAATAATTCTACGAGTCACCTTCCCTAAGGTGCCCCGCTATGGAATCATGGCAATTCTTCCTCGCTATTCTGAAACCCTTGTCAAATTATTTCTTCCGCCCTCCTGATGCATGTTTTGCTTCTCAGCTCAAGAGATGTTCCTATGTCTCATTTCGTGAGTTGATCCTGTGATCATTAGGATGATCCATCCATGTAGACATGTCTCGCTCTTTTGTCATCGTGATGGATGAAGATCTCGAAAGCAAAGATGTCAAGATCGACTGGAGTTATCAAATTAACATCCTCGAGAAGACACGTCCGGATCGTGAAGATTGTGTTAGCTTGTGTTACTCTGTCTTCTTACCGCATGATTTGAATCTCGGGACGAGATTCTTGTTTAGTAGGGGCGAGTTGTCACATCCCTAGCTTCTGGCATTGCACTAGGATAGTGTCATGTGTGCATCATGTCTAAATTTTTCTTAAACTTGAAATGGGGACTAACAAACCCCAACACCCCCCTTTTGAAATACTAGGTTCCAACAATTGGAATTTCAATGAACCCAAAATGCCCTTCAAAAATGTTCACCATCTTTGGTCCTGGCTAAACACTCTGCCAAAAATGGCTTTATATTTTTGGAGGCTATTCTGGATTTTTGCACCAAGCCTTAAGTATGTGCATTTGGGAAATTTAAATCCTATAAATATTTTAAAATGCCCAAATAATCCTGAAGGTATTTTTAGGCTGTTGAGAGTATTTTCAAATGTTCCTTTGAATATTTTCAGGTTTTTCCTAAATGAAATAGTATTTCTACTATTTCAATACACAGAACAGAAACAAATAAAAAAGTAAAACAGAAAGCAGGGAGAGAGGGTTTTACCTGGCGCTCACCTGGCCTGGCCCAGCACGGCCCAGCCCACTGGCCTGTGCCAGTTGTCACCCACTGTGCAAGATGGCGAGGAGGAGGGACAGCCTGCACGCTGCTGGCGCCACGCTTCTGCTGCTGCACTGCGTCACCTGTCCACCGCGACGCCTCGCGTCTTCTCCTCGGCGTTGCCTCGGCCCCCTGGACACCACTCTCCCCTCCTCTGCTCTCCCCCTCATCCTCTCCCCCTCATGCTCGAACGGGTCTGTCGCCGCCGTTCGCCATAGCCGCAGCCGCAGCCATCCCCGAGCCTCTCCGACGTGTCCACGAGCATCGCCACGCCTCCCTCGTCACTCCATCCAGCCACGCCCCGCTGGAGGCCTTGTATCATCGCCATCTTCATCATCTTCGTCGCCAGCCGCTGGAGATCCCCCTCGCCGCCCCGCTCACTCCGGTTTCGCCCCGACCTCGTCGTCTGCTTCGCCATGACCGCTGTGAGCCTCTGCCTCTCCTCCCCCTCTCCGTTCTCGCTGCCGCGCACCATAGCAACCGCACCGAGCACACCCACATGCGCCACCGCCTGAGCTCACCGCCGACGTGGCTCGGGCCATGCAACGACCTTGCCGTCCTATCCTTTGACCTCCCCGCACCTCGTAAGGCATGTAGGAGTTAACCCCGCGCCTCCACACGCACCGTAGCAACGGGTTCGAGTTCGCCCGAACTCCGGCCGCCGCCTAACTTGCCGCCGCCGCCACAGACCACCCCAGGTCCAGCCACCACCACCATCGGATCCACCCTGCTGCGGGCGTTCCAACGCGTCCGGCCGCGCGACCTCTCATCGCCGGAGTTGGCCGGATGGGCAACCCCGCCGTGTCCCGATTAGCACCGGCGGCTAACCACCGTTCCGGATGACGTGGGCACATCATTAGTGGCTAATTGACCCACCAACTAACCCCCTGGCTCGCTGACATGCGGGCCCCATTGCCTAACTAACCAGCTAACAAAAATAGTTTAAGTTTAATCTAAACACAGTGGCCCACGCGTCAGCATTGACTTTGCTGACGTGGCGTTTGACTGGTTCCACCTGTCTGTGAGTCGGACTAGCCCTGAGTCACTGACCAGTGGGACCCGCACGTCAGGTTTGACCCTGGTCAGCGCTATTGACTTGCTGATGCAGGCATGACGCAATGCTGACACAATTAATCTCTTACTGGATTTATTCTTTTTTAGGAAATTCTAGAAAATAACCAAAACTTCTAAAAATCATAGAAAATCAACCGTAGCTCAGAATGAAATAAATTATATATGAAAAATGATCAGAAAAATCCAATCTATCCATCTGCACTGATTTCATGCATGTTTAAACAACTTAACCTTGTTGTTTAGTGCAAAACATGATAAGGCATTATTTGATTTCATAATTTGAGTTTCGGGTTGAACCTTTGGTTCAGTATGACCCAAATCCATCTGGTTGTAGTTGCATTAGGCCAACAAACTCATATTGCCATGTCATGAGCATGCATCATATTATGCATTGCATTGATTGTGTTTCCTTCTCTATTGCCGGTATTTGTCCCCTCTCGGTAGACGATGTTCCGATGTTGTGATCGTTGACACTGATGAAGACACAATGCTATCTTCAGAAGTGCCGGGCAAGCAAAACCCCCTTGTTTATTTCGATACAATCCTACTCTCTCGCACCTGCTCTCTTTTACTGCATTAGGACAACAACGATTCATCTGTTACTTGCTGCGGTAGCTGAACCCCTTTATCCTTTGCATGACCTATCATTCCACAGTAAAGATGAAACCCACTAGCATGAGTAGGAGTTGTTTGAGCCCTGTTATGCCTACTCATTCATGCTTGTTTGTCCTGCCTGCTACTGCTTAGAGTTGAGTCAGGTCTGATTCATCGAGGATGAATCAGAGGTGTGTGAACATGTCCTACTGTTGAGAGCTAAGTGTGTGAACACGATTTGGTAAAGGTAGCGGTGAGAGGCCATGTAGGAGTACATGGTGGGTTGTCTCACTGAAACCGTCCTCAGGAAATGGGTTCTGTGTTTGTGATCCATGAAACAGATACTACCACGCATTGGGCCCGAAACCAATGGACCCTCTCGGCTTCTTAATCACCCTTGTCCTTTGTCCAGGAGTTGCAAGTAGTTTACGGTGTTTGTAGTATCTTTGGAGGCCGTCGATCTCGACCGGAGGGTGGGCTGTGATGCGGTAGGCACGTGGCGGGTATACCAGCGCCCGTTTGGTGTCACGGAACCTGTACACATCGTTCGGGGCGTATGTGGAAACCTCGGCGGACTCCTGCGGATGGAACCTGAATAGGCGATAAAACTGGACTAGAGACTTGAGTATTTAGGTAGGTCGTGGCGATACCCTCGTTGAGCTTCGCTTGAAGGTTGCCGAGTACATGTCGTGTAAACGCGGTAAGTGGTGAGCGTGTGTGAAGAAGTACACCCTGCAGGTTAACATCATCTATTGAATAGCCATGTCCATGTAAAGGACTTACGGGTTGCTGTGCAGTTCATAGACAAGTGAAAGTGGATACTCTAAAATACACAAGATAAGCGTGAGTGCTATGGATGGCGTTCTCGTGAGGGAGGCGGAGGCGGATCCACAGTGGTGTATTGATATGGTGAATATGTGGACTCGTGTGCCACCTCAAAAGAGTTACTTGCAATAGTAGTTCGGGATAGCCATCGAGTCAAAGCTGGCTTGTCTGCAGTTAAACCCCACCATCCACTTTATTGATAATGATGCATATGTAGTTAGTTACGATGTAAGTCTTCTTTGGGTACATTTGTACTCACGTTTGCCTATTTTATGTTTTTGCAGAGAGACTTCGGTCTCGTTAGTAGTTCCGCATGGACTTCGACGTTTAGCTTGTTACCTCAGCTACGATCTTGTGCCCTCGATAGGATCTGATAGATAGTCAGGCTTCTCAGCCTTTTTCTTTTGTAGATGTCTGTACTTAGACATGTTAAGCTTCCGCATGTGCTTGACTTGTATGCTCTGAATGTTGGGTCATGAGACCCATGTTTGTAATATCTCGCTCCTTGGAGCCTATTGAATAAAATACTTGAGTTGTAGAGTCATGTTGTGATGCCATGTTGTATTTGCACATATCGAGCATATTGTGTGTATGTTATTGAAATGCTTGGTATGTGTGGGATCCGACTATCTAGTTGTTTATTCTTAGTAGCCTCTCTTACCGGGAAATGTCTCCTAGTGCTTCCACTGAGCCATGGTAGCTTGCTACTGCTCTGGAACACTTAGGCTGGCCGGCATGTGTCCTTCTTCGTTCCTGTGTCTGTCCCTTCGGGGAAATGTCATGCAATGAATACCGGAGTCCTGTTAGCCCACTACAGCCCGGTTCACCGGAGTCCTGCTAGCCCAGTGCTATAGCCTGGATTCACTCGCTGATGACCGACACATTCGATGCTGGGTCATGGATGCCTGTCCCTATAAGTTTGTGCCACTTTGGGTTTACGACTAGCCATGTCAGCCCGGGCTCCTTATCTTACGGATGCTAGAGACACTATCATATACGTGTGCCAAAAGGCGCAAACAGTCCCGGGCAAAGGTAAGGCGACACCCGTGGGAATACCGTGCGTGAGGCCGCAAAGCGATATGAGGTGTTACATGCTAGATCGATCTGGCATTGAGTCGGGGTCCTGACAATTCCGGTCCACCAGAAAGTGTCCTTCAAATCCAAATACATCTTGGTGTTTCCTGGGTGAATCGAATATGGCAAATCATGGGCCTCATGTAGAATCAACTTCTTGATATCCGGGTCATTAGGCACATAAACGCGGTCCTCAAACCATAAGGTATCATGCTCATCCTCACGAAATCCCTTAGCTTTTCCTTTGCTCATCTTCTCCCTTATCTCTACAATCTCCTTGTCAGTCTTCTGGGCTTCTCTGATCTTATCCATCAAAGTAGACTGAATCTCCAATGCTGCAACGTAGCCTCTCGGAACTATCTCCAAACATAGCTCACAAAGATCCTCGGCTAACTCCTTTGGTAATCCTCCGGTCATGAGTGTGTTTACATCGCTCTTACGGCTCAATGCATCGGCTACTACGTTAGCCTTTCCGGGGTGATAATGCAACCTCATATCATAATCCTTGATGAGCTCCAACCATCTCCTTTTCCTGAGATTCAGCTCCTTCTACGTGAAAATGTACTTCAAACTCTTGTGATCCGTGTACACCTCACAATGGTTTCCGATGAGAAAATGTCTCCATGTCTTCAATGCATGCACTACGGCTGCTAACTCCAAATCATGTGTAGCATAGTTCAAATCATGGGGTTTAAGCATTCGTGAGGCATACGAAACAACTCTTCCCTCCTGCATAAGCACCGCTCCAAGTCCTCGATGAGAAGCGTCGCAATATACTTCATAATCCTTGCGCTGATCAGGCAGAATCAACACTGGTGATGTAACCAAACGTTTCTTCAACTCTTGGAAACTGGCCTCACATTCCTCAGTCCATTTGAACTTGGTGTCCTTATTCAAAAACTCTGTCATGGGCTTTGCAATCTTCGAGAAATTCTCATGAACCTCCGGTAGTATCCTGCGAGTCCAAGAAAACTCCGGATCTCTCCAACTGTTGTTGGGGCTTCCCAATTTGTCATGGTGACAACTTTGGTGGGTTCTACTGCGATCCCTTCTCCGAATATTACATGTCCGAGGAATCCAACTTCCTTCAACCAAAACTCTCATTTGCTGAACTTGGCATACAACTGATATTCTCTGAGCTTCTCCAGTACCAAACACAAATGCTCCTTATGCTCCTCTTCATTTTTCGAGTAGACCAAAATATCATCAATGAACACCACGATGAACTTATCCAGAAACTCCATAAACACCTTGTTCATCATGTTCATGAAATAGGCAGACATAATGGTATACTCGTACAACCCTTACCTGGTGGTAAAAGCCTTCTTGGGTATATCTTGCTCTCGAATCTTCAACTGGTGGTATCCTGATCGCAGATCGATCTTGGAAAATATCTTAGCTCCTTGCAATTGATCAAACAGATCGTTGATCATCGGCAGTGGGTACTTGTTTTTGATTGTCACCTCATTCAATCCTCGATAATCAACAACCATCCTCAGTGGTCCATCCTTCTTCTCCACTAGAAGCACTGGCGATCCCCAAGGTGAAGAACTTGGGCGAATATAGCCTTCATCCAATAACTCCTTAATCTGCTTCTTAATTTCCTCCAAATCCTTTGCGGGCATCCTGTACGGTCTCTTAGATATCGGCCTGGTGCCTGGCAAAAGCTAAATCAAAAACTCAATGTCTCTATCTGGTGGCATGCCTGGCAACTCCTCTGGAAATACGTCAGGAAAATCCTTCACCACTGGTACTTCTTCCTGTACAACTCTTGATAAGGAATTCACTTGAGTCCTCTTCGGCACATGCCGGGATACGTACTTGATCCTTCTTCCTTCTGGTGTGGTAAGCAAAATCGACTTACTGGCGCATTCAATGTTCCCTCCATACTTCGTTAACCAATCCATGCCTAATATCACATCCAGTCCTTGCGATTCTAGTACTATTAGGTCTGAGCGAAACACATAGTTACCAATCCTTAATGGTAACCGATCACACCATAGACTAGCCATATACTCTGCTCCTGGCAAGGTTACTAACATGGGTGACCTAAGGGCTTGGGTTGGCAGGTTATACTTATCCACAAATCCCCTTGATATGTATGAATGCGATGCACCAGTATTAAAAAGAACGATTGTAGTAAATGACTTAACCAAAAACTTACCTATTACTGACTCTGGCTGGGCTTCAACCTCCTCCACGCTAATGTGGTTCACCTGTCCTTTGTTGAAAGGATTGGGCTTCTTCCCAGAACTTCCATTACCGTTTCTATTTTTCGCTTCAGGACATTCAGTGGCATAATGTCCAGTCTTCTCGCATTTGTAACAGGTGATGTGGCTCAGATCCCTCTTGGCTGGTGTTGATGGGTTGGTGCGGTTCTGTCCATTGCTTCCTCCATTCCCGTTACCATTCTTGGGGCCACTATGGTTGTGCGAACTACCTCCTCCATGGGTATGCTGAAAATGTCCTCCAGAGTTCGGGGTAAAACGAGGCTTCTGCTGAGCACCAAAATTGTACTTCCCTTGTCCATACTTCCTCTTGCGGCTGTCAATCTGCTGCTGCTTCCCTTCAATCATAAGAGCTCTATCTACCAACTCCTGGTAGTTGTTGAAGGTTGCTACCATCAACTGCATGCTCAGCTCATGATTTAGTCCTTCTAGAAACTTCTCTTGCTTAGCTGCATCGTAGCAACGTCATTTGGGGCATAACATGCTAGCTTACTAAAGTCATCCACATACTGGCCAACAGTACGTCCTCCCTAGCGTAGGTTGCGAAACTCACGCTTCTTCATGGCCATTGCTCCTGTCGAAACATGCGCAGTACGGAAAGCCTACTGAAACTAATCCCATGTGACAGTGTTGATAGGATAAGTGGCTGTGAAATTCTAACACCATGATGCTGCAAGTCCATCAAGCTGATGTGCAGCAAAATGCACCTTCTCCGCATCTGTGCATCCTACAGTGGTCAACTCCCTTCCCATCTTGCAGAGCGAATCATCTGCAACTATTGGCTCGGTGCTACTAGAGAACACCGGCGGATTCAGCCTCAAGAAACGGGCTAAGTGATCAACGGGTGGTGGTGGTGGTGGGTTGTTGTTGTTGTTGTTGTTGTTGTTCCCCTGATTTTGATTCTGGACTAGCATCTGCATCAATGCATATTGCTGCTGGATCAAGTGGGTGAGCTCCGGTGGGAAAGCAAATCCATTGTCATGTCTCGAAGGCATCTAAGGGTTTAGAAAAGATGAGAATATAGAATAGAATGAGGTCTAGAGAGAAAAACACTACCCATATGCACATGAGACAAAAGCAAACAATATCACTTCAATCAATTCAAACAAGGGCATACAACGGTCTAACTATCGTTACAAAAGTGCTCAGACTATACTATATACATGGGGGAATACTACTATTGTCATAGTGGTCGGCTAGAAAAACTGCTCGGATGAAGACTCCATGATATCTGCTCCAGCTTCATCAACATAGTCATCATTACTATCGTCTGGGTCCGAGTCGGTGTCGTCGATGATGATGCAGTTCTCTGGACAAGTGCAATCATCGTCTTCTTCTCTAGTCGCGGGAAATCCCATGAATACTTTCAGCTTCTTCCTCAGATCATCATTCTTCTCCACGAGTGTCATCATTTCCTCCTCATATCCATCTCGCGTAGACTTGAGTTCTTCCTCCAGCTCCGTGATCTTGGTCATGGCCTTCTTCAGGTCTATCATGCCTGCGCACATCTGGTTCTCCTGGTGTCGAATGTGCTGGTTTAACTCCTGGATGAAAGCTGCAATTGATCTATCCTTCCTGGTGCTGATCATCTCCCATTGCTCATCTCGACGCCCACAAATCTGATAGATAGTATCCTTGAGATCCTTGTGGTAAACTTCTCCAATGCGTCCCATCGTGATGTGAGCTGCCATGCTCTTTCCTAGACTCCAGGTTGGTGAATCAAAGGAAAACTCTATGGGCTCAGTGACTGGCATGAACGTTCTTCCTGGAACTTGAACTTGAATCATCCAGCGCTCCTCTTCGGGTAAAGTGGCGATGTAGGTCCTGGTGAAGCTTGGTACTCCGATGTTTAGGTATCTAGTGACTTCCTTCAAGTGGCGTCCAAAGGGTGTATCTTCATCCGGTTGCGTGAACTTGTTCCTTGCATCCGCCATCCTAAAAGAGTAGAAAAGACGAGGGGTCAGAAATGAGACGAGAGAGTAGTGATCTAGGGCTTTAGCTTAGTGGTCATGTCCTACAGTCAGCGTGTGCTCTGATACCATCTTGTAGCGACCAGACCTCAAAGCGATCGATCTCACGCAACAGCAGTGTCATCCCTAGATCGGTAATGTTGACACGCACAGTATTTGAAGGATTTATAACAGAGTAGCAATCACACACTTATTACATCGAATGTCTCAAAAGAGAACATATTACAATAAATATGGCTTAAGGCCATCTAATAACGATAACAGCGGAAGGCTTGGAAGATAAGCAAGTCCATCAACTCCAACGGCATCACTGAGTATAGAACCACGACCTAAGGCACCTTACTCGTCGTGAAAAGTCTGCAACATGAACGTTGCAGCCCGAAACGGGTCAGGACATGGAATATGCTGGCAATGTAACACATAGAGAGTAATGAACAGAATAACGCTATACTACATGCATATATGGCTGGTGGAAAAGCTCTATGGTTACAGTTTTGCATAGAGCCAATTCTTCCCTACTGCAAAGGAATAAATTTTATTTAACTATCATGGTGGTTGTTAAACATTGAGAAGGGTACTCCAACTCAATCCAAATTAAGCATCATCATTAAACCCAAAAAAATTTAATTAAGTAACATGATGAGATTCACAAGATAATCCAAGTACTAGATACTCAAAACATCCATAACCGGGGACACGGCTAACCAGGATTAGTTTATACACTCTATAGAGGTTTGCGCACTTTTCCCCGCAAGACTCGATATCCTCCGCTTGATTTCTCGCACTACATGGTGTTTGAGAAATGGATGACCGAGACACAGTCTTTCAGAAGCATTAACTCTCTACTCCGGGTAGACCGCACCAACCTACATCCCCTACATCTGCTAGACTACCTGTTCAAGAGCTCACGCAACTTAATCAACTATGCTGGAGCCCATAGTAGCTTGTCACTGACACGGAAGTTTCTAGCATGAATAATCTCATGATCCTTTGAGCTTGGGTGGCGGTCCATAGGAGAATCACACGGTACCAGGATTTCCAAAATCTGAGCGAACTTTGGGTTCCCCGGTGCCTCAATCCACCCATATGTGAATTTAAGTTGCCACCTTAAGTAAACCGTTAATTAAATAATCTCACATCTGTCATGGAAACACTCAGCCAATCCACGTCTACTAGCATAGCATGGCAATAAGCAAACGTAGAAGTAACTCCCAAAGGTTTGATAATAAACAGGTAATAGGTTCTACCTCATCTACTTCCCAAAACCCACATATTAATCAGATCCTAATCATGCAATTGTTTGAGGATTGATCTAATGCAAGAAAACTGGGTAGTAAAGAGGTATGATCCAAGTGTTACTTTTCTTGCTGATGATCCAGGAAACCTAGCACTCCGGGTACTCTAACGCAAACAAACAAGCATACAATAAGCACTCATCTAATGCACATGTAAAACTCAAATAAGAGGTCTAACCAGAAAGTTCAACTTAAGAAATCCGGTTTGCAAAAAGAATCAAATCCAACGAAGCAACGAAACTCAAATGGCGAAAGAAACAAGCTTCGGACCTAAGTCAAATTTTATAGTAGCAAAAACATTTGAGTTGGTTAATAGGAAAGAGGGTTTCGAGACGAAACTCTAGGCGCTTGAATTGCCTGATTCCGATAAATGAGCAAAAAGTTACACTAAAACGAAAAACGGCTCAGAAATCGCGATCAGAAATAATCATGGAAAATCCGAGAAAAAGAAAAATGGACGAACAGGCTAACTAACGAATGTTCGCTGTCTGCAGCTAATCGACGAAAACCGTTCGTTAAAACGAACGTACGGACGAACGTCCGCTAAATAAACTAAACCAAAAAAACAGATCTAGGTTTTTTTAAAAAACCGAACAAAAAACCGGCGGAAAAACCGAACTGTTTTCTCGTGGAAAACCGCCGGCGGCGAGGCGTTGACTACCTCCGGTGAGGGGGCAGCGGGGTCCGACGGGGTGGCGGCGGAGTCCGGCGGGGCCGCGAACACGTCCGGTGTCGGCGGCGGCGTCGGAGGCGGGTCCAGGGTTAGGGTTTGGCGCGGGGTGGGTTGGGGCTTGGGTGGGTTCGGGGCGGCGCCTTATAAAGGCCCGGCCAGCAGGAGTCCTGGCCGAACACGGCCCAAAGTCGGTTCGCGTTTTTTTTATAAATAGTTTCGCGCAGAAAAACAATTAAAAGAAATACTAAACGGACTCCAAAAATCCCGAAATAAATTTTCCCCAGCTTCTAAAATCAAGCCGGATAAGATGAACATTTTTTTGGGGCCTAAATGCAATTTTGAAAAACGCATTTTTCCTAAAATCAAATAAAACAGCAATAAACTCCAAAATAAAAACTTATTCGATTTTTTTATTAAATCCTCAATATTCCTTTATTTTGGGAAAGTCATTTTATTCCCACTCTCATATTTTTATAATAGAAATAATTGAAGATAAAATAAATAAAATCAAATGACCCTATTTTTAAAATTTGAGAAAACTCAAATATGAAAATAACGAAATCCCCAACTCTCTTCATGGGTCCTTGATTTGCATAGAATTTCTAGGATCGAGCCAAAATGCAATAAATATGATATGCAATGATGATCTAATGTATAACATTCCAAATTGAAAATTTGGGATGTTACAAGGCCCAAAGATTCAGTTCACCTTTCTAGGTATTTCAATTTCAGGCTTGCATTATTTCTAGAGGCCCAAAGATTCAGTTCACCTTTCTAGGTATTTCAGTTTCAGGCTTGCATTATTTCTAGAGGCCAAAGATTCAGTTCACCTTCTAGGTATTTCAATTTCAGGCTTGCATTATTTCTAGAGGCCCAAAGATTCAGTTCACCTTTCTAGGTATTTTAGTTCCAGGCTTGCATTATTTCTAGAGGCCCAAAGATTCAGTTCACCTTTCTAGATATTTTAGTTACAGGCTTGCATTATTTCTAGAGGACCAAAGATTAAGTTCCCATTTGGCAGCAAGCGGCCCTACTACCCATGCCGGTGTCGACCTCAACTCACAAGGGCCGGCGTCGGAGGGGTTCCCGGGGCTTGAGCTCTATAGAGCCTTCCTCCAGAGCAACGATGGCGAGCTCCTCCCTCAGTGCGTGAGGGGCTCCGGGCTCCCTCCCTATAGTGAATGACTACCGTGATGAGTTAGTTCATGCTTTGTTTCATGAAGTGTTTTTTTATTTTGTGAAGCTTGATTGACGACTTGTATGTTTAAGTGGGATATCTCATTTGTATGGACAAAGTAAAAATTATCATGTTTTGCATGCTTGATTTGTATAGATGGTTCGTTTATGTCAATTGTGAGCGGGAGGAGGCCACAGAAGAGCTGGCCACACCAAATCCGGCAAGAAATAGGGTCCAAAGTAGTCAAATGGTTGCGAAAGAGCATTTATTGTCAATCTAACCCTGCCATCCATACACCTCTTTGGTTTAGAGTTAGTTCAGGGTTAGAATCTAACTCTAACCTCTAACTGAGTTAGAGTTCTCCTCGTCTCGGTTCATCACCATCATACTATCCCCATTCCTGTGTTTTCGATATCTTTGCGAATCAAAGAGGCCCTTTTTTGGGAAAAATCAAAGAGGCCCTTAGGCTGGTTTAGGCCGGTCATTTTTATAAGCGTGTTATGTCCAAAATTTAATGAGCGTGCTCTGTTTCCACGAAAATAATCCGGTTTCATGTAGTAATTCATTCATTTATTTATTCTTGCGGGGATTTGCATGTAATTCGTGAGGTGCGAAATGTAAAGTACCCGGCATATGCTCAAGTCGTGCATGCACTCGACCCACATGCTCTATGTCAAGCAATTCGCGAATGGGAGCACGTGGAAATATCCTAGGAGTACATATAGGAGGATAAATCGTGAAAAAATATGTCTTGTGAAGCGTAGCCATGGTTCGAAAAGGAGACCTAAAGTGATGACAGCTATAGGTCATACGCACCCAACTAGTGGTACTAGACATACGACTAATTTTCCCTCAAAAAAGAGCCACGAGTGCTCGATACTCCTATTCTATAAACACAAGTCCCATCGACAACGGGGTCCATGCTACTGCTAGCTCTCCTCCTTATTTCTCTCTTCTAATTCTAAACTCGGCCGCCCTTGGGGCGGGTGGGTTTGCTCAGCTATGCGCCCCACCTCACGGAAAACGTTCTGATTGGAATAAAATGCCATATACTCCTCCGTTCCTAAATATAAGCCTTTTGGATACTATTTCAAATGGAATACAACATACGAGATGTATGTATACATAGTTTAGAGTGTAGATTCACTCATTTAGCTCCGTATGTAGTAGTCACTTGCTGGAATCTTTAGAAGGACTTATATTTGGGAGCGGAGGAACTCTCTAATAAAACAATAAGGCCATGATGCGATGCGGTCTGGTTATAGGAGGCAAGAAGAAGAGATGCATCCATCGGCGTCCACCTCCTCGACTCGGTATGCCGCCCACGAGCAGCGCCTAAGTAGCAGCGGCTTTCGTGGCCAGGTCGACGTGCTTCTGAACAATGGTGTCCAATGATTCCAGCCGCTAGAAGAAGGCCAACGTCTTTCTGTCCTCGCTTGGCTTGTAGTGGCCTATGTGGATGATTTCCTCGTAGACGTGGATGTGCAGGTCGACGGTTTCTTGCATGGCGAGGCGCTGCGCGGCGAGCACGGCCTCGAGGTGGACATTCTTTGTCACGACCTCCGGCACCTGCAGAGCCACCAGGGCTTGAAAGAGTTCGTCACCATGGAGGCCAATGAGGGTGGCAGGCAATGAGGATCCTGGGCGCGCGGGCTGGAGCAGTACGGCAAGGTCATTCACGCACTTCTTCACGGTGGTGAACTTGCGGATGGAGTTGACCATTATGTCGTCCATGCGAGAGGCGAAGCCAGCGTCGGCGAGGGCTACGATGCCTGTGGTCACCAGCACCGTCTAGAAACGCTGCGCAGGGCGGGGCCGGAGGCCGGCGCCTTGGATGATTTGGCACAGCAGACTGCCGCTCGCGTCCATCGCCTCCCGAGGTGCTTGTGGCTTCTGCTCACTTGGTCTTGGATTGGAGTGAGCAGTGTTGCACAGAGACTTGGGAGTAGATGGATTGGAGTGGTGGGGCGCCTTTATTATATGCGAGTCCAAACTCTGTGGCATTCACATCGTCTTGGCTCTATTATGCTTCTCCAACTAATTCCCTCTGCATGTAATTGAGGATGCATCACTGACCGTTCAACGTCTCGGGAACCTCTACCCTCTCCCTCCTTGGCATTCAAGTACCTATGGACCCGTCGACGATGAGGTGCCTATGGTGACTTCATAAATTTCAAGATGATAGTGCCGTGCATGTGTGCGTTCATAGGGGTGAGTGTATGCGCGTGTATATGAGCGCTTGCGTCTGTACCATGTCAAAAAAAAGTAAATGTGTGTCAAAAAGAGACTAGTCAGTATACTCAATATTGTGCACCTCGGAGAGGAAAACGATACGTATTTATTGACGGTGCAGATTCGCTCATTTTGCTCCATATGTACTCCGTCTCGGTGTAGTCTAGTCACTTGTTGAAATCTCTAGAAGGGCAAATACTCCTTTCTGGTTTATAGGGCTATACTAGCAAGTAGTTGTACGTACTAGTACAATAGTGGGATCACATAGCAATTTTGTCTCATGCAAGAGCCTGGCTATATATGCGTGCTCCCATGTTTGCAACTGCAACATTCGGTTTGCGCTTGGCTCTTCGCCTCTTCGAGAAGACGAACAATGATGTTACTACTACTGCTTCTACAGTGTCGAATCCACTGCTGCATGTCCGTCCACCGCGAGCGGGGTGGATAGCTTGTTGTAGAAGTACTACTAAGCAAAAGCGTGTCCTCGTTTGCGAGCAACCGCGCGCATGGGCGAGGGAGAAGGCGTGTAGTAAAATCAAGCTTCTCCTCATTATGCGAGTTATTGCGACACATCATAGCTTGGCCCCACATGCTTGCCTCTAAACTTGGATGAAAGTCCCGCAGTGTACAATATATTTGCTGCAACCTCTAACATTTACCCACCACAGATTAAAATATATGTGGCCGTATGCATCGTTCTGATGCAGAGGTCGGGGAGTCCCCCCTTCTCGAAAAAAACAAATTAAAATATATATTCCTATCTTGACCAGATGAGCGTGCAAACTACAATCACCAGGGTGACAGGTAGGGCCAAAATACTATTTCAATTTTTAAAAAAAACTTTGAGACGTCCACATAGCATGGAGCCGACCCCAATGATTTTAAGCTTACAGTCACGGTACACGCTATCCTAGACTACTCTACACATGAAACTGCCACACGAGCGTCTGGGCTGCGCTTGGCTCTTTGCCTCTTCGGGAAGTCGAACAATGATGGAGTACTACTGCCTTTGGAGGAGTACTACTGATGCGCTTCAGCCATCGACACCGATTGAGCTGCTGCATGTCCACGGCGTGCGGGGAGGCGTGTAGCGAAAGCTTCTCCTAGTCTTGCCAGCCACCACGCTCATGGGCAAGGGAGGGACGCTCCTGCCTTTGCGTGTATGATAGGTGGGCCAAACAAGTGTGTGGCCAACCTGTCATACAGCCAAAGGCAGGTGCAGTTAAGTCCGGGAGGGAGTGGATGATCAAACTTCTCATTGATGTACGAGTTGACGTGTGACGCCCCGAGACCGATGTGCCAGTTGTCCTCCAGTTATTCGCCGTCGTTGCCATGTCATTTGCTTGCGTGTTGCATTTTGCCATGTCATCATTTGCATTTTATCATGTCATCATGTGCATTTCAGTTTGTATACGTGTTCGTCTCATGCATCCGAGCCTTTTCCCCGTTGTCCGTTTTGCAATCCGGCACTCCTATGTCATCCGGCGTCCCCTTCTTCTCTCCTGTTGTGAGCGGGTATTAAACTTTCTCGGAATGGCCCGAGGTTTGCCAAGCGGCCTTGGTATAGCACCGGTAGACCGCCTGTCAAGTTTCGTGCCATTTGGAGCTCGTTTGATACTCCAACGGTTAACCGGGTAACCGTAAAGCCCTCTTTGAGTTGCAGCCCAACACCCCTTCCAAAGTGGCCCAAAACCCAGCAAACTCCCCTCCATGCTCTCGGTCGTTCGATCACGATCGCGTGGCCGAAAACCGCACCTCATTTGGACACTCCTAGCTCCCTCTACCTATAAATACACCCCCTCACCCGAAATTCTCGGTCTAACCCTAGCCTAGCCTCTCCCCGCGCCGTCGGACGCGTCTCCACCGCGCCGGACATGTCCGCTGCGCCCGGCCACCTCACTCCGGCGAATCAGATGCAGGCACGTCACATTTCCTGCCGCCGCAGCCAACCGGCGTCCTCCACGTGTCTGCCCGCGCCCACATCGCCCGGCCCGCTTTCAGGCCAGCTGAGCCCACCCGGGCGATCGGGCCAGCGCGCCGCCGCCGCTCCGAGGCTACCCTCGCGCTTCGATCTGGATCGAGGGAGGAGCCCTCGACCCGATCTCTCCCCTTGTTGACCCGCCACCACGGGCGAGCCCCATCACCGGAGCACCCGCGCCGCCCTGCCAGGTCGCGCCGCCCCTCGCCACCTCTCTCCCTCTCTCTCCTCGCCCAGCCTCACTCTCTCTCTCTCTTCCCGCAGGACCCCGCCATGGCGCCGCCTCCTAGCTCAACGAGCTTCGCCGCCGCCGGCCGGATCCGCCGCCGGGAGGGCGGATCCGCCCGTTCCCGCAACCCCGGCGCCCTCCTAGCCTCCCTACCGGCGGCGCAGCCTTCGCCTAATAATGGCCGCCGCCTCCTCTGTTCCGTGCGAGAAACAGCAGGGGCAACAGCGGTTTCCGCTTCGCTTCGCGTGGGCCGCCTCCCGCCGACTGGCCTCCTCCGGCCCGGCCGGCTGCTTCCCTGCCACTCCACCGACCGGGCCTTGGCCGGGGTGAGCAACCCGCCCTCTCCTGTGCACTTGTGGGCTGACTAGATTCGGCCCAGAGTAGTTTTTTTTCCGTTCTGCGAATTTGTCTATTTATCCGAGGATTAACTGTTTTACAAAAAAACCCCTAGACTTCATGCATTTAATAATTAATTAACTGTGCATCGGATTAAAACAAACTTTATATGTAAGATGCTTAGAATTTTGTCTAGTTTAATAATATGCCACTCTCATCCCATGTTAATATGTTTAAAATGCTGTTTGTTTAAATTTGCTTAAATGCCATGTTAAAATGCTTTATTTCATAACTATTTAACCGTAACTCCGAATTTAATAAACTTTATATGCAAATGGGGTGGAAAAATGCCTAGTTTAACATGGTCCACTTTATTTTCCTGTTTAACAACATTAAAATTGTGCAGAACAGTACCGAATCTAAATATGCACATGAGGATTTTCCAGAATTGTTGTTTATTCTTCCGGCCTCATTCAAACTTGCTTAAATAGTTAGTTTCCATTATGCTTCACCCCTTGACATGTTTAACAACATTTAACATTGTTGTGTACCTAAACGAGATCAAACTAAATAATTGCATGTGGTGTTTTGTCAATATGCAACTCGTTGCATATTGAGCTCCACTTAACTTGTAGTATTGTTTTCCGCACTTTGCCATGCCATGCCTCATTAAACCGGACATGCATCATACTTGTTTGTGCATCATGACATGCTTATGCTTGTGTGTTTACTATGTTGTTTGCTTCTTTCCGGTTTGCTTCTCTCGATAGCTTCGGTTTCGTTCCGGAGTTGTGAGGATTCGTTCGACTACTCCCGTTCGTCTTCTTCATGGACTCGTTCTTCTTCCTTGCGGGATTTCAGGCAAGATGACCGCGACCCTGGATCTCACTACTATCATTGCTATGCTAGTTGCCTCGTTCTTTCGCTATGCTGCGCTACCTATTACCTATTTGTCCAGCCATCCCAAATTGCCATGAACCTCTAACCTTTGACACCTTTCCTATGCAAACCGTTGTTTGGCTATGTTACCGCTTTGCTCAGCCCCTCTTATAGCGTTGCTAGTTGCAGGTGAAGTTGAAGATTTCTCCATGGTGGACAGGATTTTTTTGGGATATCACAATATCTCTTAAATTATTAATGCATCTATATATTTGATAAAGGGTGGAAGGCTCGGCCTTATGCCTGGTGTTTTGTTCCACTCTTGCCGCCCTAGTTTCCGTCATACCGGTGTTATGTTCCCGGATTTTTGCGTTCCTAACGCGGTCGGGTGATTTATGGGACCCCCCTGACAGTTCGCTTTGAATAAAACTTGTCCAGCAAGGCCCAACATTGACTTTTACCATTTGCCTCACCACCACCTATATTTCCCTTGGGAGTAATTAACCCAAGGGTCATCTTTATTATAGCCCCCCCGGGCCAATGCTTGTCTAAGTGTTGGTCCAAACCAGAGCCACTTGCGTTGCCGCCCCTACGCAACTTGGGGTATCGTCGGTTGTCGTACGTAGTGTTCATCCGGTCGTGGCCTGAGACGAGATACGCGCGGCTACTATCAGGATGTCGGCACGCCGGGAGGTCTTGTTTTACCATTGTCGAAATGTCTTGATGTACCGGGATACCGAGTCTGATCGGAGTGTCTCGGGTGAAGGTCTATTCCTTCGATGATCGCGAGAGCTTGTTATGGGCTAAGTTGGGACACCCCTGCAGGTTATAAACTTTCGAGAGCCGTGCCGCGGTTATGTGGCGAGATGGGAATTTGTTAATGTCGGTTATAGATAACTTGACACGGATCCGAATTAAAGCGCATCAACGCGTGTGTAGCCGTGATGGTCTCTTCTCGGTGGAGTCCGGGAAGTGAACACGGTTTCTGGGTTATGTTTGACGTAAGTAGGTGTTCAGGATCACCTCTTGATCATTGCTAGCTTCACCACCGCTCCGCTTGTTTCTCTTCTCGCTCTCATTTGTGTATGTTAGCCACCATACTTGCTTAGTCGCTGCTGCAACCTCACCACTTTACCCCTTCCTTTCCCATTAAGCTTTGCTAGTCTTGATACCCATGGTAATGGGATTCTTTGAGTCCTCGTGGCTCACCAGATACTTCAAAACCAGTTTGCAGGTGACGCAACCAAGCTCAAGGAGGAGTTCGATGAAGATCTTGCCTTTTGTGTTGTTTCGTTCTAGTTGATCAGTAGTGGAGCCCAGTTGGGGTCGATCGGGGACCTTTTGTCGCATTTGGGGTTCTTCTTTTATTTTGGTTCCGTAGTCGGACCTTGATTGTATCTGGATGATGTAATGCTTTATTCATGTATTTGTGTGAAGTGGCGATTGTAAGCCAACTATGTATCTTTTTCCCTTATGTATTACATGGGTTGTGTGAAGATTACCTCACTTGCGGCATTGCTTTCAATGCGGTTATGCCTCTAAGTCGTGCTTCGACACGTGGGAGATATAGCCGCATCGAGGGCCTTACAAGTTGGTAATCAGAGCCTTCCCCGACCTTAGGAGCCCCACTGCTTGGTCGTTTTTAGCGGCCGAGTTGTGTCTAGAAAAATATTTTGAGTCATTTAGGATTATATATATCAGAGAGTTAGGAATTCTTTTTACTCCTCGGTCCCTTCATCGCTCTGGTGAGGTCTCCTGACATAGAGTTTTGACTCTTCTCTTCTCAAATTTCACTAAATTTTTTTTAGGATCACGCGGGTATCTTAGAATCGTTCCGATGGTTTTATGATGACAACATTGTCTTGGTGCCTCCGTCGGCGGGGGTTTAGTGGAAGTGTCGGGGAGTTGAGCTACGAGGTGTTGTCGTCATAATTTTATCGTTGCGATTCTGGAATACTGAGTTTAATCTGTGACATCGAAAATCTCTTTTATGCGGTTGTTGGTGAGATAACCCGCTAACCCGATCTTGAGGTGAGTGCGGGAGTATTGCCATGACTCATATAACGGATACTTTTGAAGGTTGAGGTGAGCGATTTCGAAGGTTTCTTGGTTATGTGTTGATGGATGGATACAATTTGGATGTAGGGATTGTTAGTTTGGGTGAGATATATTGCTTCCCCTGTATCCCCAACACCAGATTGCATAACCAGAAAGTTTCGGGAGTTTCATAGGTGGGAATTCAAGTAGCTCCTAGAATATCTTTTCGACAAATGCATGATATGGGATTGGGTAAATCTCTATCATATGTGTTTGTTCCGGCTTATTCTGCAAACCAATCCTTTGTTTAGTTTTGAGTTGTGGTATTCGAGTTGCTTCGAAGTCAAATGTCGAATCCATACCTTTTCCTAAACGGTGTCTCATATTGCTATGTGAATACTAATCCTTTTTTTATCAATGAGGTTGTCATGTTAATTCTTTTCCAACGGTGCGCTTCTCTTGAGATGATCCCATCATTCTCCCCATCCGCAAGATAAATTCTAAGTTTTCTCAACGGTGTTTGTTTCGTTCATCCCAAGTTGTCTTTGTTTTTCCCCACCATCCCACCCTTTTTCTTCAAGGACTCAGATTTTGTTAATCAAGCATCCATTTATTCATGTGAAGTTTCTCCATTCTTTTCCATCAATGTTTTATCCGGTGATTTCCCATGAAGATGCTCACGAGCTTCAAGTTTATCATCCTCCGCTATTTTTGCTTCTCTAGTGGATCCTATTCAAGCTTTCGATATTCATCATATTCCTTTCCTCGTGTCAAATGCTTTCTCATGCGGTGCACCTCTCAATCACTCACCTCTTGCTATTCATTTGATCCAGTGTTGAAGATATCTCGAAGTTCGTGTTTCCATTCTCTATCCGTTCAAGTTATTATGAGGCTCTTATCTCATTCAAGCCATTTAATTCAACGGCGCAATATCTCTTTAAATCATTTAAGCGGTGTTTTCTTTTGAGTGGGCCCTAACCCACGAGGTCTTTTCGAGGATCTTACGACTCTTCTAATTTTCCCGGTGCTATTCTCAAATTCTTTTCATTTGTGGCGTAGAATGGATCCCATCGACAAAATGCCTTCTCCAAGATCTTTCAAATTATTTTTCATTGTTGGCTCAACAACCTTGTTCTTTTCATTCTCCCGGAGTATCTCATACAATTCATGGTGGTTCTCATCATCATTCTCAACATTTGAAGACCGAATAAAGATTTCTTTTAAATCTTGGTCCATTCTCTTGAATATTCTTGGTTCTGGCTTGATGCCATCCTCTCATAATTGTTTTCGATTGTGACAATTCTTTTCTTACCATCCGGAGCATTTCATGAGTTGTTTCCATTTCTTTCCTTCGAAGGCCATCATGTCATAATTCTTCATTCTCAGCTTTCAACTCTCGTTCTCGAACTCTTTTGGTGCATCATTCAAATACCCTCTAATCAGTTCATGATCTCTTCATTCTCATGTATCTAAATCCCTTCAAGTATCTTCATTCGTTTTCAAACTCTTTCCGGTGAATTGTGCCCTTGCTACTCTCTTTTTCAATTCTTACAGTGGTTCGTTCAAGATTTCACTTCCTTTGTTATCATTTTAATTCACTCGTTGTATCCAAATCCCATCGGTGGTTCCTTCAGATTCTTTTCCTTTGTTATCATATCAATTCATTCGTTCTTTTCAATCCTAGCGGTGGTTCATGAAGACTTTCTCAAGTTTTGTGCTATTCTCTCCTTAATCCTTTTCAAGAAGAATAAGTGGCATGCCAAATCCATTGTGGGTCATCTATTTAATTGATGAGGGATAAGCATAATGTAATTCTTATTCTTGTTTCATCGAGTAAATTCAATTCCTTATTCCGGAGGTTCATCAAAAAATTCTTGGTTTCAATTGCTCATCCTTCTTTTTCGGAGTTCCAAGTTCTCTCGGTTATATAATCGCGAAGCTTCATCTAAATCATTGCAAGGCTTCACCTTGTGTTTTCAACTTCTCTTTCTTTGTATCATCCTTTTATTACCGGAGTTCTTCATGGAGGCTCTACATGGTGGTTCGTCAAGGATTCCTTTCATTCTTCAATTGTTCTTCAAGTTTTCTCTCGAAGTTATGATCCGTAAGCAATACTCTAAAATAAACATGGTGTTCAACACATGTTTTGCTTTGAGAGCTCAAGTATTCTTCTTCTTGCATTCGAAGTGCAATTCTTTCTAACTTATCTCTTGAGATGGTGTTATGTCACTCTTGGCAATTTCTCTTCATGTTTCATGATGCATATGTTGTCAAGAATGAGGTATTTAAATACATCATTTTAAGCCCGTTCAAGAGATCTTTTCGACCAATCAACTTCTTTGTTGGAGTTATCTTGGGTTATATTTCACCTAAAGCCTTCCCTAAGGATTGTTGCTATTTATGGTGCTTATAAATGACCCAAGTTCTTCATTTGTCCTCCCGGTGAAATAAGTTTCTCGTCTCCTTGTTGATATCAATCCAATCATTTGTTTCCGTTGGTGGCAGAAGCTCACCTCATAATTTTGAGATGTTTTCCATAAGCCCACTACAAGTTTATTCGTTTCGTTGTTGGTTTACCAACAATTCCGTTCTAACCTTCCACTACTAGGGAAAAGGCTATACAGAATCTTAGCGCGTGAGGGCTAAAACCCTCGCTCTCTGCTGCTACTAGCGCAAGCGAGTTTTTAAACCTCGCTACTACTAAGTTGATAGCGGCGGTAGCAGGTTTGTAACCCTCGCTACTACTAAGCGATCATCTTGCGTGCCCCGGAATATGCCATAGTAGTAGCGAGGTTTTAACCCTCATTGCTACTAAGTTCATAGCGATGGCGGGTTTTAACCCTCGCTACTACTAACCAGCGCTCTGCTATCAACTTAGTAGTAGCGAGGTTAAAACCAGCCTCTTGCTAATAAATCGTCTGTCATAGTAGTAGCGCGAGTTAAGCCTATTTGGCAAAGTCTACCCCTCCCCCCTCGTGGACCGCCTTTTCAGTTTTAAAAAAAAAAAAAAAATGATAAAAATGTCAAAAAAAAAAAAGAAAATAAGTTTCCCATGTGATATGTGGTCTAGTTGTTGGGAAAATTTACAAATATGAATTTTGACTTTATTTGCAAAATCTCTCTCGGAAATTTGTATGAAAATGGCCATAACTTTTGCATCTGAACTTCGGATGAAAAAGTTTTTATATGAAAAAGCATCTACTCGAAAAGTTACATCCAAATTTAATCAGGGAACCCCGTTAAGCGTTTTCAAAATCCTCAAAAGCCTAACGAGAAAAAAAAGTTACGGGGCTTTTAAGATGCGGAGGCAAAAAATTCAAAAAAAATTTATTATTTTTTAATTTTTGTTAAATCTGAGTCAAACTATGGTCAAACTAATTATTCAAGAATATTAGTGTTAATAAATAATTATTTTAGTTTTTTGAATTTTGGTCAAATCTGGTGAACTATGAATTGCTGTGGTGAATCTGGTGAACTTTGGTGAATCTGGTCAAACTATGGTCAAACTAATTATTCAAGAAATATTAGTGTTACTAATTTTTTAGAACAATAGTTTCAAACTCAAGCAGTGAAATGTGTGACTTCATGCTCAAGCTAAATTCACGAGGTTAATTGGATTGACATCTCACTATTGTCGAGAAAACAACAAGTGAGACTTGGAAGCGAGGAGAATAGAACCGGAAGTTAAGCGTGCTCGGTGGAGTAGTGAGAGGATGGGTGACCGTCAGGAAGTTAGATGATTTGGAATGATGAGGGTGATTAGAGATTAAATTGTGCAGCGATTAGGGGTGATTAGAGATTTGAGTTAAATAATTGAAATTTAAAATTTGAAAAAAAATCAAAAAATTTTTGAAAAAATTCAAATTTTTTCGAGATTACTGATTAGTAGTAGCGGGTTTAAACCAGCGCTACTGCTATATATTAGTATGGCTTGGTGGCACCAGCGCTCTTGCTATAAGTTAAGTATAGCGCCTTATTAGTAGCCTTGGTACCCAGCTGCTAATAAACCTAAAACCAGCGCTCTTGCTAGGCTTTTCCTAGTAGTGTTCTTGGAAGGATGCTTTCCAAGTTCATTTGTGGCGAAGTTGGCATTTTCTTCTCCGTTCTTTTATTCCAATGATCTATCTTCTTTTACGTTCTTAGGAGGCATGGTGATGTTGCTCTCTTCACTAATCATCTCGAATTGTGAGGATAGTGTTCTTTTCTTGCTTATCCATTTAACTTAGGAGTGTTGTATTATCTCTTCAATATCTTTTCATCTCATCAAGTTTTTCTTCTCTTTTCTACCGGAGTTTGTCCAAATTCTGTCATTCTAGTTCCTTGGCTATCTCGATTATACCGAGGTGGTCATATTCTTTTCGTTAAGTGAAGCTCTTATTTCCATGTCTTTCAACCTTCTAGTTCTCGTAATACTCCTTGTTCATCTTTTCTAACGGATTGTTTGCAATCTCGTTCATCTCTGTTATACTCTTTCTTTTAAATTGCTCAACCTCTCAAGGTTCATGGTTTCACTCGTTCGTCAAAGAAGCCACTTTGTTTTAC
Source organism: Aegilops speltoides (assembly GCA_021437245.1). Classification (NCBI taxonomy): domain Eukaryota; kingdom Viridiplantae; phylum Streptophyta; class Magnoliopsida; order Poales; family Poaceae; genus Aegilops; species Aegilops speltoides. The sequence goes on along the minus strand of CM038141.1, from coordinate 175,476,877 downwards.
CTCTTCCTCTTCCGCTTTTCTGCGGTGCCATTCTAGATCTCGGGGCGAGATCCTCTCGTAATGGTGGAGTGTTGTGGCCTTGAGACCGATGTGCGATTGTCCTCCGATTATTCGCCGTCGTTGCCATGTCATTTGCTTGCATGTTGCATTTTGCCATGTCATCATTTGCATTTTATCATGTCATCATGTGCATTTCATTTTGCATACGTGTTCGTCTCATGCATCCGAGCCTTTTCCCGTTAGCCGGAGTAATGGGCCATGGGTAGGCCGACCGGGACCAAGATCTTTCAAGACATCAGGCGGGCGCGCCCTCGAGCGAGTCCCAGTGAGGCGACCTTGAAGAGCCAAGTCCCGGTAGGCGACCTTGGAAGGCGAGCCCGGTGGCGACCTTCGAAGGCCGAGTCGGTGGCGACCCGAAGAAGCCGAGCCCGGTGGCGACCTTCGAGAAGGCCGAGTCAGTGGCGACCTCGAAGAAGCGAGTCCCAGGCGGCGACTCTGGACCAAGCCGACTCGTGCTTGAGACCTCTCAAGGGGCCGACTCGAGAGTCGACCCGCGACCTTCCATGAAGACCAATGCGAGTCTGCCCCATCGTGGCTGTCCCCTCGGACCACGGGAAGAAGGCATGGCTCTGATGAGCGCGTCACGGGAGATCTCGGTGGTAGCGGCACTGTGCCATGCCTCCTTGACCTCAGCCACAAAGTGCACAAGGCCTTTGTGCCACGACTGGCTGTGCGTGCGGCGGAGATCGCCCGGCCCCCCGTCGGTGAGATAGAAGAACTTCGGCGGAGAGTCGAAGGCGGCCCTCTGGTCGGCCTCCCAGTCGGCCGCCTCCGGCGAAGGCCCCACAAGCCATAAACCAGTTGGACGGGGAGTGGTGGCGGTGATCACTGACGGTGGCCTTTGTTCCCACGACCCCATGACCCAGCCTGCGTCATCGAGTCTTTGCCGCAGTGTTACGCTGTCCGCGGGCCCCGAAGTTGGCGGGGAAAGCGGCTGCAAGAGGCCCGACAAGCTGGTGGCCACGCCCGGTCGGATTACCATTGTACCCCGAGTAGGCCTACTCTAAACCCAGGGCACCCATGCAAAGGTTGACCTGGATAGGTTTAGACATATAGCAAGAGGAAAAGCTAGCCTTGCTCCTTCCGCCTCCACACAGCTCGAGGAGCACCTTGTACTATCACCCCATAGTGATCATGCGGAGACCCGTGAAAGCAGCGATGAGGTGTTATCTCCTCGGAGAGCCCCGGTGGGTAAGATCGCCGGCGTGCATGTCTTCGCCTCATCCGTTTCGAGCGCGGCGACGTTCTACTCGCCCCCACCATGATAAGCCACCCGTTGGCATATGTCGCATCAACCCCGACATTTGGCGCCCACCGTGGGCGAGGTGCACCGTCGTCCGGGGATCTGCATTGCGGGCGGGAACCCTCTTCCTCCCTGGCGGCGCAGCCAGCCCGGCTTCGCCGGATGGAGTGTGCATCGGCGCCTTGCTGCGGCGCTGAAACCGCTGCGCGACAAGCGGCCTCGCCGAACTCGCCGGTGAGTGCGCCTCTCCAAGCGAACTGCGCCCGGCGCGCGAGCGCGGGTAACCCGAAACCTCTCGCGGGCCTCCTCGGCCAACTTCAAGTCACGGCGAGCCTGCCATAGACTTGGAGTCGCAGAAGCTCCTCCGACCCGATGCTGGTCGACTCCGGCGCCCGTATCGCTTGATACCTTCCCCACCAGCGTGGTGGTTTCTGACGAGCCGCTTCCGTGCGAGAGAGGCGGCGGAAGCGCCGTCATGGAGGTGCTGCGTCGCCGGCCCGGCGAGCACTCCGTAACGCCGAGACCCGCTGCTGCGGCCTACAAGACACATCGCGCCCCTCGGAGGGCGGACGCGAGCGAGATCTTTGGAAGCGCCGCCTTCAGCTCATTGAAAGCGCCAAGAAGTTAGCAAGCATGAGGCGCTTGTAAAAGCATACCAGCGTGAGATGGACCGTGCTGCGGCGGCTCGCCCGGCTCCGGCGGGCGAGCCGTCTTGGCGCGGTCGAGGCGCTTGGCGGCCATCGCCGATCTGTTGGCGGCGCCCGTGTCGCCACCCTGCGGAGAACATCGCGCCGTAAGCAGCGGCGAGGCGAGGAACCTCGGCAGCGCGCGCCGTGTGATGGCGAGGCGAGTCCAGCAGCTCCTCGGGCGGTTCTTTGCGCAAAAGCGGCGGCGGGGCTTGTTGACGCGCGGCAATAGAAGAATGACGACTTACCCCTCGCCGAGATCAAAGCGCGACCTCCCGGACGCCGGTGGCGAGTCGCATGGAGAAGAGAGAAAGGCCGACTGCGAGCCTGGCGGACTCGCATCTCCATCAGCGTGACCAAGATGGCCGCCCTAAGCGATGGAAGCGGCGAGATGATTATCTGCCTCCCGCCCGGGGAACGCGAATCTCCCGCCGCTGTCGAGCATCGACTCTCGGAGATCGCCTCGGCCGCCGAGAGTCGGGAAAGCGCCCGCCACCGGATCGACCGACTCCACGGTCCTGGCGTTAGAAGAAGAAAACGAGCTGGGTCCGCCTTGCCGGGCCCGCGCCGAGCGAGCCCTTCCCCAAAGGGTTCCGCTCCCTCGAGATCGCCCAAGTACACGGCTCCGTGAAGCGGAAGATTGGTGATAGACTACTCTCGGTGTCGGCGCGCATAGCGGCAACAAGCGGTCGCCGTCAAGTATGTTCCCCTCATGCTCGAGGCACGGCGGACATGGCTGAACAACGAAGCCCGCAGCATCAACAGCTGGGTCGACTTCACGAAGCCTTCATTCGCCTTCACCGGCATGTACAAGCGACCTCCCAAGCAGCGCCCGGCTCTCCTTGTCGTGCAAGGCCCGAGGAATCGACGCGACTATCTCCTTGTATTTGGGCGAGCTCGAAACTCCTGCGAGGCGTGCGAGGTGCAGGCCATCAGTACTTCTACGGCCGGTGCGAGAGGGCACCCTCCTCAAGCACAAGCTCCTCTGCGGCAGCCGAAACCCTCGACGAGCTGCTAGTCATAGCGAGACAAATGCGCCACGGACCGACTCCTCTATGAAGGCGGAGATCCAAGTCAGCGGCTGGCAAGGTGATTCCCCAAGCAGCAGGCGACAACAAGCGCCAAGGCCCCCAGCCGGCGCCAGCGGTCGGCGGTCGCGGCGATGAAGATCAGCAGCGGAGGGCAGCCTCGGCCAAGCGGCGAAAAGGCGGCAAGTCCGGCTGGTTGCGGCTTTCTCCTATGAAGCGGACTCTGGATGGTCCTTGCAAGTTTCTGGCCGGCGCGAAGCCGTCGAACCGTACCACCAGGAAGTGCCAGCTGGCTCGTCGGGGATCGCCAAGGGAGGCGGCCTCGCCCTCCGCCGCTGCAGGGCCGCCGCCGCCTCCGCGCCTCCGCGGCGGCGGCTCGCCCGATCGGCAGCGGTACAAAACGAGTTCCCGGAGGAGCCGGAGCATCGTAGTGTTCACCGGCCTAGCGAGATGATCGGTAGCGGCGGCGCGGCGGCAGCAAGAAGTCAATCTGTGGCAGCGGAAGCCCCTGAGTTCATGCATTGGTCCGAGAAGCCTATCGGTGGGCAGGCGGATCTCCTAGAGGTGATGCGAGTCCGGGCTCTTCGCCTTAGTTCTCGGAGCAGCCTTAACCAGCGACAAGCGGGCCACCCGCTTCTCACGGGTCTGATAGGCGGAGGTAGCAGCATAAACATCTGTACAAGGATACCATGGAAGCTTCGGAATCGGCGGAGGCAGCTGCGGAGCAGCCGCCTTTGTGTTCCATGGGATTGTACCCGGCCTCTCTGTTCGCTGATTGGCAAGATCTGATAGAGCGTCCTCTTGGAGACAAAGATCACTTCCGCCGAGAGCCGATCTGGTTGGTGGTGGATTTGGAGAGCCCATACCACGCTCTGCTAGGTCGGCCTGCCACAGCCAAGTTCATGGCGGTTCCCCATTACGCCTACCTCAAGATGAAGATGCCGACTTCAAGGGATCTGACCGTTGCGGCGACTACAAGAAGTCGTCGCTTGCGCGGCCGAAGCGGTCGGTGGCGAGTCTCTGGTGATCGCGGCGGCGGCTCCTTGATCGTGTCGTGGCGATGGCTAGGAAGCAGCGGAGATGTCACGGACCCCAGGAGTCGGGCGGAAGGATCATTCAAGCGGCCAAAAAACCAGAAGATACCCTTGGACCGGAGCACCCGAGAGTCTGTTGTCATGGGCGCGGCCTTGGCAGCAAATAGGAAAAGCGAGCTCGTCGATTTCCTCCGTGAGAATCGGGACATCTTCGCATGGTCCCCAAGGACATGCCGGTGTACCGGCCGGAATTCGCCGAGCACAAGTTACATGTCGGGCGGATGTGAAGCCCGTCGGGCAGCCCTTGCGCCGCTGTCGAAGAAGAAGAGAAGAGTAGTGGGAGAAGAGATGGCGGCTCACGGCAGCGGCTTCATCATGGAGGTGTTTTTTCGGAGTGGTTGGCTAACCCGTGCTAGTGTTGAAGAAGAACAAGCGTTGGCGGAGGTGCATCGACTACACCAGCCTCAACAAAGCCTGCCCGAAGGATCCATTCGCTCTGCCAAGGATTGATCGGTGATAGACTCTCCTGGCGGATCGAGCTGTTGAGCTTTTGGATGCATACTTAGGATATCACGGATCAAAGCTGAATCCGGCAGACGGGCGAAGACCGCATTCATCACGCCGTTTGGAGCCTTACGCTGCGACAATGACGTTCGACGAGGAGCGCCCGGCGCCACCTTTCGGCGTTGCATGCGAAATGTCTCCTCAAGCAACTCGGCGGGAATGCCCATGTTTATGTGGATGATGTGCTAGTGAAGGCGGAGGCGTGGGGCGCTGCTAGAGGACCTTAAAGAGACCTTTGAGAATCTGCGCGATTCGAGATCAAGCTCAACCGGAGAAATGCGTGTTGAGTCGGCCGGCCAGCTCCTTGGTTTTCGGTCTCCGAGCGGCATAGAGTGCAACAACCAGTGAAGATCAAGGCCATTGAGAGGATGGAAGTACCCGGCCATTGTTGGATGTCGCGAAGTTCACGGCTGCTTGGCTTCCATAAGCCGATTCATCGGTCGGTGGGCGAAACTACGCCATTGTATCAAGCGATGAAAGACCACTTTTTGAGTGGAACCACAAGGCGGATGAGGCATTTCTCCAAGCGAAGAAGATCTTGGCGACTCCCCTGTGTTGGCTCCGACTCCCAAGAGCCCATGCTTTTGTACATCGCCGCCACCAGTCGGGTAGTCGGCACTGATTGTTGTAGTCGGCGCAAGGAGGAAGGCAAAGCGCTCGGTCGAGAGACCGATATATTACTGGCGAATCTTGTCGACCTCAAGCGAACTACCCTCACTACGGAAGATGTGCTTTCTGGCGTGCATTTTGCCGCCAAGAAGCTGAAGCCCTACTTTCAAAACATCCAATCACATGGTTTGCACCGCCCCACTCGCCGAGATCGCCGGGCCGAGATGCTTCGGCCGAGTGGCCAAGTGGACCATCGACCTAGCTCCTACGATCTACTATCAACCTCGCACCGCCATCAAATCGCGCGTGGCCGACTTCCTCGTCGTGGGCGAGACCCAATACTGCCGCTGCGCTGACTCCACTCATTGGCGGCGTGCGCCGGCGGCTCCAAGATGCGCTCGGCCTCGGGCGGCGTCGTCCTCACCTCCCCAAAGGCGATAAGCTCAAATCGTGCTGCAAATCCGCCGCCACCTCCAACAACGTCGCGAATCGAAGCACTCATCCACGGGCTCGGCTTGCCAAGGAACTTCGGCATTCGCGGATCGTGCTCTGGCGACTCGATTTGGTGGTTCGGCGGATCATCCGGCCTGGGGCGCCAGGGCGCAAACATGGCAAGCTACGCTTCTTGGTGCAGCAGCTCGGCGGATATTTTGAAGGATCACGAGTTCCTCCACGTGCCAAGCGACAACGATCAGCGGATGCATTGCGCGAGTCGGCTCCACTGCGCGGCGATACCTTACGGCGTCGCCCTTGGCGCCTCCTCAAGCCGTCTATCAAGCCTTCACGAGTCGACTCCATTTTCGTGCGGCTTCCCCGAAATAGTCGGATCCGACTCCAAGACCCAAGCAAGCAACCTCAAAGAAAGCCACGGTCGGCCGGGGACTGCACCGGTCGGCAGGGGAATTGCGCCGATCGGCGGGGACTGCGCCCGGTCGGCCGGGGCTGCGCCGATCGGCACAGGGACATGACGGTCGGCCGGGGCTGCGCCCGGTCGGCCAGATTCCCTCAATTCAGCAAGCGGCAGCGAGTCCAACCTGCCGCCTCGCAGCCCGACCACCCTCGTCCAAGTCATTTGTGGTGACAATCGAAGAGATAGCGGCACCTTCATGGGCGCAGCCCATCCTCAAGTTCCTAGTCGACAAGAGTTGCCGCGAGATGAGACTACGGCTCGGCAAGTACAGCGCCCGGCGGCAGCCTACACCATAGTCAGCGAGAGAGTTAGTCGGGGCCAGCGTCCTTGGTGTCCATCAGCGCTGCGTAGAATCGAACAAGGCCAGGCGATCCTCAAAGACATCCATCAGGGCGAGTGTGGTCACCACGCGGCCTCGAGGGCGCTCGTGGCCAAAGCCTTTCGGCAAGGTTTCTTTTGGCCGACTGCCCTGGAAGAAGCTAAAGAATTAGTCAAGAAGTGCAAGGGGTGCCAGGTGTTCGCTCCAAGCCCCTTGACCGGCTCTGCTTGAAGGCGATCCCCATCGCTGGCCCTTCGTAGTTTGGGGCACTGGACATGGTGGGACCTTTCAAGGCGTCCGGCGGCTGACTCATTTACTCGTCGCGGTGGACAAGTTCACCAAGTGGGTAGAAGCAAAGCCCATCAAGAAATTAAATGGGCCTGGCGGTGACCTTCATTGCCGACATTACGGTGCGATGCGGCATACCGCATAGCATCATCACGGATAGCGGCACCAACCGCCAAGGCGCCTTGGCTCGTTTTGCTGCGCTTGGGCATCCGGCGGACTTAGCGTCCGTTGCCCATCCGCGATCAAGCGGCGGTGGAGCGAGCCAGCGGCCTCATTCTGTCGACATCAAGCCTCGATTGGTCGAACCACTCGGCGCTTCGGCATTGTTGGGTGGAAGAACTGCTGCCGTCCTCTGGAGTCTGCGCACAACACCGAACAGATCAGCGGCTTCACGCCGTTCTTCCTCGTCTCGGTGCGAAGCCGTCATCAGCGGATATCAATTTGACTCTCCGCGAGTCTCCATGTACACCGAAGAAGAGGCTAAAAAGCACGCCAAGGCGGCGTCGACCTCTTTGGAAGAGGGCGGCTGTTGGCACTCGGCCGGTCCGGCATCTACCGGCGATGCGGCGATACTACAACCGCAAGGTCAAGCCAAGATCATTCCAAGAGGCGACCTTGTGCTCGGCTGATTCAAAGAACAGCCGGCGGCACAAGTTATCGGCGCCTTGGGAAGGCCCCTTCATCATCGACAAGGTCTTTGGGAAGCAGCGCCTACTACGATCGGCCTTCGAAGCCTCGAGCACGCAAGAGAGGCGACTCGGCAAAGGCAGGCGCCCGTGGAGCATAAATCTTCTTGAAGATTTTACGATTGATGCGGTATGTATCACGCTACCCCCCTTTGTATTAAGTACTAAGACCTTAGGCCCCCGAGGCGAGCTCGGGGACTGCCTTTGATTATCGTATGATATGGATCCGCTTCGAAATGCTTCCTCCTTTTTATCATCTTGTCTGCTTAGCGGGTCCGACTAGTAAATCGAGGGACTTCGCCATATATGCTATGAAATGCTCCCTAAGGTCGGACAAAGTAATGTGTTGCCCTCAAAGCCGTCTCCCACGGAAAACCGCAGCTTCATGAGCGGCTAGCCGATAGCGGGGAGATGGAAAGCAGTGCACACGAAAAAATGGCTAAGGACCTAAGAGCTACGCATAGCCCAAGCCGGCTCCCGGTTTCCCCTCTTGAGCCGACTCACGGGCGATCGGCTCGTACTTTCAACCTTTGTTAAAACAATCGACTTTGAGAGTCGACCGGCCGATTTCCAGCCAAACTTGCTCTGGCACTCTAAGCGACTAAGTACTTGCCTCCTAAAGTAGGTGGCGCTTGACCCAGTGGCGATCCATGAAGCCTGCCCGATCGGCAAGCGGCAACCAAGGAAGGCGGCAAGGAAAAGTCTAAAGAGCCAAAAGCAAGGAAAGCGGAAATCGATAAATATATACATAAGGCCCTTGGCGAATACACCCATGGTGGAATTGTTTGAAACTAACAAGTTTTTCAAAGTACAAAGAGGCAGATAAAGCAGATGCACTCTAGGGGCGGCCTCGGGCGGAGGGCGGAGGCGGCGGCGGCGCCCCCGTCGAGGCGATCGGTGGCGGTCTCGGCCTGGTCGCCTTCAGCGGCAGTCGCCCGATCCTTCGAGGCTGGTTCTTTGGAAGCCTTGATCGGTGAGGCTGGCCGCTGCCGTGTTCTGGCGCCTCCTCCTCCTCGCCTCCGTCCTCAGGCTTCGCCCTCCCCTCGGTCTGGAGCGATTACCTCCGCCGAGTCTTCCTCGTACTCTGGGTGCATCCCGAACCACTCGGGCGGAGCCTCCTCGCCGTCGGCGGTCTGCTCCGAGCACAAAGACACTGGTGTCCGTGTACTCGGCGATAGCCGCCCAGGCATCGGCGAGCGCCTTCCACGGCCCTAACTCGGCTGGGCCTCGGGCCGGAATGCGGCAGGCGGTCGAGGTCCAGCCCAGGTACCAACCCTTAGCGAACTCCAGGCCCGGCCTGCTCGCGCGGGCGAGCCTTCAAGCCTCGTCGACCAGCGGCGACCTCGGCCGGTCGGCCGTCCGGTGGCGGTCTGGGCCGGCACCTCCGGCCCGCAGGCGGTGGCGACTTAGGCGCCCGGCGCGTTGAAGCGGCGCATCAAGCGGTGGCGAGGCGGCGGGCCCGATGCTCAAGATCTGCTCGTCGGCGGTTGAAGCGCGTTGGCGGCGATCGCCGCCTGCGCCCTCCGCTCCTCGATCCGCCTCGATGGCGGAGGGGCGGCTGCGAGTGGCGGGAAGAAGTCGCAAAAGACAAGAAAAAGCGGTCGGAAAAACGGAAAGGCGGTTCGACAAAAGTCGAAGGACCAAAGAAGAAGGCAGGAGTTACCATCGGCGGCGTCCTCAAGCGCGTGATAGCGGAGGTCGGCATCGCCTCGCGATCGGTCGAGCGGCCCGCTCCATCGCGAACTTCGGCCAAGAGGCCCTCCTCCGCGACTTGGCGTCCTCCTGCGCCTTCGAAGCAGGTCATACCTTTCGGCCAGCTGCGTCGCGGAAGGTCGCGCTCTTGGGCGAGCTTGTCGCATTCCTCCTCCTTAAGCGCGACAGGCGGCATGGGCCTCGTCCGGCTGCCCTTGAAGAAGCGGCATTGGCGTCTGAGCTCAAAGAAAGATAAACATCATCAACAAAGAAGGTTGCCGGGAGATCCGGCCCGACTGCCCAGCAGTCGGCCCGAATCTCGGGGACTACAGCCAGCGGCAGCTTCGCGCGCCCGAGAAAGAAAGAAGAAAATCGCCGGAGAGATCCGGCTGGCTGCGCGCGATCGGCCGAATCTCGAGGACTACAACCAGCAGTGCTTGTGCGCCCCGAAGAAGGAAGAATCCGCTTACCTCGACTCTCCGCCCGGATCGGCAGTCCGCCGTCGGCTCTTCAGCGTTGCGGTTGAAGGCGATGGCGGAGGTTGTGATACTCCTGCAAGGTCGGCAAAGCAAAGTCAGCCGGAGATCGCGAGAAGGAGTTCGAGCCGCTTTGCTTTCGGCAGCCGACTCGAACTTCGGGGACTACACCCGTGGAGTGCGCTGGTGCGCCCCACGAAAAAGACAAAGAGAACAAAAAGAAAAAACAAAGAACAAAGCGTGCCGGATGGAGGCCCGCATGGCGAATCGTCTGGTGTAGAGTTGGAGGCCGCCTTCCTTGCGCAACAGGCTGAACATCGAAGCGCTGGTTCAGCGGGCGTTGCGCGCCGCGCACCCGGCCCGGTGGGAAGCGGCCTTTGGAAACCTCGGCGTCGGGTTTGCCATGCGGGCGTCGGTCTCTCGAGCCCGGCCTGGCTCGTCCTCTCGACTTCGGCGGCGTGTCGCCACGGCGACCTGGAAAGCAGCTGCGGCGTCGGCGTCGTCCGCATCCGGCGGATCCTGCGGGTCCGCGGCTGCTTGCCGTGCGGCCTCGAGGCGGAGGCGGCGGAGGTGGCGGAGGCGGCGTGAGTGTCCGAGCGGCGTCGCCACCTTCCTCGGCGAAGGTTGGCGGTGCCGACCTCCCGGTCTGCCGTGGTCGAAGCGGCGGCGGCAACAGCGAGGGGACAAGCATCGCCCGCGGCGTGAGCAACCGCCTCGGCATCCCGTTTTGCGCGGCGCGGCGCGGCACGGCCGTCCGGATGCGGCTGGCGTTAGCGGCGCCTTGTCGGCTGCGCCTTCTCTGGCGCTTGGCCTCCTCCTCCAGCGCTTCTCCCGCGTTCGCTCCGTCGCCTCCGGAGATCGGCGGGCGAGTCGACCCGCCAGCGTGTTGGAGGCGTCGCCCCGACCCCATAGCGGGCTGGCGACTCTCTCAAGGGAGAGGCGGCTGGAGAAGAAAGAGGAAAGTCGAGCAATTCAAGCAAATTCAAAAGAAACAAAAGGGACTTACGAAGAGACAAGCGGTGGCCTTTTCACTTCCTTCCGGAAGCGGTTGGCCTTGGCGGCCGCCTCTTCCAGCAGTCGGCGGCGGTTCCCAGGGCTTCTTCGACCTGCCGGCGGGCGCCTTGGCCCGGCGTGGCGCCTCTTTGCGCCCGGCTTTGGGTGGAAGGGCGGCTCTTGGCTGGCGGTCGCGGGGCGACTTCAGCGTCGGCGTCGCCCTCGGGCGGATCGGCGAAGGTCGCCCGACGATGCGAGCCGCCGTCTTCTTCCTCTCCGCCGCCTTGGCGTCGGCCTCAGCGCCGCAGCCCCAAGTCGGGGTCGTCGATGTCGCTGAACTTCGCTTGATCGAGGGCGTACTCACGCGGCTCTCTCAAAGCGCCGGCAGCGGCGCCATGAGGGATTCTGCTCAAAACCAACAAGATCGAGCTTCGAAGTCGGATGCAAGCAAGATCGGAACCTGAGCGGAAAAACTTACCCTTGGCGGAGGTTGTCGCAGCGATACGGCTCCTTGCGAACGCCACTCGTCGGTGAACTTGCGATGGGCGATGAGGTTCACCATATTCGCCACTTCCCAGCGGCATGTCTTTGGTGCACAGCCGGCTTGGATCGTGCGGCGCTCATCTGGCGAGATGAGATGGGGCGGCCTTGCGGAAGCGGAAGTACGGCGCGCGCCACGGGCGGCGAGGAGGTCGGGCGGCGAGCCCTCCGGCTGCGTCATGACTTCGGGCGCGCCACGGCGCCCGACTCCGGAGCAGCGTCTTCGACCGCTGGGACCAGCTAGCGGCGGCGGTCGGCGGCTCGGGGTCGAAGAGGCGGCAAGTTGACCCGATCGCCGTCGGTGGCGGCGTTCTTCTATAAGTATGTCTTCGCCACATCTTCACCGACTTCACCAGTAGGATGGGCGGAAAGGGGTTGTCGGCCGTCGTGCGCCGTGATGCGATGAGCGTGCCGCCGTGCGGCGTGCGGCAACTGCGTCCGAGCCGAAGAAGAACTCTCCCACAGCTCGAGGGTGGGGAGAAACGCCCGATGTAGCCCTCGCCGCGGTGGCGGCGGGAAAAGCACCACAGCGTTGGGGGTGAGTGGTGCGGCTGCAAGTGGTACAGCTCGAGCAGCGGAGGAACCCGCTCGCGGGGAGCCCCATCCGCGCATGAGTGCGGCGGAAGATGACCCTTCGCCTGCCTCCGGCGGGCCGATTCTCGCCGTGGTAGGCGCGGGCCTGCGCAAATCCGGCGCTCGGAAGGCGGCGGGTCGGCGGAGAACTTGATGTCCTCGCGTCCCGTCTGAGCCATCCCACTCGCCGGAGGCGAAGCGGCGCGGCGGAGGAGCTCATCGTCGGCAAGGAAGAAAAAGCGGCGGGCGGCGGAGCAGAAGAAGGGCAAGAGGGCGGGGAGAGTGCGGCGTGCTGTGCGCCGCTCCCCTCGACCTATTATAGCCCGTGGGCTGAAAGCGAGGCGGCGTGGGGATTGCTTGCGCCCACGACCCCACGGCGCCACGATTAAAAACCCGCGAAATTCTGCCCGCGATAACGGCGTGGGAGATACCAACCGCCCTCGGCCCTGGCGGATCCGCTCGGGGGCCGGCGCGATAATGGCGAGCCCACTGGCGGCCCGTCCGTCCGCAGCGATGGCGGCAGGCTACTCGCCTCCGCGTGGCGTTACCCGATAGGACCGTCTCGCCAGATGGCGAGGAAGCGTAGCCGTCGCTGCTGGTTTCCCGCCATGACTTGCGGCGGCCCTAACGGGCGGGCGGCTCTGCGGCGGCAAAACGCAACAGCCGAATCTCGAGTCGGCGCCCGCGAAGCTAAACTGCGAAGCCTGCGGCGGCACTGCCGGCCGCCCGGCCGGGGACTCTTGTCGATAATGGGCCATGGGTAGGCCGACCGGGACCCAAGATCTTTCAAGACATCGGGCGGGCGCGCCCTCGAGATGAAGTCAGTGAGGCGACCTTTGAAGCCAAGTCCCGGTGAGCGACCTTGAAGGCCGAGCCCGGTGGCGACCTTCGAAGGCGAGTCGGTGGCGACCTTCGAAGAAGCGAGCCCAGTGGCGACCGCCGAAGGCGAGTCAGTGGCGACCTTGAAGCGAGAGTCCCGACGGCGACTCTGGACAAAGCCGACTCGTGCTTGCGACCTCTCAAGGGCCGACTCGAGAGTCGACCGCGACCTTCCACGGAAGACCAATGCGGGTATAGCCCCATCATGGCTGTCCCCTCGGACCCACAGGGAAGAAGGCATAGCTCTGATGAGCAGCGTCACGGGAGATCTCGGTGGCGGCGGCCTGTGCCATGCCTCCTGTTTCTCAACCCACGAGTGCACAAGGCCTTTGTGCCCGCAACTGGCGCAGCGTCTGGCGGAGATCGCCCGGACCCCCGTCGGTGAGATAGAAGAACTTCGGCGGAGAGTCCAGAAGGCGGCCCTCTGAGTCGGCCTCCCAGTCGGCCGCCTCCGGCGAAATCCCTAAAGCCATAAACCAGATTGGGCGGGGAGTGGCGGTGATCACTGACGGTGGCGGCTTTGTTCCCACAACCCCATGACCCGGCCTGCGTCATCGAAGTGCTGCCACCGTGTTACTGCTGTCCGCGGAGACCCGCCGGTCGGCGGGCCCAATCGGCGGGAAGGCGGCTGCAAGAGGCCCGACAAGCGGGGCCACGCCCGGTCAGTTACCATTGTACCCCGGGTAGGCCTATATAAACCCCGGGGCACCCATGCAAAGGTTACGACCTGGATAGGTTTAGACATATAGCAAGAGGAAAGAGCTAGCCTTGCTCCTTCCTGCCTCCACACAGCTCGAGGAGCACCAGCGTACTATCACCCATAGTGATCATGCGGAGACCCGTGAAGCGGCGATGAGAGTGTTATCTCCTCGGAGAGCCCAGCTAGGTAAGATTAGCCGGCGTGCATGTCTTCGCCTCATCCGTTTCGAACACCGGCTGACGTTCTACTCGCCCCCACCATGATAAGCCACCCGTTGGCATATGTCGCATCAACCCCGACACCCGTTGTCCGTTTTGCAATCCGGCACTCCTATGTCATCCGGCGTCCCCTTCTTCTCTCTGTTGTGAGTGGGTATTAAACTTTCTCGGAATGGCTCGAGGTTTGCCAAGCGGCCTTGGTATAGCACCGGTGAACCGCTGTCAAGTTTCGTGCCATTTGGAGCTCGTTTGATACTCAGCAGTTAGCGGGTAACCGTAAAGCCCTCTTTGAGTTGCAGCCCAACACCCCTTCAAAGTGGCCCAAAACCCAGCAAACTCCCCTCCATGCTCTCGGTCATTCGATCACGATCGCGTGGCCGAAAACCGCACCTCATTTGGACACTCCTAGCTCCCTCTACCTTTAAATACACCCCCTCACCCGAAATTCTCGGTCTAACCCTAGTCTAGCCTCTCCCCGCGCCGTCGGATGCGTCTCCACCGCGCCGGACATGTCCGCTGCGCCCGGCCACCTCACTCCGGCGAATCAGATGTCGCCACGTCACCTTTCTGCCGCCGCAGCCAGCGGCGTCCTCCGTGTCCTCCCAGCGCCCACGCGCGCCCGGCCCTTTCGAGCCAGCGGAGCCACCGGGCGAATCGGGCCAGCGCCGCGCCGCCCGCTCCCGAGGAGCTACCCTCGCCGCTCCGTCTGGATCGAGGAAAACCCCTCGACCCGATCTCTCCCAGCTGACCCGCCGCCCGGCCGCGGCCAATCCCGGAGCACCGCGCCCGCCCAGCCAGTCGCGCGCCCTCGCCACCTCTCTCCCTCTCTCTCTCGCCCGGCCTCCTCTCTCTCT